>CAWUFW010001643.1:600000-927500 GCA_963921515.1 Calotriton arnoldi | reverse complement strand
TGTGGCTCTCCTTCATGGGCAAACTTGTGTTGTTTTGGATATATATATATATCTATATATATTTATTTGTAAATTTTCATATATACAATTATAAAATAAATTAAAATTAATAGTTTATTAATTGTTTTAATGTAAATATTTATATATCTATATATATAAAATTTTATATACATGTTTAAATTTTTTTAATTAAATTTGGTTGTTATATTTGTTAAAATGTATATTAAATCTAATTCTTTTTAAGTTAATTTTTATTATTTAATATATTTAATATTATTGTTTATACATATATTAAAATCGATATTTTGTACAACTATATTTTTTACATCGATTTTTTTTCTCAATATTTTTGTACTTACCATTATAAATATAGGATGTCGATATTTTTGACATCGATATTTATAGCTCGATATTTGTGTATGGGGATATTTTGGGGGGTCGATATTCTATCAGTGAACCTAGGCCAGAGCATATATTATAAGTGACAGTGGGCATCCTTAATGGGTGCCTCTGCTGATGGGGGAAGGGATCTGATGCTAATCAATTCTGGCATATCCTGGTGGAGGGATTTGTGCAGAACATCCATAGTAGTTTAATGAAATTGGCTGCAAAACCCATACAGGTCAGGACGGCAAACAGGAAGTGTCATTCAAGAGAACTAAAAGCCTTAGTGACGTCTCAGAAGACTGCCCCTACTTAAAGATTGTGAGTTTTTGACCTACCAGGGATGAATCCTGTCTGGTCAGAGCAGGCCAGGGCCATTAACAGCAATAGCAGGTGATTGGCCAATGCTTTAGCCAAAATTCTGGCATCCATGTTAATGAGAGAGAGTGGTCTGTAGGAGCTGGTGTGTATAGGTGATTTGTCAGGTTTTAGAAGTGGAATAGGGATTACCCACTCAATGATGGAGGGAGTTAGCCACCTCATACACCTGCAATAGCCGGGGGTCTAGCTTAGACAAGAATGCTTTATAAAACTCAGCAGGGAAACCATCATTGCCCACATCCTTACTGGTGGGAAAGTCAGCGATAGTTGCTTTCGTTTTGTCCAACACAAGTAGATCATCTAGGAAAAGATGACGAGAACCCTTTAGCCAAGGCAACATGATCAAAGTATGTAAGGTATTCCTCTGGGGTGCAGG
The DNA here is from genome assembly GCA_963921515.1 of Calotriton arnoldi. NCBI lineage: Eukaryota > Metazoa > Chordata > Amphibia > Caudata > Salamandridae > Calotriton > Calotriton arnoldi. The sequence continues at coordinate 926,359 of CAWUFW010001643.1, read as the reverse complement.
ATGTATGAGATTTGTACAGTTTACTGTTTTAGTCTACGAATTACAACAGTATTCTGTCTCCATCATAGAGTATTTCCCCAAAGAGTTCCACAAGCTGCAGCACCTCCTGTGACTGTTGAGCCTGGTGGGCTAGCATAGCTAGGATTTTCCTAGGTCTCCCAGCTTCTCATTACGCCCAGACTCTAGCATGTTCATGCAAGTGTTTGACTTCCTGGTCCACTAGGTCTGTAAAGTTTAATGCCTTGTTCCTAATTTCAGCTAGTGTGTGAGGGGCCTGAACTGGCATGTATTGTCTTTAAAGAGTTTAGATTTCACGCTTGAGCTGGTCAATTTTGTTTCTAAGCTTCATGTACCCAATGCATACAGGCCTTGAAGGCTTCCCACAGGGTGCTATGGGATTGAACAAAAGAGTCATTGGTGTCAAATCAATTTTATGATTTCAGCCCTCACCTCTTCATATGAGGCTGAATCTACTAAGGAAAGAGGAGAGATGTGACATGTGAAGGCTCTGTATCTGGCTGGAAGAGGGCATTTCAAAGGAGAGTTAAAGGAGGTGTCATCAGGAAGAGTGAATAGAAGATGTTCAATGTGCCTAGTCCAACCACAGATATTGTACAATCCTATTCAGTAATCCAGCCTCATCCATGACTCATGTGTTGTAATTATGTGTGTACCTTCCATAATGTGAGGCTATCTATGTCACCAGATATCCAATAGCCAGTGGGTTTCCATAATTTGAGAGAATTCTGCAGTGCCTGTGTGGTGGGAATGTGCTCCTGTATTTGAACAGTCTGATAGTTTGTTTAGGACTAGATTGAAATCTCCTCCCACAGTGTAGTGCGGGGCTTTAAGGCTTGACATTTACTCCAGAGCGGTCTAAGGAACTAAGGGGTCATTACGATGGCGGGCGGTAGCACTACCGCCATGCTGTCGGAGGCAAAAACCGCTAGTTACCGTCCGCCAGCAATTGCCCACACGCCCGCAAAATTAGGATGCGAAAAGTCAGCCAAACACCGCCCGTAAGCCTGCGACGCCGCCCGCCATCAAAGTGCGCCCGTCTACGTAGCGGCGCGAGCTAATGGAGACACACCGTCCGACGAAATGACGTACCGCCCGGCGTACAAATTACGATGCCACAACCAAACAGCCCCACCTGCAAAGAGACACCGCACGAGAAAAGAAGACGGAAACCCGATTGCTGAGTACAGAAACACAAACCCGGCCTACTCCGACATGAATCCTGCTCTCCAGGCCATCCCCATGCTGTACCTGATGCAGCACCTAGGAGTGAACGCGCAACGACGACGCAGGTAGGCAGACACACAACAGGGGCACGCAAACACTGCACACAATGCAAGGGCGGAAAAACTGTACATGGCCCCCCCAGACACCCCTGTGGGGACAGGACACATCCACCACTGTACCCACACATGTCCCACCTGTGAAAATAAACAACTCACAACATCCTGGGCACCCACTACCCGGGACCAGGAGGTGACGTCCCCGTCACGGTACCGCAGCGCAGCGGCGATGACGCACGTACACATGCGCACAACGCAGAGGCCAACAACAGTGCCACGCATGGGCTGCACACAAACACCACAGGGTCACAACTACACACCTCACACACCAGCCGCACCCTGAAGGCACATGGCACGTGGCCCTCCTGCATCAATCATGTCCCCAACCGACAACTCACAGTTGTCAACTGGATGTCACACAAGTGTCCCGAACAGGGGAGTAATGTGATGTCAAAATAGGACACACCCCTGTGTGCAAAACATGGAGAAGCACACGGCGGCTGCTACATAACAGCGCAGAAAATGGACATTGTCCGCAAAAGGCACGCCAGTCTCATCCAAAAATACCTATACCATCCTGCACGCAATATCAAGCCATGCAATGTACAAAATAGAAAAACCCTGCTGCCTGAGAACAGGTGTTCCCAATCACTACACCCACACAGAAGCTCCAATGTACAGCGGCAACGGAGTGTCCCGCCCACACACGGGAGAGCAGATAGCACTGAATGGCCTTCCATTCCTACTCTGAAATCACATCGCAACAAATTCTGCAGGAGAATGGAGCCATTGTACCAACAAGAAGCCAAACATAGCCATGCAGAGTAAACCTTCCACTGAAAATACTACAAAATACAATTATACCACTCCTCCTTGTGGGACAAATGCAAGTAATCAGGAAAGAGTCAGACACCACTGGCCTTGACCATTCATTGAAGCATGTGGGATGAGGGCCTGTGTTCTCCTCCCAAGCTATACCCCAAGTCCAGCCTCCGTACATCCATTCCAGAATTCCCAGCATCGTCGGAGGTTGCACTCAGCTGACTGCTCAGGCAGCCGGAGCACGCCATCACATCACCCTGTAGCAAAATGGCTGTAGCACCAGTGCTTCTCAACTACGCCGGACAGATGCAGCTGTACAGTGATAGCTTGCTACAGATAGTGGGCTGTGGAAATCTGGCTATGCTGAATGTAAGTTACCGAGTAACTTACCGCATTGAAATGTTCAGCTGCGTCATCCCCGTTTTCTACTGTCGGAGGTGCCCGTACCACTGGCCTGTGGATATATGTCTCTCCAACAGGGCTCGAGTCGGGGTACCACGCGGGTGGACGGCGTCCCCCCACTTATTTTACTGCGAGCTCGATAACTGGAGCAAATGGAGCCACACATTCACCCTTTGGCCTCTCTGGGGTGAGATTGGAGCTGCTGCTCACGCGCTGGCTTCTCAGATGCAATCGCATCTAAGGGGTGAGCGAGGGGAGGCAATGAGTCTGATGGTGCAAGCCACCTTTAGTGACGTCACTTCCTGTCCTGACGTCAGCGTCCCACCACCTCTTTTGTTAGGACTCGTGCCCTGCTGTTGTCAGATGTGCCACTTTCCAGGGGGGTGGAGAAAGGGTCAGGAATGTCAGCCTGAGAGTGGCCCAGTTGAAGGCCCACCTTGACTGGGGGGACAACCATTGGACAGTCTGGTGTAGCCCACCCACGCATACATGTAGGCCCTCCATGAAGTATGTCACCTGCGGCAAGGTGATGTCATGGGCAATGAAGTTATTGAGGAGAGCTGTCTGCCCCACGCAGAGATGCCGCACAAGCTTAACAGTCCCAGCACTGAGGGCAGCAGGGGTCACATGTGCAGGGGCAGCTGTGCCTGGTGTGAAGGACACTCTATCCTTCATCCTTGTGCCGACACGTGTTGCACCAGTGGAAGTAGATGGGAGGGCGGGCATTGGCCTCCGCTTGGCTGCAGAGGAGCCAGAGTCCACGTCCCCTGTGCTAGCAAACATGGATGCATCACCTCTGTCCTCAGATGACGCAGCAATTGCCGTCTCGGCCTGTGATTCATCCAGCACACGTCTGGCCCCTCCGAGGCGCCGGTCACATCTGTCTCACCCAGCTCCTGTGCAGCTGCTTCATCCGATGCCTCACCACTGTTGACCGTCCCCTGTCCCTCAGCACCCACGGGAGATGCTACATGAGGGAGAGCGAGGTGGCCTCACTCATTTGGCATCAATTAAACAGACATGTGCAAGGGAGGCAGCACAGAACATTCCCAAATCCACATGTTGCAAGATACCTGTGCAATTGTATACAGCTACCACAATCAACACGCAATGGCTGGCGTACAGGAAATGTAGCCGCTAATAAGTGGCACATGTGTTGTGCACATAGCACAACACCCGGCCTGTGTCACCCTGCGACCATAGCCACAAATCGCTGTGTGCACACCCACTGTCCTGATGGTGGCAAGGATGACCACTACGTAATTAGGCCAAGGACATACCTGCATGGAGCAGAATGGGACACCACTCACACAGACTGCAACATGACAGTCCACAATGGTCATGAGCCCATGCCCTACACCTGTCTTTCGCACGAGCACAACTACTGTTGCAGTGTTCCGGATGTGTAAGTACCAAGAATATGAGGTGAGGCATCGCACACATATGTCCGAACGAAATCAGAGTAGGCACAGTGCCTCAAACATACATGGAAATTGCCACTCCAGCATACTACAGGCTGTTCCTGAGGCCTACGACTCTGAACGCATTGACAATGGAGAGTGCTCAAATTACATCTTGACCCTCAGGAATCGCATATGCATGTCAGATGCACCCAGCACAGAGTACACTTACAACCCACTGCATCACACAACAAACATCACATTACCCAGATTATGGGTAGGCTGTGGACACATGCTGCCTCTTACAGCAAAAGACACCATCCCACAATACTGTACACTTGCTTGCTGCTGATGCCCCTACAAACGTTTATCCGGCACAGGCTGTGTGACTGTCAAGATGCAGACCATTCGTGGTGATATGCAGCGCCGTGCTTACCTGACAATACGAGGGGGCATCCCCCGATTCGTCTCCGCCACGTATTCGCTCATCCGGCAGATGACGTCACACCCTTTGTGGAATTGGCTGCACTGTCGGATACACATACACAGAGGCATCAACTACGATGCAATGGGTCATCACAAGGCCTTGGGCTGGAGGACTACCAACTGCAGGGATGGTGAACAAGAGGGTTGAAATATCACTCATACACTTCTCATCATCACCCACATCCACCAATCACAGTGGCATGATGCTGACTCATCCTAAACACTCAGAGATGTGTAACAGAGCCAAGAAGTAATCGGACATGGCATAACAGCATGTGTACACCACACGTGAATGTATGCTGGTGGGAGTGTGTATACAGTACCTGTCCATCCCATTCACATGCAGGATGCCAGCACTTTGAGCAATGTGTAGTCTGCCCACATCTACTGTCCATTGTCAGGTAGACCAACACATAGATCACAAGGCAACACATCTTTGTGGGTGGACTCACTGTGTCCAACACTGCGCAGCCCTCAACGTACTCGCCCTGTGAATGGCTCACCCCGCAATGGAGGTCACACTCAGTGCCACTATCTCTCACACACATCCCTATCACAAGGCCTGGAGTGTTCAATCGACAGGGCTGAGTTTGCGCATTTCCTGAGAGTTGTGAACTAAAGACACATGTAACCCACTGTACAGTCAGTGTTGTTTCCTTCTAGGATTGGGCGGTCAATGTGCAGCCCAGGTCTGCTGAGACTGAGAAGGCCAGCAGGGACCCAGCCAGCCATTCACACAAGCAATAACTGCCCTGAATCATGCATTCCCAAGTGGCTGCGTCACTGGATGTCTGTCCTGAAAATGCCATGTACCACCATTCGGGAGGGACATGCATGGGAAAGTGCCAGAGAGCCTACATACCCCTTCCACCTGTAGTAAGCATGGTAAGCAGTGCATGTTGGAACCCCACAGGCTCTGACTCATAGTGCTGCAGATCAATGACATGTGTGTCCCCCACATGCACTCCCACACACACTGTAGTTGTCTTACACACACAACTTTTGCAAGAAATAGCCTTGGGCAGTGTGCGTGGAGCTCGGAATCCAGGAACTCCAGCTCCTCGCTGGTGAGTGGACCTGGACATATCATCAGTGTTGTCGACATGAAGGTGGACAGGTGGCAGCAGCAGCAGGTGTTGTTGAGGGATGCCAGTCAGCAGTCCCTGGAAGCTGTGGTAATGCCGGTCACCCTCCCACACTCATATAGCCCCCTGGGGCTGTTTCAGTGTGTCCAAGCTGCTGCGATTGGTGTACCGCTCAGCTTGTGTACATTGTGTTGTTGGAGTGTGCCATACTCACCCAGACTCGGAAGCTGTGTCAGGCACAGCAGCTAGGTATATTGCCGTGGTGTTGCCGCTTCCCACATATGCATTCTGTAATCATCATCATGCCTTTCAAGCTATTATGGCCTAAATCCCCATGTGCATGCTCATAGCAATGGTTTGTGTCAGTGGTCATTGCTATTGGTAAGGGGACCTGTGTAAGAGTAATGTAGCTGTGCTGTCCCTACTTGTCAGCTGTTCTGTGATTCTATTGCTTTGTCAGTGATCTTTGTTTTGTGTATGTGAAAATGCCATGTGGTGTGTTGCATTGACATGTGTCCACTTCCATCTGTCCTAGGAGGAGACCAAACATACATCGCCCCTACCAATTGCTGGCAGACATGGAGGATGTGGAGGTTATAAGGAAATTCCGTCTGGACCGACCCACCCTGCATCACCTATGTGCAATGTTGGAACCCCACCTCCGTCCTCGCAGGGTGTATCCTACAGCATTCACCCCCACGGCTAAGGTGATGGCTGCACTGCATTTTTCACTACCGGATCCTTTCAACACACGGTGGGCAGTGGAGGTGGGATGTCCCAGCCCATGTTCAGCATGGTGCTACGGGATGTCCTGTCAGCTATGATGCTCTACAGGAACCGGTACATCCGATTCCCCAGGGCTCGTGATTTGGCGGCACTGAAGGGTGCATTCTATGCCCTTGGACGCATCCCCCACATTGTTGGTGCAATTGATTGCACCCATGTTGGCCTTGTTGCACCACAGGCCATGGAGCACATCTACAGGAACCGGAAACATTTCCACTCCCTGAATGTGCAAGTGGTGTGCCTGGCGGACATGATCATCACACACGTATGTGCGAAGTTTCCCGGATCCGCCCATGACTCGCACATCATGCACCACAGCATCCTCCCACGTATGATGACCAATCTTCAACCGGACCGTGCATGGATTGTTGGTGAGTATGCATACTCATGTAGCGTGCTGGGTGTGACATGCTGTCTTGTATCCTGTTGGAAATGCAACGTTTCTCTGTGTTTCTCACACCCAGGTGACTCTGCATATCCTAACGGGCCTTGGCTGCTGAGCCCACTATGCAATCCTCGGACACCAGCTGATGTCAGATACAATGAGGCACATGGGAGGACCAGACGTGTGGTAGAGCGGACATTTGGACTCCTGAAGTCCAGATTCAGATGCCTGGACCGGACCGGGGGTGCACTGGCATACTCCCCACAGAAAGTGTGCCAGATAGTTGTGGCATGCTGCATGCTGCACAATCTTGCGATTCGCAGGCAGATCCCCCTGATAGTGGATGACGGTGATCAGCCAGGGCCCCCGCCTGCAGACCAAGCCGTGTCCAGTGACGAGGACAGTGGAGAGGAGGTAGCAGTGAATGAACATCAGCAGCTCATCGCCCGCTACTTCACTTGACGGTGAGTGACCATGTACGACGGCTGATGTCGATGTAGTTGTGTAGGTGTATGTGTGCATTGTCACGGCGGCCTATTGTTCACTGAGTGCTGTGTGGCAATGGTCCATGTCCAGGGTAGTATGCCACTGACAGTGGCTGTAGCATTGTGCCCTGTTGCTCTGTGAGATGTGTGTACATTGCTTAAACTTGATGACAAGTACTGTGTGATGAGTGTGTGACACACACATTCAATGGACTCTTGTTCTGTTTTCCACCCCTAGGTCCCTACAGCCTCTCCTGGCCTATCGACATACCACACTACAGATGCATTTCTGATCATGGTGACGGTTGCGCATCCTTGATTAAACACAGAGCAGATAAAACAGTATGTGATCCAGATGTATTTATTTTAAGCGGTGACATGTGATTGTGGGCAAGGTGATCACGAAAGTGGTGCATGCTGTACAATGAGTTGACGGTCATGTCCGCGTGATGGTCAAGGTGTACCCATGTTGTTCTGGGTCAACAGTCCGACAGACACATGCCATTCACATGGCAGTGTGGGGTAGGATAGTAGTCCAAGTGAATGCAGTAGATGGCCACCATGGCTGGCTGACTCACTGGCGTTTGGAGCGTGCAAAGTCATCTCTGGACACCTGTTTCCTCTTCGGACGGCCCCTTCCACGTTTGGGAGGGGGGGTTGTGTTTGTGGGCTGCTGGTGGTGGCTGAGGATTGCCCACTCGCTGTGGATGCAGGGGAACTGGATGTTGCACGACCCTGCGCCCCAGCAGGTGGTGTCGGAGGTGATATGGTTGGCCTTGATTGGGCCCTCACCACCACCACTAGCTGGCCCATGAGGTCGACGAGTTGGCCCATACGGGTCACGAATTGGCCCATATGGGCGTCCATGGACCTCAACACCCCAAGGACTTCCCGCGTATCGGCAGCTGACCGGGCCCATTGTCCCTGGGCCTCTTCATAGGCCCCAAGGACTCTGGCAATTTGCGGCAGGGCTTGGCTCCCAGGCTCTGATGGCGTTGGCCTGACCCTGCTCCTCCCACCTGAACTGCTGCCACCGACCTGCCCACTCGCCACATTGGTCACCCGGGGCCTCGTTCTGGCTCCCAGGGTCAATGTCGACGTGCGTTCCACCCTTGCGCAGGGTGGGTGGTCAGGGAGGCCCTGGTGGTTGTGGTGGTGGTTGCGGCAGTGGTGGTGGCCACAATGACCATGGCAGCAGGGGCCTGGGACTGGTCACCAGCCCTGGGAGATGGGTTGGTGGGTAGGATGGGTCCTGGGGAGTGGTTGCGCCCTGCCACACCAGATGTGCCTGGTCGGGAGTCCTCGTCCGAAGAGGTGTCCAGGTCTTCCACATCCGTGAGTCCGGGTGGAGGGCTTGTGGAATGGCTGTGATGGTTGCTGTCTCCCTCTCCAGCATCATGCTGTTCGTCACCTGTGGGGCGGAGATGAAAGGTTATTGTGTTGCACCTTGCAAGGTTTGTGTTAGATGTCTGACATTCATAGTTTGTGCACAGTTGTGCACTGATTTCCCAGATGCGTGTGTATGGCTCTACAATGTGTGTGCGTGATCAAGGCAATGGAATAGTGTGATAGGTGCATATGATATGGGACGGATTTTGAATGCCAATCGGTGTGTGTTGCAGTACCCCTACATTTTGTGGCTTTGGTGGAAACGGGGTACAGCCCCATGAACGCTTTTGAGATGATATATGTTTTTGGGGTTCAAATGAAACGCTTAGAAACGCAGATGGCAAAAGGGGTACAGCCCCATGAACGCTTTTGAGATGAGATATGGTTTTGGGGTACATACTGTGACATATGGGTGCAGAAGGGGACATGTGTTTTGGCCACACGACACTACAGAGACAAAGGTGTGTGTATGTCTGACATACCCAGCATATCTGCTCACTGTTGTCATTTAGGGACATTACACTGCAAGCATTGTAGTGAGTGAGTAATGGTTGTGTGCCACACAACGTATTGCAGATGGGACAATTCCTTGGTGTGCGTGCTACCCTCAGCCATGTGCAGCAATGCAGTGCTCTTGGGGTGTTGACTATATTAGGTATGTTGTAAATCACAGTGTGACGTGCGCATCAGACACAGCAGACACATTTTTGGTCATCGGCAGGAATCTTTGCTGAACTACTGTATATGGGACAACTGTTTAGATGATATACCTTTCATGACACTGGGGCTGAAAGATGAGATGGATGAGATATTGAATGTGCATTGGGTAGCTGTGTGGTTCATGGGTCCAGTGGTGTATGTGACATTACTGGGGTTCCACTCTGTTACAGATAAACTTACATGGGTGATGTTGTACAATGTCAACGGAACAAGCAGACACGACTACATGGACAAGACTTGGATGGTGTTGCTGATGTGTGTGATGACTGGCACAGTGAACGCCATGTGGGTCAGTACTCCAGTGAGACTTGTGCATGCAGACGTGACTCCTTACGTGTTACTGTATTTGAGATGGCTCATGTGGGCTATGACTCTGTAATTCATGTCCGTGTGCACATTAGTCACATGATTCTGACAGGGAGCAGTGCTACCTGTTCCTCTGCTACGTGACATGTCCCAAATGTTAGTCGTAGTACAGTCCTCATGCCTACAGACACCCCGCCCTGTACAGTAGTCTACCTACTTGTTGGTTTGGAGGAGCAATGCAATGGCTACCACATGGTTATGAGAGGGAGGGGTGCTCCATCTTGCTGGTCTGTGGGAGTGGGGGCCGTGTTGTGAGTTGTGGTGATGGCTTACCACCCACAGACACCCCTCCATGTAGGGAAACATATCTACCTGTCAGGTGAAGGTGTGCACTGCAATGGCTGACACATGGGTGTGGGGGTGCTCCATCTTGCTGCGCTGTAGGACTGGGGCATGGTGGGGGTTGTACTTCTGCAGTCCCCCCTCCGATACAGGGACTTTGTGGTAAGGCTACTTACCTGTTACTTGTTGGTTAGTGCAGCTATGGCTGACACATGAGTGTGGGTGTAGGGAGTGCTCCTTCCGGCGCATCTGGGGTACAAGGGGACCTGGTGGGAGTTGTGGTGCTGGCTGACTGTACACATGCCCCCATGGTTTTGTTTGTTGGTACCTTTGGGCTGAGTGTGTGTGAGTGTCTGTTGCATGTGTGAGGGATGTCTTGTGGATTGTGTACTGGACATGGGGGTGTTTGGCCCTCGGAGCTATGGCATTCTGGTAGTGCAGGACTGTACATAGCGGTGTGCTGGTATACATTTGTTTGTACTTACCAGCCTCCACTCCCCCTGGTATTCCGGTGAGACTCTCCGGATGTAGAATGCCTCGCACCTTCTCCTCCCACGCCTTGAAGGTCTTGAATGGCGCGGGATTTTCGCCGCCAGTCCTGTCAGCCAGCTCACGGTTCTTGGCCTCCTTCTTCCTGACCAAGCTTTTCAGGTCCTGCCACCTCTTTGTGATTTCACCCCGGTTGCGTGGCACGTTCCCAACTCCATTCACCTGGTCTACGATCCTGCTCCACATTCTGTTTCTGGTGGCTACTGGTGTCTGTTGGACCTGGTTCCCATAGATTTGTGGGTGCACCTTGATGATCTCATCGACCATGACCGTCAACTCTGTGGCAGTGAACTTAGGCATTCTTTGTGTTGCCATGGTGTGTGGTTTGGTATTTGTTGTGCTGGTGTGGTGGGTGGGTGGTGTGTAGTGTGTGATGTGCAGGGGGTTAGTTGTGCCGGTGTTTCAGTGGTGGTGTTGTTGGTGATGAGTGTGATGTGTGCGTGCGTGTGGTATGCTGCTTTCCTTTGTGGCTCTCTGGGTTCTCTGCTGTCGTCTTGGCTTTGTAGTGGTGCAAGGGATTGTGGTCTGTGAAGGGGCTGCTTTTGTACTCACCTATGTGGGTGTGTCATGATGGGCTGTCGTTTTCCGGTGTGTTGTGCGTGGTGACCTGGGACTTGTGGTTTTTTGGTTTGGCCAGGGAGGATGTGTCTTTGGGATGGGTTCTGTGTCTGGGTATTTTGGCGTCGTTTGCTGTGTGGACTTGGTGGCCGTGTTGTGTGTATTTCTTTGGTCCGCCAATGATCTCCGTGCACGGACGTGGCCGCCAGGCCTTCCGCCGTGTCAATTATTCATCTCTGTTGTTGACCGTGGCGGGCGGGAAATATGTAGATTTTCCGCACTCATGTCGGGGAGATCATAATTTCACGGCCAGTGTCTGGGTCATCAGAGCGGGCGGATTTGGGTTGTCGGGCGGGATTGCGTCCGTGGCGGACGGATAATCTTCTACTCTGACATGGACGGGCGGAATTTTGTGTGTTTTTATCGCCGCGGGTGGAGGTTGCTTCGTGTCATCATAATTGCTCGGTCGGTATTCCCATGGTGCAGGCGGGCGGTTTTTTCAGGCTATGGTAGATGGCGTTTTTTTTACCGCCGGTTATTGTAATGGTCCCCTAAGGGTCCTTGGAGTTAGGGCCGTAGGTGTTGATAAGTGTTTAGCGCTTCCCTTCAACCAACGCCCGAACCAGGTTATAACAACCCTGCGAGTCATTATCCCCATGAAGTAGTCTAAAGGGGGAACCTCATCTGACCGAAATGGCCATGCCTCTGGAATAGGAGGAGTAATTAGCCAGGAATCTATGACTAGCCATTTAGGTGGTTTGAGCACTAATATGAGTCCCCTGTAGAAAGGCAATATACATTTTCTGCCAATCCAGATAGGAGAGCATATGTCTAGTTTTACAAGGGTTATTGTATCCCTAAATGTTCCAAGATAGGTCTAATCAGAGAGTGATCCGCTACAATCCTGCATCAAGGGCTGGCTGGGAATTGTATCATGGGTAATGTAGGGGTGTGTGTCCATGGGCCATTATTAGGGCGTGACCAGAGATTGCTACACCTGGTAGATGTAGTGCCAACGGATGGTCCAGAGTGTCTGTTCAGTAAAATAGTACAGCTGTATGTATTTCCCTACACCCCACCCACAGCAGCTCCCCAACAAAGCCAATGGTTACTCCCTTAACAGTTAAATCACAACTGTTCCATCTAAGAAAAAAAAAAGAAATACCTCAGACATTATATAGAGGTAAGTGGGGCTTAACTGTGGAGGGAGTCTAGAGCTCTGGTCTATCAACATCACCATGGGCGACAATGGTAGCCGGATTAATAGTCTATGCAAAGCGGTACTAATTAACTGCAGCAATAAGGTATTATTTAGTATACCTGCTCCACTGGCCGATGTACAACTGCAGTAAAGCAGTTAATATGTTTGCTTATAACCTGCCAAAAGATACAGGTACACTTTAAAGCTATAGACCATCGCAGGGTGTTGTGAATGTGAGGGATAACCAGTCGTAACTATAGAACCATGAACAAGTACAATCTACTACAAGTCCCCATAACTCACCAAGAAGCATAAGTAACCAAACCTCATCTCAGGTGTATGTTTCTTAACTGCAGATCAGTAATAAGACAAGCAGCTGACATTGCTGATCTCATTGTCGCACAAGACCTTGACCTCCTAATCTTACCTGAAACATGGTTCAATGATACCTCCCCACCCATTATGGACATTCTAGTTCCACCCAACTATGACACCATCAGACTGGATAGAACTGAAAGAGCTGGGGGTGGCATAGCCTGCATTTACGTCTCCATGCCCACCTTGAAACTCTCACAAACTGTTCCAATGCCCTCTTGTAAATTCCTAGCTATCAAAATATATAGAGTAATGTCAAGTTTATGTGCAAACTCCACACGATTTACCACCCTCCCGGGAAATACGCTACCTTTCATCGAACAAATAATGGAGACCTTCTCCTCTAACTCGGACCAACACATTAATCGGATCTTCCTGGGGTATCTCAACATTCACTGGAATGACTCAAATGACTCCATACTGAACAGCTTCAAGGCCTTTCTTCTGGAACTCAACCTTACCCAGTTATGTAATGGCCCATCACACAAAAGAAGCTCCACCCTCAAACTAATCATCCCTAAGGATAATACCAATACAATTTGAAAATATACCACTCTGTGACTGGTCAGATCACTACCTAATCTCATTCCTCATCTTAGAGAAGGTGTTGACTAGAAAGGGCTAACCTCTTAAACCCAAACAATGGTCTAGAGACTTGACAAATATTAATCTAACTGATCTAACTTCTATCAGCAACAACATCCTACCTCCTCACACAAACATGACAAATGTGAATGATCTTACAGAGCATTGCATGTCAGACATACTTGATACAATTGCTCCAAAGCAGCTAAAAAGATTTACAAGCAGACACTCCAAACCTTGGTTCAACGGCAATCTAAAAGAGGAAAGAAGAAATGTAAGGCTTGATGACAGATCATGGAGAATGTCTCCCTCCATCTCACACCTCAAGCACCTAAGGTCAACAAGGAGCTCCTACAACAAACACATCCAAAGTTCAAAAGTAGAATCAATCAATCAGGATTTGTAAAGTGCAACTAATTACCCGCAATGGTATCCAGGTGCTCAGAGCTGATTGTGTGGTATCAGTTGAATAGCCAGGCCTTGAGTCCCCTTCTGAATTCTTAAAGAGAGGGTGAGGTCTCGAGATGGAGGGGGGGCTGCTCCAGGACTTCACAGCGAGGTAGGAGAAGGAGCGTCCTCCACTGTTGCTTTGGTAGATGTGGGGGGTGTAAGCGAGGGAGAGGGAGGCAGAGCGCAGGAGTCTGGAGGGTTAGTGTAAACTCACGCGGTAGTTGATGTATGCTGGTCCTTGGTTGTGCAGGGCTTTCTAGGCCTGGCTCAGCCTCTTGATTTGCTATCTCTTGTGTATGCGGAGCGAGTGGAGTTTCTTCAGGTGTGGGGTGATGTGGCTAGGGAGGTCGAGGATGAGGATGAGCCTGGCCGCTGAATCTGAATGGTCTGCAGTCTCTTCAGGAGGTGTGTGATAATTCCTGCATAGAGTGAGTTGCCGTAGTACAAGCAGTTGGTGATGAGGGCTTGAGTGACGAGTGGCTGGTAGAGACTGGGAACCATTTGAAGATCTTACGGCGCATGCACAGAGTGAGGAAGCAGGCTGTGTTGGAGACTGCATTGATCTGGTTCTTCATGGTGAGTTTGCTGTCAAAGATGATGCCGAGGTTCCACGTGTGTTCTGTGGGGGTGGGAGAGGGTCCCAGTTCAGCAGGCCACCAGGAGTAATTCCACACAGAGGTGTTGCTTTCAAAGATCAGTACTTTTGTCTTGTCTGTCTTGAGTTTTGCATCCAGTCGACAACGCTGGTCATGCATAAGTTAAAGTTGGCCCTCTTGGTGGATGGGTCTTCGGATACAGAGAGGTTGAGCAGGGTGTCCTCTACGTAGATGATGTTCAGTCCATGGCATCTGCCGATGCTGACAGGGGGGGCGTTAAACAGAGTAGGGCTGAGAGATGAACCTTGAGGGACGCTGCAGATGATGTTCTTGGGCTCCGAGATGAACTGTGGAAGGCAGATTCTTTGTGTTCTTCCAGTGAGGAAGGTTGCAATCTATTTGAAGGCGTCCTCTTGGATTCCGATCTGATGAAGCCTCTTGATCAGGGTGTGGTAGGACACAGTATTTAAAGCAGTCGAGGAAGATCAGAGCAGCCGCTTCTCCCCGGACTAGAAGGGTTCTGATGTTGTCAGTGGCTGCTATCAGGGCAGTTTTGGTGCTGTGGTTTGTGTGGAATTTGGATTGGGATGCTTCCAGGAGATCGTTGTTCTCGAGGTATTCTTTGAGTTGGTGGTTGATGGCCTTTTTTAAGACTTTGGTTGGAAAGGGGAGTAGAGAGTTGGGTCGGTAGTTCTCAAGCTTGTTGGGGTCCGCGGACGGTTTCTTGAGGGGTTTGACTTCAGCATGTTGCCACTCATCTGGGAAGGTGGCCTAGGTGACAGATGTGTTGAGGATGGCTGTGAGCTTGTTGCTGATGGTCCTGTTGCCGAGGTTCAACATGTGGTGAGGACAGGGGTCCGTGGTTGTTCCTGAGTGGACGGAGTGCATGATGTCTGTAGTGCTCTGTGTGGTGAGCTGGTCCCAAGTGGTGATCTGGTGGTCGGAGATTGCGACTGTGGGAGCGAGGAGGCTGAGGGTGTTGGCAGCGGTGGGTTGGGAATCAAAGTGTTTGTAGATGGTGGAGATCTTGTCATGGAAGAAGTCTGCCAGGGTGTTGCATAGTTCGTGGGAAGGGGTAATGATGTGTTCTATTGCTGTGGGGTTGGAGTACTCCTTGATGATTTTGAAGAGTTGTTTGCTGTGGTTAGAGCTGGATTCTATGCGGTCGGCTAGTGCGTTCTTTCTCATCTCTTTAAGGAGTCGGTGGTAGTGGTTGAGAAATGTCTTGAACGTGGTCCGGTCGCTGGGCTCTTTGCTTTTGTGTCATCTCCTTTCCATTTGATTGCAGTTGCGTTTCGTGGTTCTCAGTTCCAGGGTGTACCAGCCGGAATGTTTGTTGGTTAAAGAAAACTTTAGGGTGCAACTAAACAATGCCAAAAACAGACCCAAAAAACTATTCGAAATCATCAAACAACAAGCAAGTTGCCAATCTAACCACCAGTCAGTAGATACTGGGTCATTGCCAATTGGCGAAGAGCTCTCTGCCTATTTCATTGATAAGACAAAGAGGATTGAATCAGAACTGCATCTCGCCTCTTAGCTTCTGCTAAGCCAGTTCCAGCCCTGTCTCCACCCAATGCAACACCTGAATAGATCCCCTCACATTGGCTATGCTACAAAAAATAATTCTACTGGGAGCGCCATCAAAATTCCAGATGAAGCCGATATACTCACATCAATAAAACCGTCCAACCACTTCAATAATCCTCAGCCAGCCATGATCATCAAAGAGCTTAGATTTTCCATTCTGCCCCTATAGACTAAGATTTTCAATGTATCTCTCTCTCTCTCTCTCTCTTTCTCTCTCTCGGGCACGATTCCTGATTGCTTAAAGACAGGACAAGTCACCCCAATCCTAAAAAAAAAACAAATGCGGACATGTCCAAACTCAATAATTTCCATCCAGCTACCAAAATCCTGACACTAGCTACTTGGGAAATGCATACACCTGCAACTCTGCAACCACATTGAGTACTTTCAACTCTTAGGCCCTTGCCAGTCTTGCTTCAGAACGGGATATAGCACTGAAACGGCTCTAACACACATTGTCGATGATTTATTGAGATTGATAGATCAGAACAATCCCTGCCTGCTTATATTTCTTGATCGCTCCTCTGCATTCAATACGGTCAAACACAACAGTATGATTTACCTTCTTGAGAGAAGGATGAGGCTATCCAGTCCCATTTTAAACTGGTTTGCTTCATTCCATCATAATAGAGCTCAATGAATCAAAGTTAATCAAACACTATCTGACATCCCTCCGGTCACGATTGGAGTTCCTCAAGGGTCCATGCTCTCACCTACGTTATTCAACTTGTTCATGGAACTTCTTATCAAAATTTTGAAGATCTCAAACATTCACTAACACATGTAAGCTCATGATACACAATTGTATTTGAAAGTTTCCTCCCTGAAGATATCAAAGTGCTCATTTACACTGTACTGAAAACCAAGCAATGGTTGACCTACAATCACCTCATGCTAAACACACTCTAAACAGATTTCCTCTTGCTCGCCCCTCACAATCACTCTACCCACATAGAAGAATGGCTCAAGCACCTCACAGCTCTAAACTGTTTCCCCCGCGTTATTGACTCTACCAGATCATTAGGTATAACGTTTAACAAATACCGGAATTTGCAAGATCATGTCAATGCTACCACCAGGCTTACCCAAAGTAAATCTGGCTCCACTAATGGCCTGGTTGAACTTACCCGCTAGGCTCATCACAGGATCCAAAATATTCCACCCCATTAGACCAGATCTAAAATAGCTGAAATTTCTCTTATCTGAAGCAAGAATCCATCTGAAAATAGCTTGCATGACGCACAAGGCCCTTCACCAGAACTCTCCCATCTACCTGGTCAATAAACCCACACTATCTGGTGGAAGTAATTTCTCTAGAAGCGCTAACACCCTGTTGTTGGAACCAGAGAGGCTCAATAAAAAGAAATCTTACAGCTCCTTCTTCTCCGGCCTAGCCCCAAGAATATGGAATGTGCTGCCTCCGGAAACTAGGACAAACCCCTCAACTACCTCCTTCAAAAGAGATGGAAAAATGCTTTTGAGGAGTAGATTCCTTCACTTGTAGTCCTGTAGTCTCTCAGCTTGACTATTTTCCTGTGGACACCTTCAGATCTTAGGTCTGCCAGGCTAATTGGTATACTGTATTTGTATTGCTCCTTGCTTATTCCTTATGACTTGACTGTTATATGTACAGCGCTCTGATACCCCAATCGGTCAGATTCACGCTATAAAAAATGCCTCAAATCAATAAATAAGCATGTTTGGTCAGAGTTGTTGCAGTCGGGATGAGTGTCACCACGGTGGGAGAGTGCCATTGTCAGTTTAAATTCTTACAGTAGCTACTGTATTAGCCAGTTATTCGGTTTAAATTATAACAACCTGGGAATGGGGCTATATTGTGAATAGATCATTCATCCTTTCTCAGTCCCCCAGCCAGTTCTTCCAATCGGCAGCCAGTCTTCCTGCTGTTCTCCAGTAGAATTTCCTTTGTGAATGGTGTAGCATCTTGAGGGGAGGAGGAAACGTGGCGTACTACGGTGAGTAATTTTGACGTGCACCGGGTACAGCATTGCATATTGTATGCCAGCTTGGCACACTGTAAGTTTTAGAGGTAAATTTTCACGGCCCACAACTTGGCCAGCCAAGGTGAAATCAAGATATATTGAAATAGTAGAGCCCTGATTCATCAATGTTTCATGTCTTTAATCCATCCTAATGGTCCTAGAAATTAAGCAGTCTAGCAATAATAGGATGAGGTGCTGCATTGGGAGTGGGTTTTGGTCCTAGGGAGTGATGAGCGAACTCCACAGTAAACAGATGGGAGAAGCATTTAGTGACAGGCAGTGACTTGAGAAGTGTTTTGATGTACTCAGCTATGTTTTCTATATTGGTTGACTCTGAAAGGCCCAATATCCACAGTCTGTTGTGCCTCCATCTGGCCTCCAGGTCATAGTTTTTCCCTTTTATGACATGAAGGACTTTGGTCATGTCAAGAAGTCTTTCATTATTGCCAGCTGAGTCGTCCTCCAAGGTAGATACACAAGATTTAGCAGTGGTTAATCTCTCTTCTTGCTTGTTGAGAATGGTTGTGGTTTTATCGACCCTGGCTGTGGGCGTGTCAAGTTTAGTATCTTTGGAGGTTATTCTGCATGTGTAGAAATAGGATTTTTATGTCAGGGTCCTCTGTTTCTTATTCCTGCAGCCTGTGACCATGTAGCTCAATCAGTCGAAAGGGCCCTGCTAAAGTTTTTAGTGTCAAATTAGACCTTTGCCTGCTTGGTGTCCTCCTTCCCATTTCTGGCATCCAGGTTGAGTAGGTTGATACCAGATGAATGGTTAGGAAAGCCAGGATAGTAAGGCAGGCCTCGCAGGAGTCTTTTATAGTCAAGGCCTTAATGTCTAAGATTTTTGGGAAGTTCTAGGTGAATATGCATGATCCTTAAAGGTGCCCACTGCTGGGGGAGTTGGGTGCATGAGAACCACAGTACGAGGACCTGAAAAAATGGCACAATATCAGCAGATGAAGGTACAGTTAGTTAATAAAGCAAGATATTGCGACTTTCCCTGATACATGGTTGCTACAGTCTCCTAGCTCATAAGGTCTCTGAGGGAGTGTTGCGACACCACAAGGTCAATAATAGGTAAAGGTCTGGGATGGTAAGCAAGTCCTTGTACCATCGAGTCCCTCTCACAAGGTAGGGAGGCCAAGCCACCATCCATCTGGACATCTCGGGAAGGAGTAGGAGCACTAAGGAAGGAGTACTATGGTCGACCAGAACCGGTGAGTTCAGACATTGAGGCACTGTTTACAGGGGCCAATTGTGACACTCCTTTCAAATGACAACCATCAGATGAGGGGGGCCCACCCCTGGAACTAGGAGAGAGACTGGGGAGCTCAAGCGGGTGTCCCACCACAGACACAGTACCTGTTGGCCCAGGGTAAACATGGCAGCAGCAGATCCACAGATCACTTTAGGTCACAGCCCACCTTGTTGTGAACTCATCCTGTGGGGAGATTCCAACCAATTATTCCGCGGCAACCAGGGCAGTCAACAGGCCCAACAACCTCTGCCACAAAATCACACCCCAGTACCAGGCCACACCCCGTGCGCACAACTCCGGCAGCCACGAGACCACTGGGAGCATTCTCTGCCAGCCATGCAGGAGGTAAGAAGTAAATAGCTGGCCTGCAGCACTCATATCCAGCCAACCATCCAGACATAAGGCAGCTGCACTCCTGTGAGTGCACTCGGGGTTGTACGCAAAGACAAGCAGCTCCCTCAGCCACTGTGCATGCCTGCCATTTTAGGGACGTCCTCTCCTGCAGACCACTGGGCGCGATTGGTCACTGCAGCTCCACCAGAGATGCAGGACTAGTTGTGAAATGTCCTTTTGCTACAGTTGCAGTGACTGGCCAGCATGGCAGGAAGAGTATGTCGAGCCACGCACATTCAGATGGATTTTGTTCCATGCTCAAGAAGCCTCACAGGTATGCAGCCATCTTGGAGCTAGGCACTCTGGTGCCACCCAAAACATGACATGTTGTTGTTCCTTCCTAGGCCTATTCATCCTGCCATCTTCAGCATCCCTATTGAGTCATGTCTAGGTCACCGGAACAGTAACTGTTGGTTGAGGCACTCAATTGTTTTCCTCTACGGTCTTTTCTTAAAGATTGGTTCCAGACGAGCGTAACGTGGTCATGATTCTTACGATTGGTATGTTTAACTTTTATTATGAATGTCAGCTTTGAAAGACAACTTCCTTCATTTTTGGCTAATCTTGTTTTGTTGACTAATCTGTGAAGATATGGTTATTCATGCATGGAGTTGTACAATAAATGTGACTTGCACACCTCATAGCACAAATGCCTTATTTCTTTGTCAACAAACTGGGCGATGTGATGGATTTGGTTTAATATTTGCCTTATTCTGTCACGGAGAGTGTAATACTTGTATAGCATGACTATTTTCAGGAGAAAAATGATTCACTTGTGATATAACATGTGAGATTTTAGTTTTGTAATATGCCATAGGGTGGCAATTGTTACATACCTTGCTATCTTTTATTTCATAAACAAAAGCATGCTTATTTTCTTCATCGTCGCTTGGATATTTATATTGGGTACATATACTGTAACATGAATTTCTGCATTTCATATTGTTTATTAATGACAATTACATGACAAGTAGAGCAATTGTGTCACCTATGTTACAGTGACCAATTTCATATCATACTTTTTGTTGAAAATTCAAAGATGTATAATTGGCTGGTGTGCGGTCACATAAAATAATAGTATTAATGGCAGACCTTTAAGCCGAATTTTAAAAAATAAATATTCAAAGGCATGTGCCGTTCTTCATAGGGAACACTGATTGTACTTATGTCTGTCAGTTGGCAATAATGTAAGTCTTTGAAAAAGAAAAAGCCAGACTTAACAAATGTTATTTGCACACTTTGTGCCTTTTTTATTTTTACAAAGAGTGATGCTATTTTAATTTACGGTCATATGAGTGTTTTTGAGGGATATCATTTCTCAGGGAATGAGGTGGAGGCAATGATGAAAGTGTTTGTGAGAATAGACTAAAAATAGTTTGGAACCAAAGGGCAGATATCAAAGTCCAGGTAGGTAAATGTGTATTCATTATGGAGACGGGGAAATCTGTTTCAGTAGTAAAGGGCACATCAGATGATATCAGTTGCTCTTTCTCTTGGTGGTGGATTATTTGGCATTGGGGTCTGCTGGCAGTAGACAGATCCCTGTCTAGGGCCAGTGGATGGGGCAGGATCAAATGCCTGAGGCTGCAGGTTGCAACAATGTGGTTCTCTTCATGAGTCTTTCAGCCAATGATGTTGCAGGGAATGGGAAAGGAGTAGGTGGCGATTAGCTGAGGAAGTTTGATGCTGGCATAAGTGCATGAAAGTCATCTTGCACTAACCCAACCAGCAGTCTCTTGACCTCAGGTTCCTGCTCCAGGAAGTCATCCTGCACCTCATGCAGGTGGATAATGGTCTCCAGCCTCCAGGTGTTCTTTCTGCCATATTGCTGCACCCTTCAGGCTTTGGTGGACGTTAGTGACTTCAATTCCAGCACTCCACTTCCAACAACAGGTCTTTTTAACAGTAGATTGGGAAGAGTCTTGAGAACGAAGTGTTGCTGCCAAAGTATCTCTCCTGTCATGTAGACTCAGCTGTTGAGATGCTAGAGATGTTAGAGGGTGGAATCTTAGTTCATTCACTTGTGCAATTTTGCTTAACCTTCAGAATCATCCCTCCCTACTTATTCTTTGACTTATGCAGACCTCTCAATATCAGCTCCAACAGGCCAAAAACCTTCTTAGGTCATGCAGATGACAAAACATGGAGGAGAATGAATGATCTGTCTTCCTAAAACCATTATTTTCTGCTGCTAACAAGGCCTCCTGGAGAGGACTTGTTATATAGTTCGTCAGCATAGATTGATGAGAATTGAATTTTGAATATTCTGGGCTAGAACAGTCTATTAAACTTTGACATCTCTGTACAATAAGGACTTTTCCCGTCATTTGTTGAGCCACTTCGAGGCTGCAAAATATTCTTTAAACTCCTTTTTAATGGCTCAGCGGAACCTACCCTGGTTAAGTTGAAAGAGAGACAATATGAAAATCAGGAAACAGCAGGCAAACCTTCAGCTTCACAACTCCAACAGAGAAACAGAGATAGGAGCAGACGCCACTGCAGCAATAAAAGACCAATCACATCACTTAATGACGCATCCTCAAAATGTGATCAAAGAGAACTTTATCTTTTTTTTTTTTTACAAGAAAAGGCCTTAATGGAGTACATATATTTCCTCTAATTGACACTCAAAGCCAGGGTTTTATTAGATGTGGAGATTACTATGGACGGACCCACATCCAAAATGACCATCGCTTCACTTATACACATCAGGGAAGGACCACTAAGAAAACACTAGCTACCAACCCATAACCCATCTCTTTAATTAACATAGATATTAAGATGCTACCCAAAATATTAGCCACCAAATCATACAAAGTCATCCCATCAGTAGTTCATATGTCGAAAGTGGATTTTTTCCCCTGGACGCTTGTCAAGAAACCTTCTTCATATTGGTGTCCTAGCCCAATTGCTGAATGCACTTACCTTTTCTGCACTCTCAAGAAGGATTTCATATCCTTGGTATGCCGGCTAATTACTCCCCTTCTGCAAAAATCAATTGTGGTGGATTTTTTGTGTGCACAATCAAAATAACGTGGCATGCGACAGTCGTCATAGATGCCTGCTCTTACACCCCCTTTTTTCTGCCGGTTCTCTAACAGTTGTCTAACCCAATTCTAATTCTTAACATATACATGAAATACCCACACCACCTAGGCAGGTTTAATATTTCCTCTAAGAAGATATTTTGGTAATATTGAGCAAAATGGCAATGTCCTGCCTGCTCTAATGATGGTTTCACACTTCTAGGGCTGAAACAATGAATTTGGGTGCATGTGAAAATCTGCCCTTGTTGTCCAACACTACTAAATTTCTATCTTTTTAAGTACAATATGGCCTAAGTTACTAATGGCTTCAGTAGTTGAGAGTCCATGTTAATATGGGTCTAGAAAAGATGGTTGAAGACAACATATATCCGTTTATCAGGTGGTCTCACCTCAACATATCAATGTGGGACAGGAATCAGGCAATCAAGATGAATACAGCACCTCGGTACAACTGTGCGGGCAGCATGCTACCATTATTTGTCCCCAAGGTTTTACTTATGCAGATGGATTCTGATATCTAGTCCTACATCTGGGGCGGGAGAAGACATGTGCTAAATTCACACAAATTACAATCTCGTAGATAATCAAGTGGATCGAGACTAGCGCATGTGGAATCCTTATATGTTACCCACCATCTGTGCCATGTGAAGAACATTTGCCCGCATACTGCACCGTATCAGTTACAATAAAAAGGAACATGTTACATCTCTCCAGAGGGTTATCACCTCTACATTTACATAACTTATTGCAATCTACACTGGATAATCCAGTGATCAGGGCTGTGTTGACCATGAAGAAGTTAGAGCAAAAGACACACAATTACTGGAATGGCATGGTGAGCAAAAAAACGATGGATTTAGGCCCAGATCTGTGTACTGGGGTGAATGTATGACATTGTTCTGCATTCTGTCCATCAATTGTTGTTTTTGCATTTGTCACCCCGAGTGGGACGGGTATGCCCAGACGTGGGTCCCGTGCTGTCCATGCCACTGGAGTCAAGCTATCCTGGCTGATGAGGGGTGAAACCCCGAAACCGGTCCTAGGATGCTTGTTTTCCAGTCCAGGGAGGGCCTGGCAGTTCGGGCTGTACTGTTCCCAATGGGCACAGGGTCAAGACTGATTTGCATATGGCTGGGTTCAAACTGGAATGGCATGGTGAGCAAAAAAAACGATGGATTTAGGCCCAGATCTCTGTACTGGGGTGAATGTATGACATTGTTCTGCATTCTGTCCATCAATTGTTGTTTTTGCATTTGTCACCCCGAGTGGGACGGGTATGCCCAGACGTGGGTCCCGTGCTCTCCATGCCACTGGAGTCAAGCTATCCTGGCTGATGAGGGGTGATACCCCGAAACCGGTCCTAGGTTGCTTGTTTCCAGTCCAGGGAGGACCTGGCCTGGCAGTTCGGGCTGTACTGTTCCCAATGGGCACAGGGTCGAAGACTGATTTGCATATGGCTGGGTTCAAACTGGAATGGCATGGTGAGCAAAAAAACGATGGATTTAGGCCCAGATCTCTGTACTGGGGTGAATGTATGACATTGTTTTGCATTCTGTCCATCAATTGTTGTTTTTGCATTTGTCACCCCGAGTGGGACGGGTATGCCCAGATGTGGGTCCCGTGCTCTCCATGCCACTGGAGTCAAGCTATCCTGGCTGATGAGGGGTGAAACCCTGAAACAGGTCCTAGGATGCTTGTTTTCCAGTCCAGGGAGGACCTGGCCTGGCAGTTCGGGCTGTACTGTTCCCAATGTGCACAGGGTCAAGACTGATTTGCATATGGCTGGGTTCAAACTGGAATGGCATGGTGAGCAAAAAAAACGATGGATTTAGGCCCAGATCTCTGTACTGGGGTGAATGTATGACATTGTTCTGCATTCTGTCCATCAATTGTTGTTTTTGCATTTGTCACCCCGAGTGGGACGGGTATGCCCAGACGTGGGTCCCGTGCTCTCCATGCCACTGGAGTCAAGCTATCCTGGCTGATGAGGGGTGATACCCCGAAACCGGTCCTAGGTTGCTTGTTTCCAGTCCAGGGAGGACCTGGCCTGGCAGTTCGGGCTGTACTGTTCCCAATGGGCACAGGGTCGAAGACTGATTTGCATATGGCTGGGTTCAAACTGGAATGGCATGGTGAGCAAAAAAACGATGGATTTAGGCCCAGATCTCTGTACTGGGGTGAATGTATGACATTGTTTTGCATTCTGTCCATCAATTGTTGTTTTTGCATTTGTCACCCCGAGTGGGACGGGTATGCCCAGACGTGGGTCCCGTGCTCTCCATGCCACTGGAGTCAAGATATCCTGGCTGATGAGGGGTGAAACCCTGAAACAGGTCCTAGGATGCTTGTTTCCAGTCCAGGGAGGACCTGGCCTGGCAGTTCGGGCTGTACTGTTCCCAATGGGCACAGGGTCAAGACTGATTTGCATATGGCTGGGTTCAAACTGGAATGGCATGGTGAGCAAAAAAACTATGGATTTAGGCCCAGATCTCTGTACTGGGGTGAATGTATGACATTGTTCTGCATTCTGTCCATCAATTTTTGTTTTTGACCATGAAGAAGTTGGCACACCACAAAATGCAGCTAGAGCCTTCAATACATGAATGTACACCAATGTGAAATAATGCAGGATTATCTTTGGTGGTTGCAGAGTTTATTGGGGTAAACAAGGGAATCTCTCAGTCTGATCCACAGTTACATGATGGGATGCCTGATTCTTTTCATTCTCTGTGTGCTCTGTTTTGAGGCAATTGTAACAGGTCCCCTTGTTGATTATACAAGTTGCATTTTCTCAGTCATGATAAATGTTGGAGGTCAAATGAGTTACGCAGTGATGTGTGTGTCACATTTTCAGGGTGCTCTATCCTCGGTGTGCAATGGTAAGATGTATTGGAACAATTATCAATCAGTAGTGGCCTGTGTACAATGCCATTTGCTCAGCTGGTCATATCACATGCCAAAACATACATCACTGGGTTGTCAGTACGTGAGAGAAGATAGATTGCTGTGTCCCAACAGTGACTGTAGCTGCAGTAGAATGTGTATGGAGACTGTGTGCTACACATGGCTGTGGCCACCTGTGAATACATTTTTATTTTCTGCACTGAAGAGGTATATAAAATGAGTTTTGGAGCAAGATGAGACAGTACTACGAATTGCATGGCTTCTCCAGAAAATTTTTGAGGTCCTTTGTAGAGGACAGGACTCTAGAGAGTGGAGTGTCATAGACTGTGGGTCTATTTGTCGTGTAAGGGAAACCTTTGCCCCCGTTCTGCTCCATTCTTCCCCAAAGGTTTTACCCAAAACAATTTTAAGGGTAGGTAAGAGGGGAAGCCTGTGCTTCATGTGTACCTTTGTGTTGGTTCTCCCTGACTGGCGCCTCCAAGCCCCACCTTACCTTCCTGTTTACACTGTGAGACAAACAATGTAGCCTGACCAGTCTGGGGTGAATGCAAAACATTCAGAATCTTCCTGAAACCTGTACCACAGTAGGCCTTTGCAATACAGAAATAATGTCTATTTGTTTGGTAGGAGTATGAGATAGAAACCACCAACCACGGTCACTAGATTTCTCTAGAAACCAGAGTCTGGCATCCCACAGCAGTAGAGATAGAGAAATTCTTCTGTGATCTAGGTTTGGGGTCAATGACTGCCAATTCCTCTAAGCCAAGTAAGGGAACAGGAACCTCATAGTTCTGCAGTCTGCCAGGAGAAGAACATCCTTTTCTGAGAGATGGTGCTGACTGACTGCTGAGGAGGGGTGCTGGAGGTACCGTAATGTGAGGAAGATGCTTCCTAGAAAAGGAGGGAAGAATTCGCACACCAGGCTGTGTGGTAAGACATTAAAAGCCTTGAGACCTGGTGCCCGTGCAATGTGCCCAGAAGCAGAAGTGCCTATGCCAGCTGAGCACTCACAAAATCCACAAGCATTTCCCATGGTTTTTTCTCAGGAAAGATATAGCATCTGTGAAGGCAGGGTTAATAAAAAGTCAAAAACAGACACAATACTCACATCAGAAGGAACTAAAGTACCTTGAGAAGCTTGGCGCTAGGCCTAGAACATTCACCACACTTGGAGGTGACTTTTGCCTTCATTTGGAGCACTACTGTGACCTAGATGAGCACTGCACATTACTTATGGCGGTGGGTATTTGTCGTGGCCTGAGGATGACCAACCACAAGGATTCAGCAGATTGTGGCTTCCTCTTCCACTAGTGCCCACACCACCCTACCTCCTTCCATCTGAGGTACACATGAACACCTCAGAGACTGCAGTAATGTCGACCTGCCGGAGCAGAGTCAGTGCGACCCTGCTGAATACGTGATGTAGACAATACACCACCTGGAGGAAAGACTGCCTTCCACTCCAGGCAAAAGCAGGAGTCCCTGCCTATAGGGATTTAAGAACACAAGAGAAGCTACAGTGAAAAATACAGCACACTGCAGGGAGAGTTTTTGTGTGCATCATGCTGCACCCAATCAATATCCTAAAGGAGGGATTTATAGCCAACCAGATTAGAACTCAAAATTTCTTTCTCCCAATCGAGTGCGATCGGTTTGGACTTGTATCGATAATAGTGATACATGTCCCACGAGAGCAGGATAAGTCAATACCAGCTATCCCCACTTACTTTAAGAAGTTATTGTAATAGTTGTAACATAACATTGCACTCTGACATTTATGTGCAATATTGTGTTGCATGCTGAGAGTAAAATAGTTTTCCTTCTAAGTAAAAGCACCAGCTGGGTAATGAATTATTGACTATAATCATATGTCTCTTTGTATTCTGAGTCTCTATCCCACTTCAGCTTCTTGAGCAAGCTTTGGACTGTTGAGCTTCACTACTTTGAGGATCAAGTTCTAAAGTGGTGTGCTTGATGTTTGGTTTTGGTTTCACCAATAAAGTAACTCCACAGTCTACAAGTGGTAAAAGAGCGTTATTGTCACGGTGTGAGCCCAGCAACTCCAGATTGCCGTTTTTTCTCATATTTTTGCTCTGCCCACCTGCACCCATGTCCCTCAAATTGTTTCCTTCCTTATGCATAACTAAATGACTGAATCATTTTATACATGGGTAGAACTGGCAGGCGATAAATCAAAAGAACCCCTTGGCTGCATGAAAATGGCTAGACAATTTGGCCCCGTGACCCACAGTGTGAGATCTATGGGAACCTTTTGTACACGCACACAGTACAGTGAACATTACACAAGTTGACGGAGGACTGCTGTGCTCTCCACCAATGACTCATTCCTTACCTTCCCCTTCACCTTTCATGCTCCCTAGTTTAGCAGAATTCTCAAACATCAATGGTACCCCAAGAAATTCTTCTTTGGTTATATTGTACAGTCCCCTCAGCACAGTTCTGGCTGCACTTGGTGTTATGTCCCTCAAGAATGAAATCTGTCTCATGCACACCTGAGATTGACCTCAGAACCCATTTACTCGCTGGCTCAATCCAATATAAGACTAACTCTCCTCTAGGAACAGTGTAGTATCTGTCCTTGGTCAACTTTTGTTGGCTCATTTTATTAAATACCTATTGTTTCCCTTACCAGGGGGTTCTTCTGGAATAGATCAGTGTTGTCCACTGGTGGGAGACCCTTCTATGTACAGTGGCTTCTGTATCATTTAAGGTTATGTGATGGATCATATTGTGCAATAGGCTCTGTGATTTAGTTGCAAGAATGGGGACTGCCTGCTAAGTTCACCCTTACATCTTCCACTGTTTTGTTTAACTGTTTTCATATATTTGGATGCTATGCTATAAATGATAACCAATAGACAATCATCTCCCAAAAATAGGACTCTCTACAGCTGCAGCTTCCTAGGTAGGTACCGTTGACTTCCTGATAACAGTCTTCAACACATAACTTCTGCTTACAGCACATCACTTCAGCCAACATGCAATCTATTTTTAATGGACCATGCAAACTTTGCATTAAAGCATAGACTATTCAAGTACAATCGGGAACACAGATAATTTAAAATACTGTTGTGGTAATCACATCAATGATATCTTTTCTCTGTATGATTCTTTTCAAACCTGAAAGATGATTAGTCACTGACCCAGAAGCTATTGTAAAGCATCCATCACCTGGACTACTTCTAGTGGCTTGCTTTCTTGTAATCTAATTTCCTAATGCTCCTGAACACGTTCAGCAACCTTTCATACCAAAGAACGCTATTCAACAAAAGGTTAAAAAGCTAATGAGTTGATGGACAAATGTTTTTGTACTATTTTTATGATACAATTGTATTGGGATTTTCATGTTGTGATAATATGTGACAAGGTTGCAAAACTTTAGAAATCAGGAAATAAAGTCTACAAGAAATGTTAATGTTGTCCTTCATGCTCAAATGTTTGCCCCTCTTAACAAATGAGACTGTTTGGTTGATGATTTAGTTTTTGGACATGGCTCCAAAACAATCATCCTGTTTACTACAGTAAAATCATAGTTCTGAAATATTTTTGGACTTCGTGTAGAATCCCCAGTCAGTTGCACCTAAGGTTACAGATGGAATACTACATAGTTTCAATGTGTTTTGTCTATATGTTCTAGGTTCTCAGAAGCCTCAATTTAAGGGAGGTGGCTTTTAGAGTTTGAGCTGAGGTGACTGGGAATCTGCAAAATGCTCCAAAAACTCAGTCACAAAAATGACCATCCAAAGTGAATTGTATTCCCAAACATTTGGAAAAGCGCTCACTGGTTGTCTAGAAGACAATGTGTTCAAAGTCCAATACAAGTCTGTATTTTAAAATGGGTGAGGAATGAGGTAGGAGGGGTGTTCTGGTAGCCATTATTCAGTGGGAACCTGAAGCTCAGGAGGAGATCTATTACAAAGTGAGTTAGTCTCTAAATACAGTTCTGAAACAATGGACTGCTTGTGTAGAGAATGAACTCAGCAACCCATAGTATGCACCGCACTAACAATAATGTATAAGGATGTATCTCATAATCAACTACTTGTGATTGAACGTTCAAGTTTTAGGGACCAGGAACACTCTTTGGACATATTGCTTAACTTTGGCAAATGGGGAACTGGTGTTTAGTATTAGGTCTAGATGCATCTTTAAACCATGAGATCTTTTTAACTGTAAGTTGTAGATAAATGGTTCAAACAGTTCTAGAATCAAAGCACTAGCATAAAGGAAGGGTGTATGGGAAACTTTTCAGAGATCCTTCCACACAGATAATGTTGATGAACACTTCATCAAAATCTGTTGCTGTACAAATGGGACAGGGTTATATAAAACCACCACACTCATAGACTTGGACTGCTCCCTTTAGGTCCTTCATTCTTTTAGGAGGCTGATATATTTATTTTGAATCCCATCAACAGGTTTGCACGGCCCTCATTGATCATGGGAGCCTCAATGGCTGAAGATGATTTCCATATAGGCTTCAGTCCACTAAGCCATGCTCTTGTTCTCTTGGTAAGACAAAACTCCTCCGCACACAATAGGCAGTACTGTTCATCTATCTGTTCGACTCAACTTAGTCTCATTGAGGGATTTGCTTTTGGGTCATAAGCCTGATTCCAACCTTGGGAGCAATGTTTAGCCTCCAAAGTCCCCAGAAGCCCCTTTCAGCTGATGCCTAAAAAGTTTGGATAATTCCTAATGAAAACAATCTACTGACTGAGAACAGCAGTTATCTTAGTTCTGGGGTATTGTTACAAAGCTAGTGCCAATTCCAAGGTATGCTACTTTCACAATCCAGTCGATTATGAGCATATCTTACTGGATTCCTCCACTTGGGCAAATAGATTAGTAAAGGGTAAACTAGAAAAAGAATGGGTATTTCAAGGAGGGCATTGCTTTTCTTGAACATGGGTGTTGCTATTTTCTTGAATATCCCAGCACATTTATGATCTCTCAGTCATCCCTAACGAAGGTAGGTTATCACACATTGGAAAACAGATTTGACAAAGGAACAGAACCAATTTTTGTCATTCCTTTTCTCACGAGCAAGGCACAAACATAAATTCACCAATACCTCCCAGAAAATGGGACTTGCAATAGGGGTAGATACGTGTATCTCTTCACATGCACATAGTACCATGTTGTGGTAACTTCATTTTGTGCTGCAATACTTGTATTCAGTCAAAAGAGAATAATGAAGGTAAGAAATAAGGATAGCAGTAACCAAATACAAGCAGTTTTACAAGATGACACATCATGTTCCCTTCCCACGGGTACCTTCCCCTCATGTGTCCTGCTGCTCACTTTCCTCAATGGTACCCATAATTACTAAGCCTTCTCTTCATGCCGTTTACCTTAGCAGCAAATGCTAATAAAACCTTTAAGGGTATACTTCTCTACCGCCTCCCAGGTGCCAGAAGTACGTTTACCAACAACCTAGATGTTCTCATGGAGGCCATCTTATCCACCGACGAGTTTACGATTCTGGGCGATTTTAATATTTATTTGGAAGACAGTGGGGATAAAGACACCAATTCGCTACTAGAGACACTAGGGACACTAGGCCTAACTCAACTGGTGCTTGAGCCCACCCATGAGGCAGGACACACACTCGACTGCATTTTTACATCCGTACCAGGCCTAAAAATAAACGACGTTCACCCTCTCACGTGGACTGACCACTCCTTAGTCATATTCAATTACAATATACCAAAAGCCCAGAAAAGAGGAGTGGTTGAATCTCACTTATTAATGTATACAGCATGGAACAAGGCTGATAAAACCACGCTTCGCATCCAACTGGATAGAACACGACCTCTGGTAAATGTGTCCCCAGATCTAGCAGTTACCCAATATACAGATTGGCTTAACGAAGCAATTGGGGCCACGGTACCCATCGGAAAGACTTCAGGGAATCGCACCCCACCTTCAGCCCCCTGGTTTACTGAGGCTTTACGCCAGGAAAAACAAAAATGTTGCAGCCTGGAAAGACGCTGGAGAACAAGATATGATTTAACAGACAAAGGCATTTATAAAGCAGCTTTAATTCACTACAAAACGCTGTTGATTGCAGAGAAAAAAGCATGTTTCACGAGGCAGATTGTAAATGCCAAAAACTCCGCCAAAGATCTGTTCGGAGTAGTAGAGAAACTTTCCTCTCTGCCAAAGAAAAAATGCACTAAGAACAACAATAGCTTTTGTGAGGTCATTGCGGACGCTTTTAGAAATAAAGTAAAAAATATCTATGACTCTTTTGAAACTGTCCCCACCCCAGTTCCTATTGACTTACGTCCATGCTCAGATCCCAGTGATAAGATTTTTCACAGCTTCGCGCTGGTTAACACAGAATTAGTGGGAAAACATATAATTGAAATTAAATCCGGATCTCCTCTAGATCAGTGTCCCCCACTTTTTGAAAGAGTTAGTAAGGGAGGTTAGCCCGGTACTCACAGAAATCTTTAACAATATGTTCACCTCTGGGACCTTTCCGTCCATATGGAAGGATGCATCAATACTGCCTCTGTTTAAAAAAAACAATCTAAATGATTCTGACCCCAATAACTATCGCCCGATATCCAGACTGCCACTCCTGGCAAAAATAGTGGAGAAAATTATGAATAGGCACTTATCACAGTTTATACAAGAAAATGACTTGCTTGATCCCTCCCAGTTTGGTTTTCGCCCACAACATAGTACAGAAACAGCACTAATCAAGGCCACCGAGGAGATCAGGAAGGTGATGGATAAGGGGGGTGCTGCTGCCCTCATCCTCCTTGATCTTTCGGCGGCCTCCGAAACGGTGGATCATAACCTACTGTTAGTGCGGCTGGAAACGCTAGGGGTTAAGGGCCTGGTACTAGCCCTGCTGTCGTCCTTTCTAAAGGATAGGAGACAAACGGTGGCACTAGGCCAGTCCAACTCAACACCCTATGTCCTCCCTTGTTGGGTCCCGCAGGGCTCGTCGCTCAGTCCAAAACTTTTTAACATTTATGTTTTAGAACTGGCCCCGTTGATCCAAGACTTCGGTTTTAATCTTACATCATACGCCGATGACACCCAGTTGGTGGTGGCAGCGTATAAAGGGTAAGCCTCCCCATCAATGCAGTTTCAAAACTGTATGGTGGAAATAAATAGATAGATGGGTAACCACTGCCTCGGGCTCAATTCTGGGAAAACCGAAGTGGTAATCTTTGGGAATCTGCAACCCTGATGGGATGACCTTTGGTGGCCGGCAGAGATGGGGGAAATACCAAAACCAGACCAGAAGGAAAAAAACCTGGGGGTGCTGATCGATAATAAACTCACTTTATCTCTGCAGACCAATGCCATCGTATCTACCTCCCATTTTCTGATAAAAAAACTGAAGAAGGTCTTACCATACATTCCTGATGACTCCAAAAGGACGGTAGTGACTACCCTTGTGCAGTCTAAGCTAGACTACTGCAATGGACTCTACCTAAATATGCAGAAGCAATATTTAAAAAAGCTCCAGATGATTCAAAATGCATCTGCAAGACTTCTACGAAATATCCCTAAATATGAGTCAGTAACCGAGGAAATTCGAAGACTTCACTAGCTCCCGGTGGCACAGCGCATCAAGTTCAAGGTGCTATGCTTAGCATATAAGGCCTTGAACAACACCGGACCAATGTATCTTAAGAAGCTTTTCTCCTGGTATCACCCAGCCAGACAACTGCGTTCTTCGGATGCCAGACTTATGGAGGTTCCAAGGATCCGGACCTTATACTGGGGAGGCCGCAGTATCTCGTACGGAACGGCAAAATTATGGAATAAGTTACTATTTGCTATTAGAAATGCTGGTTCACTTATCACCTTTAGAAAGGACCTCAAAACATCGCTTTTTCAAAACTAACTGCTTCAGCTAGGGCTACCTCTGTCTCAGCGCCAAGACACCTCTGGGTATTCGTGCGCTCAATACGTTTTATTAACATAACATAACATGTCAAGTGCCATCCGGTGTCTGGTGGCATACCGACTGCCTTCAGGAGCCTGCTGCCCCCTACTTCATTGGTCTCCACTTCTTCCTCCTTATCCTTCCTAGTGCTGTCATCTGTTTGTACTTATCCTTTAATATCTTGACTTATGGATAAAAGTCATAAAATTAAAATTGTTTCTCTGAATGTTAAAGGGTTATGACATCCTGTTAAATGTTTCAAAATTCTAGATTATTTATTTAGACATAACGCTGACATCTGTTTATTATTACAAGAAACTCATAGTGATGACAAAATCTTAGCCCACATGCAAAAGAAATGGATAGGTCACATACTTTCTTCACCAGCAGATGTAAAAAAAGGGAGTGGCAATTCTATTTTCTAAAAAACTTAAATTTCACATTTTTAGATAAATATTCAGATTCAAATGGCAGATCCCTATTTGTTAGAATTAAACTTGTGTAAGAAGTTGGCCTGGTATATGCTGTCCACTAATTAACGTGGGCACCCTGTACCAGTCCAAACAACACTTATGGTGATTTAAGAGGTCAAAGATAACCTTAGAAATCTATGCAAGTGGTAGCTGTGGAGAGCAGCCTTCAGGCTTAGTCTTGAAGGAATGTTGAGCAGCTTGTTTTACCAGAATGCAACCCTATAGTATTGGTTAAATGAAAG
The DNA here is from genome assembly GCA_963921515.1 of Calotriton arnoldi. Lineage (NCBI taxonomy): Eukaryota > Metazoa > Chordata > Amphibia > Caudata > Salamandridae > Calotriton > Calotriton arnoldi. The sequence goes on along the minus strand of CAWUFW010001643.1, from coordinate 892,290 downwards.
GAGAACCACACAGTAGTTATGAAAATATGTATTTATTGATATAACACTCTTTAAGCACGACACAGTATCTTCTGCACGAAGATACTCACAAAGCACACAATACTGTAGCACAGAAATAATCGTAAGTAGCACTGATACACAGTGGGCTCCAGGGGGAGACCAAACCATATACTAAAATAGTGGTATAAGAACCATGACTCGAGTCAAGACAGTGTCTAGAAAACGTAGAATCACCAGGACCCCAAGGAACCACCCAAGGTGAGTAAGTAGGGACTCCACGGCGGACGGGTGCAGTGTGGGAACACGACCGCGTGCGCCTTACAATTCTATGGGAGAGTTGCGGTTGAAGTTTTAAAGTTTACTGACCCTTCCAAGTGGACTTCCAAGAAACCCCGTGGAACTTAGGAGGTTGGAGAGCCACCCCACCCGTGGATACCATAATACCAGAGTTACCTATCCCAGGGAAGCCGGGTGCATAGGGCTGAAGTGGCGTCGGAAACCGCTGTCGAACTCAATGGAGGGCTTCGAAGAAGAGCCACTGCTGGAAGGAGAAAAAGTGTCCGTTGGAATCCAAAGATGGATTCTTGTTGAGGAGTACATGTCTGAACTGGGGTGGTGGAGTGAGCTAAAGAATGATGATGGATTAAACCCAGATCAGTTGACTGGGGGTGAGTGTTTCATTTGCTCTAGCGCTCCGTCCATCATCCCCTTTGGTATCGCTTTGTTCTCCCTAAGTTGGCAGGGTATGCCCAGACGTGGGTCCCTTGCTCACTTTGCCACTGGATTCAAGATAGCCTGGCTGATGAGGGTTTTGAACCCGAAACCGGTCCCAGGATGCTTGTTTCCGGTCCAGGGAAGACATGGCTTGGCAGTTCGGGCTGGACTGTTCCCATGAGGCACAGGGTCAGACTGATTTGCATATGGCCATGTCTGAACTGGGGTGGTGGAGTGAGCTAAAGAATGATGATGGATTAAACCCAGATCAGTTGACTGGGGGTGAGTGTTTGATTTGCTCTAGCACTCTGTCCATCATCCCCTTTGGTATCGAGGAGTACCTGAAAGCAGAGCGGTGCAGACAGAGTCTGGGTCACTCAGGAGTGACCAGGGGCTCGGTAGACGAATGCCCACTGATGTCCGGTGCTTCAGGTGCGTTGAGTGGGTACTTGACTCGGCAGCCACCGGGACCAGGAGACGTCAAGGACAACCAGGAGCTGGATACGAGCCGTCCCACAAAGGATGTCGAGTACTGAGGGGTCGGTGTCCGGCTGGAGCACCAACAAGTCTTGGCAACAGCAACCCGCGCAGAAGGTCGGAGAAGGTTTCGGTTCGGACCAGCAAGGTCCAGGAGACTCACCAAACACAGGGGAGTTGGGGGAAGCCTGGAGCAACCAGGGGAGCCCAAGAAAAGCAAAGTTGACCCTCAAGGGGACCCACCCAGGCCTAATACACTAAATCCTGTCTGGGAGGTGCTTACACCTCCCTGTGACGGGATGCCTATTGTTCTGCCTTCCCCTGCTCGAGCTGGGCTCAGCAGCAGGAGGGCAGAAATGTGTCTCTGGTCAGCAGCAACCCTTTTGGGCTGCCCGGGACTAGAAGGCTGGTACCGGGAACACCAGGCACCTCACAAAGCTCGTTTGAGGGGTGGAATCATACCTTCCACACCGGTTACCGGTGTGGGGGTATGATTCCACAATGTTTGACACCAAACACGATAGGGTTACTTTCAGCCATTTTAGAGTTGGTCATCATGCGGCTGCATAATGCCACTCTATATGTCGCAAATGGCTGCAGCACTAACAACCCGGGAGAATGGACTCCGTAGGCTGCGGGGTTGTCCTGCTCATGCAGTGGCACCCTCTCACTTAGAACCAAGCACCCTGCCTTCAGGATTGTTAAGGCCTGCTATAGGGGTGACTTATAGGTTTTAAGTGTAGTGACCCTTAGATATAGTAAACCTATATCTTAAGTAAGTGGTGCATGCACCAACTTACACAGGCTGCAATGGCAGACCTGTAGTTCCATTTTGCATGGCCTCTCATGGGTGGCATAATACATGCTTCAGCCCATGGGAGGCATTTGGGGTACCTATGCCCTGAGTACATGGGTACCATATACTAGGGACTGACAAGGGTACCCCAGTATCCAATGTGGAGTGTACCAAAGTACTTGACACAACCAATTAAGGGGGAAAGCAGATAGACTGGGGTCCTGATCAGCAGGATGAATGAATGAATGATCGGTTTTTTGTATAGCGCAACGTTCACTCCAAGGAGCATCTTGGCGCTATTGTGGAGAAAGGACATCAGAAGGAATCGGAAAAAGGAGGACTACTAGGTGGTAAAGCTTAGATAAGCAATAACACCATGGGATCTGGGGCAGCAAAAATCCAGGTTTTTAAAGCTTCCTGAAAGTAGCTTCCGTTTGTGTGTGTCTCAGCTGAGTGGGCAGGGCGTTCCAGGCAGTGGTTCCTAGGACCGCCATAGTCTTTCCTCCCCTAGTCTTCAGTTTGAAATTGGGGACTGTTAACAAATTCTCTGAGGATGACCGCAGGGTACGTTGGGTGGTGTATGGCTTGATTCTAGATCTTAAATATTCTGGTCCAGTTGTTCTCATGGCTTTGTAGGTGATGGTCAAAATTTTAAAAAGAATCCTCTTATGGACAGGTAGCCAGTGTAGGATTTTAAGTGCTGCGGCAGAGGAGGAGTCTCTAGGCAGTTTAAGTACCAGCCTCGCCGCAGCATTCTGGACCACCTGCAATCTTTTTACGACCGTCTTTTTGTTCCCGCATATAGACTATTGCAATAGTCTAGGCGCGATAAAATTAGGGCTGCTGCGACCGTCTTCCTGGCAGGCATTGGGAGTAGATCCAAAAATTTCCTGAGAGTTTTTATAGTTTGGAAACACATGCCTGCCATAGCAAATGCCTGCTTGTGGAAAGATAAAGTGGGGTCAAATTTTATTCCTAAATTTCTCACTGTGTCTACTGTTGTAGGAGGGGCATCCAAATTTGAGGGCCACCACTGATCGGGCCTAAAAACTTTGGACTTTCTGAACAGCATAATTACTGTTTTTGAGCTGTTGCATTTCAGGTGATTAAGTTTCATCCAATCCATCACTGCTGTTAAACAGTGGTGGAACTTATCTTCTGCCACAGTAGAGTTTTTATCAAGCGTGAGAATCAGCTGCGTGTCATCTGCATATGCAGATCCCAGTCAGACTAGTCAAAAACCAGCACAGAAGCAGGCAAAAAGTGGGGGTAACTATGCAGAAAGATCCTACCTTCCTACAATTTGGTACTGCAGTATTACATATGAATAATATTTATGGCCCAACAGTTGATGACCCGACGTTTTGGAACTGCATTACTACTGAAATTCTTTAACTTGAAAATGATCCTCTTATTGTTGGTGGTGGGGATTTTAATCTGATTTGTAATCCCCGTTTAGATAGACTCTCCTCTACTAAATTTACACCTCCAAAAGCTTTTTACTCACTTAAAACTCTGTCCAAAAATACAAAACCATTTGACATTTGGCGATTTCATTTCCCAACCCATAAAGACTTTACCTTTTTCTCCGACCCTCACAATTCTCATACACTTTTAGAACACCCAGAGACTTGGTAAAATCTATAACTCAACCTTCCATCAGCAATATTGAAATTTCCAATCATGCAATGATTTCAATATGTTTACAAGTAAATAAATCTTATGTTACTCATTCTCAATGGCGCATAAATGTTGATGTTGTTCTTCAAGATTTTAATAAAGCTAACATAGTATCTGCTATTCAAGATTATTTTTATCTCACCCCGATAGTGTAACATCTCCTATTGTAAAATGGGATGTTTTTAAACATATATAAGAGAGGTAACTATTTCTATAATGGCCCATGAAAATAAAACATTTTATGCTAAATTATTAGATTTGGAGAAACAAAGTGCTAAATTTGAAAGGTTATTCATATCTTCTACCAATGTTGCTTGTAAAACTACACTGCAAAAACTTAGGGGCAGATTTACAAGCCCCTTGCGACAACTTTACGCCGCTGTTGCGTCACTTCTGTGACGCAGCAGCATCACAAACAATGCGCCACGTTGCGACATATTTACAATGTGACACATCTAGGGAGATGCGTCTCATGTTGTAAAGCCCAATGCAAAAACAACAGTTGATGGACAGAATGCAGAACAATGTCATACATTCACCCCAGTACAGAGATCTGGGCCTAAATCCATCGTTTTTTTGCTCACCATGCCATTCCAGTTTGAACCCAGCCATATGCAAATCAGTCTTGACCCTGTGCCTCATGGGAAAAGTCCAGCCCGAACTGCCAAGCCAGGTCCTCCCTGGACTGGAAACAAGCATCCTAGGACCGGTTTCGGGGTTTCACCCCTCTTCAGCCAGGATAGCTTGATTCCAGTGGCATGGAGAGCACGGGACCCACGTCTGGGCATACCCGTCCCACTCGGGGTGACAAATGCAAAAACAACAGTTGATGGACAGAATGCAGAACAATGTCATACATTCACCCCAGTACAGAGATCTGGGCCTAAATCCATCGTTTTTTGCTCACCATGCCATTCCAGTTTGAACCCAGCCATATGCAAATCAGTCTTGACCCTGTGCCTCATGGGAACAGTCCAGCCCGAACTGCCAAGCCAGGTCCTCCCTGGACTGGAAACAAGCATCCTAGGACCGGTTTCGGGGTTTCACCCTCTTCAGCCAGGATAGCTTGATTCCAGTGGCATGGAGAGCACGGGACCCACGTCTGGGCATACCCGTCCCACTCGGGGTGACAAATGCAAAAACAACAGTTGATGGACAGAATGCAGAACAATGTCATACATTCACCCCAGTACAGAGATCTGGGCCTAAATCCATCGTTTTTTGCTCACCATGCCATTCCAGTTTGAACCCAGCCATATGCAAATCAGTCTTGACCCTGTGCCTCATGGGAACAGTCCAGCTCGAACTGCCAAGCCAGGTCCTCCCTGGACTGGAAACAAGCATCCTAGGACCGGTTTCGGGGTTTCACCCCTCTTCAGCCAGGATAGCTTGATTCCAGTGGCATGGAGAGCACGGGACCCACGTCTGGGCATACCCGTCCCACTCGGGTGACAAATGCAAAAACAACAGTTGATGGACAGAATGCAGAACAATGTCATACATTCACCCCAGTACAGAGATCTGGGCCTAAATCCATCGTTTTTTTGCTCACCATGCCATTCCAGTTTGAACCCAGCCATATGCAAATCAGTCTTGACCCTGTGCCTCATGGGAACAGTCCAGCCCGAACTGCCAAGCCAGGTCCTCCCTGGACTGGAAACAAGCATCCTAGGACCGGGATAGCTTGATGTTTTTAAACATATATAAGAGAGGTAACTATTTCTATAATGGCCCATGAAAATAAAACATTTTATGCTAAATTATTAGATTTGGAGAAACAAAGTGCTAAATTTGAAAGGTTATTCATATCTTCTACCAATGTTGCTTGTAAAACTACACTGCAAAAACTTAGGGGCAGATTTACAAGCCCCTTGCGACAACTTTACGCCGCTGTTGCGTCACAGAAGTGGAGAAGTGTGGCTCAATGGTTAGAGCGGCAGACCCTGATGCAGAGATCTGGCCCGGGACCAGGGTTCAATTCCCGCCTCGGCGGGTCTTGGGCTCAATTTCCTCGGACCTGATAATTCTCGCCTCGGTGCCTATTCTAATCATGGGTCCCACTCTGCAACTCTGGGCAATAGCTTGCTTAATCTCCACAACGGCCCCAACAGCGCTGGGATGCCTGGCTTCACCCTGGGGGTGCCCAGGAGTGGACATTTCACAGGGAAAAGCCAGGAAGGGTTCCACAGCGGTATGCGTACAGCGCCTGGACACCCCTTTGGGGGTATGGGTGCGCTTTACAAGTACAAATTTCATTTAATTTCATTTCATTCCAGTGGCATCAACTGTTGTTTTTGCATTTGTCACCCCGAGTGGGACGGGTATGCCCAGACGTGGGTCCCGTGCTCTCCATGCCACTGGAATCAAGCTATCCTGGCTGAAGAGGGGTGAAACCCCGAAACCGGTCCTAGGATGCTTGTTTCCAGTCCAGGGAGGACCTGGCTTGGCAGTTCGGGCTGGACTGTTCCCATGAGGCACAGGGTCAAGACTGATTTGCATATGGCTGGGTTCAAACTGGAATGGCATGGTGAGCAAAAAACGATGGATTTAGGCCCAGATCTCTGTACTGGGGTGAATGTATGACATTGTTCTGCATTCTGTCCATCAACTGTTGTTTTTGCATTTGTCACTCCGAGTGGGACGGGTATGCCCAGACGTGGGTCCCGTGCTCTCCATGCCACTGGAATCAAGCTATCCTGGCTGAAGAGGGGTGAAACCCCGAAACCTGTCCTAGGATGCTTGTTTCCAGTCCAGGGAGGACCTGGCTTGGCAGTTCGGGCTGGACTGTTCCCATGAGGCACAGGGTCAAGACTGATTTGCATATGGCTGGGTTCAAACTGGAATGGCATGGTGAGCAAAAAACGATGGATTTAGGCCCAGATCTCTGTACTGGGGTGAATGTATGACATTGTTCTGCATTCTGTCCATCAACTGTTGTTTTTGCATTTGTCACCCCGAGTGGGACGGGTATGCCCAGACGTGGGTCCCGTGCTCTCCATGCCACTGGAATCAAGCTATCCTGGCTGAAGAGGGGTGAAACCCCGAAACCGGTCCTAGGATGCTTGTTTCCAGTCCAGGGAGGACCTGGCTTGGCAGTTCGAGCTGGACTGTTCCCATGAGGCACAGGGTCAAGACTGATTTGCATATGGCTGGGTTCAAACTGGAATGGCATGGTGAGCAAAAAACGATGGATTTAGGCCCAGATCTCTGTACTGGGGTGAATGTATGACATTGTTCTGCATTCTGTCCATCAACTGTTGTTTTTGCATTTGTCACCCCGAGTGGGACGGGTATGCCCAGACGTGGGTCCCGTGCTCTCCATGCCACTGGAATCAAGCTATCCTGGCTGAAGAGGGGTGAAACCCCGAAACCGGTCCTAGGATGCTTGTTTCCAGTCCAGGGAGGACCTGGCTTGGCAGTTCGGGCTGGACTGTTCCCATGAGGCACAGGGTCAAGACTGATTTGCATATGGCTGGGTTCAAACTGGAATGGCATGGTGAGCAAAAAAACGATGGATTTAGGCCCAGATCTCTGTACTGGGGTCAATGTATGTCATTGTTCTTCATTCTGTCCATCAACTGTTGTTTTTGCATTTGTCACCCCGAGTGGGACGGGTATGCCCATACGTGGGTCCCGTGCTCTCCATGCCACTGGAATCAAGCTATCCTGGCTGAAGAGGGGTGAAACCCCGAAACCGGTCCTAGGATGCTTGTTTCCAGTCCAGGGAGGACCTGGCTTGGCAGTTCGGGCTGGACTGTTCCCATGAGGCACAGGGTCAAGACTGATTTGCATATGGCTGGGTTCAAACTGGAATGGCATGGTGAGCAAAAAAACGATGGCTTTAGGCCCAGATCTCTGTACTGGGGTGAATCTATGACATTGTTCTGCATTCTGTCCATCAACTGTTGTTTTTGCAAGTTGTAAAGCCCTGCGCTATATTATACCTGCGTCAGGTATAATGTATGCAGGGTGGGCGTTCCGACGCAAGAAAGCCTCGTAAAAGTGATGCAGTGAAATCTACAAGATTTCACTGAGTCACTTTTACGACGCCACTGCGTCAAAACCTTGCGCCTGCTTGAAGCAGGCGTAAGGAGTGACGTAGCATGATAGGAATAGGCAATCCTGACGATTGCTGGAGTTGCGTCGTGCTTGCGACACGACTCCAGCAATGCGCTGCCCTTACGCCAAAAGATGTGTCACGCATCTGTCTATCCTTGCGCCACGATGCGCCGCATTGTAAATACGACGCATCCATGGTGGCGCAAGGGTTGTTTTTACGTGTCGCAAATTAACTGACGCATCTCTGCTAATATGCAGAGATGCGCCAGTTCTTGTAAATCTGCCCCTCAGATACAAATATAATTAATTACTAAGTAAAAGAGCTGGACTACAACTTTCAAACCAAAAAGCTAAATTTTCTTTGAATGCTAATAGATCTGGGAAACTGCTAGCTAACTATCTTTGCATTAAAAGAGATAGAACTAAAATTCATGCTATCCATAGAGATAATGGTACAATTGCTTCATCTACTCCTGAGTCTGTTGAAGAATTCCATAAATCGTATTCCTCATTATGTAACAAACCAGGTTTCCTTGACATTCAATGACAGACACTTTTTTAAAATCCGCTGACCTTCCAAACCTTTCCCAATCTGACAGGTCCAAACTAGATATACATATATCTAAAGAAGAAGTTCTAACAGCTATTCACTCTCTCAAACCACGAAAATCATCAGGACCAGTCGGTATACCTGTGGAATTTTATAAAACATTCTCTACAGAACTTATTACCCATTTTCATTACTTATTTACTGATTTCAGTAAATCAGAAATGGTTCATTTTTTTTTTACAGAAGCTTTGATAATAGTATTACCTAAACCAAATAAAGGTCAGACTAAAGTGTCAAATTATCACCCTATCTCTCTAGTACATTAAGATTGCAAAATGTTTGCAAAATCATGGCTACAAGACTAGCCAACATTTTATCATCACTCATCCATATAGATCAAACAAGTTGCATGAAAAAGAGGTATTCTGTTAATAACACAAGACTTTTGTTTCATGTAATAGATGCTATCCCCACCTTTACTTCACCCTCTGGACTTCTTGCTCTAGGTGCTGAAAAAGCTTTTGATAAAATTCACTGGCAATTTTTATTTCATGCTCTATCTTCTTTTAATTTTGGAAGGAGCTTTATCAAAACAGTATCAGCATTATATGGTTCCCTTTCAGCACAACTTTTTTAATAATGGTAAGTTCCCTGACTCTTTTCTTCTTTATAGAGCAACACAACAAGGATGCCCATTATGACCCCTTCTTTTTAGGTCTCGCGCCTAGCGTTGCAGTGCTCAGCACTGCTCGCGCGAGACCTCTTGTATGGGCTTCAGAAAGCTAACCACATGCTCGTGCATGTGGTTTTGCTTTCGCAGGCTGGCATTGGCTGTAGCGTGCTTTTTTTTAAAAAAAACGGCACGCAATTGGGCAAAGGCAGGCGCATGTCCCGCCTTTGCTCCGCCCATTCCCGTCCGTGTCTAGGACGCGCATCAGCGCGCGGCACAGACGACAGGCTCCCTCGCCCCCCCCGCTCCTCTGTGGTGCGCGCGCACCACTGGTTTCGATTCCCGCGTTCGGCTCCTCTGTGGTGCGCGCGCAACACAGGTTTCAATTCCGTGCTTGTTCAACACGTCCTACTGATTTCATACATTCTGCTTTACGTGTGCAGCACCTTACAAACTTCACTTTTTTTTCAGTGAAAACAACTTCTAATATGCAAAATCATAATTAAAAATACATATGTAAAAGAAATACGAAATGTCAGAGGTCAGCTCTCTCCAGACACAATGAATTTGCGCTTCCTGCTGGTCATTTCATTAACCGGCACGTCCGTTAATAATCTACGGAGAAAGCAGTGAACCTTCCAAAGTCTGAAAGGAGCAGTACATTATGTGGTCTAATTAATCTGCTACGGATCTACAAGATTCTAGTACCTACTGCCAAGCATTGGGGAACAAATCAGCTAATATTTTGCTTTGTCGCCTTAATAGTATAAGTAACATTTACAGATTATGGGCTTCTTTTCGCTTTAAACATAATTGGCTCTGAAGATGTTATCACTTTGCACAGACAAATTACCCTTCCTGCTTCCTCCTCTCTCGCTTCTTCCACCTCAACAACCATGCACTCCGCTTAGTCTCCAATAAACACCATAAATAGTTTAGTTATCCTCCGTCTCCCTTTCTTAATAATGCCCCCTGGGCCTGCCACATTCTCCAAATTGTGCTGGCACTTTTGTAACAAGCATTTGCAATGCAATAGGTCTCGCATTTACGCGAGTTTAAGCTATTGGCATTATAAATGACAATGCCTTTTATTTATATTTTAAAAACCAAAACATAAATAAAATGCATTGCCATTTACAATGCCAATAGCTCAAACTCGCTTAAATGCCAGACTTATTGCATTGCAAATGCTTGTTTTTCTTAGCTCTTGAACCTTCACTTTCTAATAGCTGAAAATCTAACAAAACTACAGGGCTGACACTTTACAAATATTACACACAAAGTGTATGCTGATGATGTCTTACTATACATAAGTAATCCAGCAATCTCTATACCTGCAGCACTTGATCTCATACACAAATACTCCTATGTCTCAGGTTATACCTTGAACACTAATAAACAGAATTATTTCCCCTGAATGTTCATTGCACCCCTGGTGTGTTAGAAAATACTGATATCATTTGGCAAAAGGAGACGTTAAAATATTTTGGAATTCGATTTTCACATTCTCTTAAACACTCGATTACATTAAATTGTGACTATTTGATTACTTGAGTCGCAGATAAAATTTGTAACGGGTCTTCATTGCACTTGTCATGGTGGGGGAAAATCAAATCTATTAAAATGGTGCTTTCGCCTTTTTTTTTTTCTTTTTACCACTTTATCTATGCTCCCATTACAAGTACCTCTCACAGTTTATAAAAAACTAGATAGCATTATCTCTAAGTGTCTTTGGCATCATAAACCTCCACGACTTCGCTATATCAAACTCAAACTTTCTAAACTTAATGGGGGACTTGGTTTACCAGAGTTTTTTCAATAATCATAGAGCATTTATGTAGAAAGTAGGCTCTCTATGGTTTACATGCATTGCCACAGTTCATTCACCTCAATGGCTCCAAGTGGAACAACATTTGGTCTCACCATTTTCTTTACCGACATTATTATTTATGGCTAACTCTAATAGGCTTCTCAAATCATCTGCCATTCTCACATCGACTAAATTAATTATACATGATGTTGCTTTTTTATTCTTTTCATCTATTTCATAATGGACCAAACTATCACTATGTCATAATCCTATGATAAAATGTAATTATACCGTCAAATTTTAAATCATGGATAAATGCTTTGAAGCATTCCTGGGGAATAAACTCAGGACACAGGAATGCTATTTCCAAGATGTTTATTCCAAGAGAAAGATCCCATCCATCAGCAAGCAGGCAATACCAACAACTGATAAAATACAGAACCTTCTCATGCTTAGAACATCATGACATGCCTAGGATTCCAATTTTACATAACATAAGACATTCATCAGATAACATGCTGAGGTAACTAGAGAAGTGAAATACCACACATCTCCCTTCCTTACAAATTAATAAGAAAAAACATATCTGTACACAAAGCATTAATAATTAAACAAAATCAGAGAGATATCCAGGTCGCTTAATTACCCTGGATGAACTTCTAAAATTCTTAGACGCTTTGTCCACGATGAGCTTGGGACAAATGGAAGTATGATCCTCATACGATGAATCAACATTTTTATCACCGTCAAGATTACCTTTAACTACCACCACTCTACTTAGGTTCCAAATGCGATGATCTTGGGTTTGTATTGCATTGTTAAAAATCTTAATAACTTTGATGGGTTTCATAAATTTAGATAAAGAGCTTCCTACTATACCAGGGCGCTTAATCATAACCCAATCAACTACCTTTACTTCAGTTTTCTTTACAGCTTTCTTGACATCAAAGTATTTTTTTCTCTGCCTGGCTTTTTCTTCTTCCATTTTTTGTATTAAAGATTTATCACACACACTCTCCTTCCCCTTCTCCAATTCATACTTGTTAACCCAATATGGTTCTACACATGTATTTGGCACTCTACCACGAAACAATAAGAAGGGTGTTTTTCCGGTCGTTGCATGTGGAGATAATCTATACTCCTCTACCTTCATCATGACCTCTTTTTTCCAGTCTAAAGACAGAGAATTAGCTAAAACTATGGTTTCTTCAAGAACTTTGTTGAATCTCTCAACCATCCCATTTGCCTCGGGATGGTAAAGAGAACAAGTTTTATGCACAATACCCTTAGAAGATAAAAATTCTTCCATCTCCTTAGAAATCAATTGTACACCATTGTCTGTTAAAATGGATACTGGTAAACCTTCTCTAGCAAATAAACTTTTCAAACATTGAATAACATTGTTAGAATCAACAACAGATAAAAAGAAAATCTCAGGCCATCTTGAATACATGTCAATAACAACCAATAAATATATCTGTGTCCCCTTACTATGTATGGGCCCAACAATGTCTAAAGCAATGTCTTGCCAAGGCTCACTAGGACGCCTTCTTAAGACCATAGGTTGTATATGTGTACACTTAGATTTATCGCTCAGAGTGCATGGAATGCAATCTCTTATAACACGTTCCACCGTTTTATCCATCCCGGGCCACCAATATGACATCCGTAATCTTTCTTTGCTCTTTGATAGGCCAGAATGAGAGGAGTGCACCAAACCAACCAATTCCTTTCTGAGACTGTCGGGTTGAATTAATTTCGTGCTACGAAACAACAATCCATTCTCTACAGATAGCTCATTACGGATGACCCAAAATGATTTTGTAAATTCTGATCCATCTTTATTACTATTCCATCCTTTTTTTACTAGAGACATTACTTCACACAGAGTTGTATCAAGAGCCAATTCATCACACCACCTTTTCTCAGAAATAATATCATGGTCCACAACGCACACCCATTCATCTTCATCGTCAAAAGCATCATCTTGTGTATAATCATTGGTAACTAAACGTGACAACACATCAGCTACCCCATTGTCAATTCCAGGAATGTATCTGAGCATAAAGCTATATTCCTGTAGACCAATGATCCATTTAGTTATTCTACTAGAAATTAAATCTAAACCCTTTTTACTAAAGATTTCTACCAAAGGTTTGTGGTCCGTGTGTACTTCAAAGTCTAAACCCCAAAGAATTTGTTTTAATTTTTTTATTGCCCAAAACACTGCCAGTGACTCCCTTTCTACGACAGAGTAACGAGTTTCAGGATCCCTCAAACTCCTTGGCAAGAACATAATAGTTTGCATACCAGTAGGACCATGTTGTTGTAGCACAGCTCCTAATCCCTTCTCACTGGCATCTGTAACTAAAATGGGTTTGATTGCAGGGTTAAAGCTTCTAAGAGAAGGAGCCCGATTGAGCTTTGCTTTGATGGCAATAAATTCTTTCTCACAGAGATCGGACCATACAAAATCTACGCCTTTGCGTAACAAACTTCTCATATTGATAGTAGCATCAGCAAAACCCATCACAAATTTTGCATAATATTCAATCATGCCTAAAAATTTCATTAATTCAGCCTTATTTGAAGGCAAACACATTTTCGAGATGGTGTTGATCAAATCAGCTTTGGGCTTAACTCCTTCACCAGTTATGTTATGTCCCAAGTAATTAATTGAGTTAGACCTAAATTTGCACTTCTCTGCTTTGACAGTGAGATTATGCTTGCACAGACTCTTCAATACAGACCTAAGTCTTAAATCATGCTCAGCCACGTCCTTAGCATAAATCAGAATATCATCTTGGTATATACATACACCAGGAAGATCCTTAAGCACCCTTTCCATCACACGCTGAAACACAGACGAAGCAGACACCAACCCAAACGGCATCCTTATAAATCTAAACGTGCCGAAAGGTGTAACAAAAGATGTATAGTCTCTGCACGATTCCTCTAACTCAATCTGATGGTAAGCAGATGTAAGATCGATGGTGCTGAAAACCTTTGCCCCATCAAGTAACACCAACAATTCAGTAATATTTGGTAAAGGGTATCGATCAACTACAACACATTTGTTGAGCTGTCTCAAATCAATGCAGAGACGTAAATCCCCATTGGGTTTGCGTGCAGCGACAACCGGAGCCAACCATTCTGACCCCTCAACTTCTTCTATAATTCCCCAATCCTTCAATTTTAGAATCTCTTTTTTCATGTCTTCCCTAACCGAGAGAGGCACATTCCTAACTTTATAACACACAGGTATGGCATCTCTCTTTAACTGAATTTTATGCCGATATCCCTTTAAACGATACAAAAGGGGATGATGGACGGAACGTTTGAGCCAATCAAACACTCACCCCCAGTCAACTGATCTGGGTTTAATCCATCATCATTCTTTAGCTCACTCCACTACCCCAGTTCAGACATGGCCATATGCAAATCTGTCTGACCCTGTGCCTCATGGGAACAGTCCAGCCCGAACTGCCAAGCCATGTCTTCCCTGGACCGGAAACAAGCATCCTAGGACCGGTTTCTGGCATTTCAGCCGTCATCAGCCAGGCTTGCTTGAATCCAGTGGCAAAGTGAGCAAGGGACCCACGTCTGGGCATACCCCCGCCAACTTAGGGCGACCAAGCGATACAAAAGGGGATGATGGACGGAACGTTTGAGCCAATCAAACACTCACCCCCAGTCAACTGATCTGGGTTTAATCCATCATCATTCTTTAGCTCACTCCACCACCCCAGTTCAGACATGGCCATATGCAAATCAGTCTGACCCTGTGCCTCATGGGAACAGTCCAGCCCGAACTGCCAAGCCATGTCTTCCTGGACCGGAAACAAGCATCCTAGGACCGGTTTCTGGCATTTCAGCCGTCATCAGCCAGGCTTGCTTGAATCCAGTGGCAAAGTGAGCAAGGGACCCACGTCTGGGCATACCCCGCCAACTTAGGGCGACCAAAGCCATACAGAAGGGGATGATGGACGGAACGTTTGAGCCAATCAAACACTCACCCCCAGTCAACTGATCTGGGTTTAATCCATCATCATTCTTTAGCTCACTCCACCACCCCAGTTCAGACATGGTCATATGCAAATCAGTCTGACCCTGTGCCTCATGGGAACAGTCCAGCCCGAACTGCCAAGCCATGTCTTCCCTGGACCGGAAACAAGCATCCTAGGACCGGTTTCTGGCATTTCAGCCGTCATCAGCCAGGCTTGCTTGAATCCAGTGGCAAAGTGAGCAAGGGACCCACGTCTGGGCATACCCCGGCAACTTAGGGCGACCAAAGCGATACAAAAGGGGATGATGGACGGAACGTTTGAGCCAATCAAACATTCACCCCCAGTCAACTGATCTGGGTTTAATCCATTATCATTCTTTAGCTCACTCCACCACCCCAGTTCAGACATGGCCATATGCAAATCAGTCTGACCCTGTGCCTCATGGGAACAGTCCAGCCCGAACTGCCAAGCCATGTCTTCCCTGGACCGGAAACAAGCATCCTAGGACCAGTTTCTGGCATTTCAGCCGTCATCAGCCAGGCTTGCTTGAATCCAGTGGCAAAGTGAGCAAGGGACCCACGTCTGGGCATACCCCGCCAACTTAGGGCGACCAAAGCGATACAAAAGGGGATGATGGACGGAACGTTTGAGCCAATCAAACACTGAACCCCAGTCAACTGATCTAGGTTTAATCCATCATCATTCTTTAGCTCACTCCACCACCCCAGTTCAGACATGGCCATATGCAAATCAGTCTGACCCTGTGCCTCATGGGAACAGTCCAGCCCGAACTGCCAAGCCATGTCTTCCCTGGACCGGAAACAAGCATCCTAGGACCGGTTTCTGGCATTTCAGCCGTCATCAGCCAGGCTTGCTTGAATCCAGTGGCAAAGTGAGCAAGGGACCCACGTCTGGGCATACCCCGCCAACTTAGGGCGACCAAGCGATACAAAGGGGATGATGGACGGAGCGTTTGAGCCAATCAAACACTCACCCCCAGTCAACTGATCTGGGTTTAATCCATCATCATTCTTTAGCTCACTCCACCACCCCAGTTCAGACATGGCCATATGCAAATCGGTCTGACCCTGTGCCTCATGGAAACAGTCCAGCCCGAACTGCCAAGCCATGTCTTCCTGGACCGGAAACAAGCATCCTAGGACCGGTTTCTGGCATTTCAGCCGTCATCAGCCAGGCTTGCTTGAATCCAGTGGCAAAGTGAGCAAGGGACCCACGTCTGGGCATACCCCCGCTTTGGTCGCCCTAAGTTGGCGGTCCAGGGAAGACATGGTTTGGCAGTTCGGGCTGGACTGTTCCCATGAGGCACAGGGTCAGACTGATTTGCATATGGCCATGTCTGAACTGGGGTGGTGGAGTGAGCTAAAGAATGATGATGGATTAAACCCAGATCAGTTGACTGGGGGTGAGTGTTTGATTGGCTCAAGCGTTCCGTCCATCATCCCCTTTTGTATCGCTTGGTCGCCCTAAGTTGGCGGGGGTATGCCCAGACGTGGGTCCCTTGCTCACTTTGCCACTGGATTCAAGCAAGCCTGGCTGATGACGGCTGAAATGCCAGAAACCGGTCCTAGGATGCTTGTTTCCGGTCCAGGGAAGACATGGTTTGGCAGTTCGGGCTGGACTGTTCCCATGAGGCACAGGGTCAGACTGATTTGCATATGGCCATGTCTGAACTGGGATGGTGGAGTGAGCTAAAGAATGATGATGGATTAAACCCAGATCAGTTGACTGGGGGTGAGTGTTTGATTGGCTCAAGCGTTCCGTCCATCATCCCCTTTTGTATCGCTTTGGTCGCCCTAAGTTGGCGGGGGTATGCCCAGACGTGGGTCCCTTGCTCACTTTGCCACTGGATTCAAGCAAGCCTGGCTGACGACGGCTGAAATGCCAGAAACCGGTCCTAGGATGCTTGTTTCCGGTCCAGGGAAGACATGGTTTGGCAGTTCGGGCTGGACTGTTCCCATGAGGCACAGGGTCAGACTGATTTGCATATGGCCATGTCTGAACTGGGGTGGTGGAGTGAGCTAAAGAATGATGATGGATTAAACCCAGATCAGTTGACTGGGGGTGAGTGTTTGATTGGCTCAAGCGTTCCGTCCATCATCCCCTTTTGTATCGCTTTGGTCGCCCTAAGTTGGCGGGGTTATGCCCAGACGTGGGTCCCTTGCTCACTTTGCCACTGGATTCAAGCAAGCCTGGCTGATGACGGCTGAAATGACAGAGACCGGTCCTAGGATGCTTGTTTCCGGTCCAGGGAAGACATGGTTTGGCAGTTCGGGCTGGACTGTTCCCATGAGGCACAGGGTCAGACTGATTTGCATATGGCCATGTCTGAACTGGGGTGGTGGAGTGAGATAAAGAATGATGATGGATTAAACACAGATCAGTTGACTGGGGGTGAGTGTTTGATTGGCTCAAGCGTTCCGTCCATCATCCCCTTTTGTATCGCTTTGGTCGCCCTAAGTTGGCGGGGGTATGCCCAGACGTGGGTCCCTTGCTCACTTTGCCACTGGATTCAAGCAAGCCTGGCGGATGTCGGCTGAAATGCCAGAAACCGGTCCTAGGATGCTTGTTTCCGGTCCAGGGAAGACATGGTTTGGCAGTTCGGGCTGGACTGTTCCCATGAGGCACAGGGTCAGACTGATTTGCATATGGCCATGTCTGAACTGGGGTGTTGGAGTGAGCTAAAGAATGATGATGGATTAAACCCAGATCAGTTGACTGGGGGTGAGTGTTTGATTGGCTCAAGCGTTCTGTCCATCATCCCCTTTTGTATCGCTTTGGTCGCCCTAAGTTGGCGGGGGTATGCCCAGACGTGGGTCCCTTGCTCACTTTGCCACTGGATTCAAGCAAGCCTGGCTGATGACGGCTGAAATGCCAGAAACCGGTCCTAGGATGCTTGTTTCCGGTCCAGGGAAGACATGGTTTGGCAGTTCGGGCTGGACTGTTCCCATGAGGCACAGGGTCAGACTGATTTGCATATGGCCATGTCTGAACTGGGGTGGTGGAGTGAGCTAAAGAATGATGATGGATTAAACCCAGATCAGTTGACTGGGGGTGAGTGTTTGATTGGCTCAAGTGTTCCGTCCATCATCCCCTTTTGTATCGCTTTGGTCGCCCTAAGTTGGCGGGGGTATGCCCAGACGTGGGTCCCTTGCTCACTTTGCCACTGGATTCAAGCAAGCCTGGCTGATGACGGCTGAAATGCCAGAAACCGGTCCTAGGATGCTTGTTTCCGGTCCAGGGAAGACATGGTTTGGAAGTTCGGGCTGGACTGTTCCCATGAGGCACAGGGTCAGACTGATTTGCATATGGCCATGTCTGAACTGGGGTGGTGGAGTGAGCTAAAGAATGATGATGGATTAAATCACCCAGATCAGTTGACTGGGGGTGAGTGTTTGATTGGCTCAAGCGTTCCGTCCATCATCCCCTTTTGTATCGCTTTGGTCGCCCTAAGTTGGCGGGGGTATGCCCAGACATGGGTCCCTTGCTCACTTTGCCCCTGGATTCAAGCAAGCCTGGCTGATGACGGCTGAAATGCCAGAAACCGGTCCTAGGATGCTTGTTTCCGGTCCAGGGAAGACATGGTTTGGCAGTTCGGGCTGGACTGTTCCCATGAGGCACAGGGTCAGACTGATTTGCATATGGCCATGTCTGAACTGGGGTGGTGGAGTGAGCTAAAGAATGATGATGGATTAAACCCAGATCAGTTGACTGGGGGTGAGTGTTTGATTGGCTCAAGCGTTCCGTCCATCATCCCCTTTTGTATCGCTTTGGTCGCCCTAAGTTGGCGGGGGTATGCCCAGACGTGGGTCCCTTGCTCACTTTGCCACTGGATTCAAGGAAGCCTGGCTGATGGCGGCTGAAATGCCAGAAACCGGTCCTAGGATGCTTGTTTCCGGTCCAGGGAAGACATGGTTTGGCAGTTCGGGCTGGACTGTTCCCATGAGGCACAGGGTCAGACTGATTTGCATATGGCCATGTCTGAACTGGGGTGGTGGAGTGAGCTAAAGAATGATGATGGATTAAACCCAGATCAGTTGACTGGGGGTGAGTGTTTGATTGGCTCAAGCGTTCCGTCCATCATCCCCTTTTGTATCGCTTTGGTCGCCCTAAGTTGGCGGGGGTATGCCCAGACGTGGGTCCCTTGCTCACTTTGCCACTGGATTCAAGCAAGCCTGGCTGATG
Source organism: Calotriton arnoldi (assembly GCA_963921515.1). Lineage (NCBI taxonomy): Eukaryota > Metazoa > Chordata > Amphibia > Caudata > Salamandridae > Calotriton > Calotriton arnoldi. Next base: position 873,324 of record CAWUFW010001643.1, on the reverse strand, counting down.
ACGGCTGAAATGCCAGAAACCGGTCCTAGGATGCTTGTTTCCGGTCCAGGGAAGACATGGTTTGGCAGTTCGGGCTGGACTGTTCCCATGAGGCACAGGGTCAGACTGATTTGCATATGGCCATGTCTGAACTGGGATGGTGGAGTGAGCTAAAGAATGATGATGGATTAAACCCAGATCAGTTGACTGGGGGTGAGTGTTTGATTGGCTCAAGCGTTCCGTCAATCATCCCCTTTTGTATCGCTTTGGTCGCCTAAGTTGGCGGGGGTATGCCCAGACGTGGGTCCCTTGCTCACTTTGCCACTGGATTCAAGCAAGCCTGGCTGACGACGGCTGAAATGCCAGAAACCGGTCCTAGGATGCTTGTTTCCGGTCCAGGGAAGACATGGTTTGGCAGTTCGGGCTGGACTGTTCCCATGAGGCACAGGGTCAGACTGATTTGCATATGGCCATGTCTGAACTGGGATGGTGGAGTGAGCTAAAGAATGATGATGGATTAAACCCAGATCAGTTGACTGGGGGTGAGTGTTTGATTGGCTCAAGCGTTCCGTCCATCATCCCCTTTTGTATCGCTTTGGTCGCACTAAGTTGGCGGGGGTATGCCCAGACGTGGGTCCCTTGCTCACTTTGCCACTGGATTCAAGCAAGCCTGGCTGATGACGGCTGAAATGCCAGAGACCGGTCCTAGGATGCTTGTTTCCGGTCCAGGGAAGACATGGTTTGGCAGTTCGGGCTGGACTGTTCCCATGAGGCACAGGGTCAGACTGATTTGCATATGGCCATGTCTGAACTGGGGTGGTGGAGTGAGATAAAGAATGATGATGGATTAAACACAGATCAGTTGACTGGGGGTGAGTGTTTGATTGGCTCAAGCGTTCCGTCCATCATCCCCTTTTGTATCGCTTTGGTCGCCCTAAGTTGGCGGGGGTATGCCCAGACGTGGGTCCCTTGCTCACTTTGCCACTGGATTCAAGCAAGCCTGGCGGATGTCGGCTGAAATGCCAGAAACCGGTCCTAGGATGCTTGTTTCCGGTCCAGGGAAGACATGGTTTGGCAGTTCGGGCTGGACTGTTCCCATGAGGCACAGGGTCAGACTGATTTGCATATGGCCATGTCTGAACTGGGGTGGTGGAGTGAGCTAAAGAATGATGATGGATTAAACCCAGATCAGTTGACTGGGGGTGAGTGTTTGATTGGCTCAAGTGTTCCGTCCATCATCCCCTTTTGTATCGCTTTGGTCGCCCTAAGTTGGCGGGGGTATGCCCAGACGTGGGTCCCTTGCTCACTTTGCCACTGGATTCAAGCAAGCCTGGCTGATGACGGCTGAAATGCCAGAAACCGGTCCTAGGATGCTTGTTTCCGGTCCAGGGAAGACATGGTTTGGAAGTTCGGGCTGGACTGTTCCCATGAGGCACAGGGTCAGACTGATTTGCATATGGCCATGTCTGAACTGGGGTGGTGGAGTGAGCTAAAGAATGATGATGGATTAAACCACCCAGATCAGTTGACTGGGGGTGAGTGTTTGATTGGCTCAAGCGTTCCGTCCATCATCCCCTTTTGTATCGCTTTGGTCGCCTTAAGTTGGCGGGGGTATGCCCAGACGTGGGTCCCTTGCTCACTTTGCCCCTGGATTCAAGCAAGCCTGGCTGATGACGGCTGAAATGCCAGAAACCGGTCCTAGGATGCTTGTTTCCGGTCCAGGGAAGACATGGTTTGGCAGTTCGGGCTGGACTGTTCCCATGAGGCACAGGGTCAGACTGATTTGCATATGGCCATGTCTGAACTGGGGTGGTGGAGTGAGCTAAAGAATGATGATGGATTAAACCCAGATCAGTTGACTGGGGGTGAGTGTTTGATTGGCTCAAGCGTTCCGTCCATCATCCCCTTTTGTATCGCTTTGGTCGCCCTAAGTTGGCGGGGGTATGCCCAGACGTGGGTCCCTTGCTCACTTTGCCACTGGATTCAAGCAAGCCTGGCTGATGGCGGCTGAAATGCCAGAAACCGGTCCTAGGATGCTTGTTTCCGGTCCAGGGAAGACATGGTTTGGCAGTTCGGGCTGGACTGTTCCCATGAGGCACAGGGTCAGACTGATTTGCATATGGCCATGTCTGAACTGGGGTGGTGGAGTGAGCTAAAGAATGATGATGGATTAAACCCAGATCAGTTGACTGGGGGTGAGTGTTTGATTGGCTCAAGCGTTCCGTCCATCATCCCCTTTTGTATCGATTTGGTCGCCCTAAGTTGGCGGGGGTATGCCCAGACGTGGGTCCCTTGCTCACTTTGCCACTGGATTCAAGCAAGCCTGGCTGATGACGGCTGAAATGCCAGAAACCGGTCCTAGGATGCTTGTTTCTGGTCCAGGGAAGACATGGTTTGGCAGTTCGGGCTGGACTGTTCCCATGAGGCACAGGGTAAGACTGATTTGCATATGGCCATGTCTGAACTGGGGTGGTGGAGTGAGCTAAAGAATGATGATGGATTAAACCCAGATCAGTTGACTGGGGGTGAGTGTTTGATTGGCTCAAGCGTTCCGTCCATCATCCCCTTTTGTATTGCTTTGGTCGCCCTAAGTTGGCGGGGGTATGCCCAGACGTGGGTCCCTTGCTCACTTTGCCACTGGATTCAAGCAAGCCTGGCTGATGACGGCTGAAATGCCAGAAACCGGTCCTAGGATGCTAGTTTCCGGTCCAGGGAAGACATGGTTTGGCAGTTCGGGCTGGACTGTTCCCATGAGGCACAGGGTCAAACTGATTTGCATATGGCCATGTCTGAACTGGGGTGGTGGAGTGAGCTAAAGAATGATGATGGATTAAACCCAGATCATTTGACTGGGGGTGAGTGTTTTATTGGCTCAAGCGTTCCGTCCATCATCCCCTTTTGTATCGCTTTGGTCGCCCTAAGTTGGCGGGGGTATGCCCAGACGTGGGTCCCTTGCTCACTTTGCCACTGGATTCAAGCAAGCCTGGCTGATGACGGCTGAAATGCCAGAAACCGGTCCTAGGATGCTTGTTTCCGGTCCAGGGAAGACATGGTTTGGCAGTTCGGGCTGGACTGTTCCCATGAGGCACAGGGTCAGACTGATTTGCATATGGCCATGTCTGAACTGGGGTGGTGGAGTGAGCTAAAGAATGATGATGGATTAAACCCAGATCAGTTGACTGGGGGTGAGTGTTTGATTGGCTCAAGCGTTCTGTCCATCATCCCCTTTTGTATCGCTTTGGTCGCCCTAAGTTGGCGGGGGTATGCCCAGATGTGGGTCCCTTGCTCACTTTGCCACTGGATTCAAGCAAGCCTGGCTGATGACGGCTGAAATGCCAGAAACCGGTCCTAGGATGCTTGTTTCCGGTCCAGGGAAGACATGGTTTGGCAGTTCGGGCTGGACTGTTCCCATGAGGCACAGGGTCAGACTGATTTGCATATGGCCATGTCTGAACTGGGGTGGTGGAGTGAGCTAAAGAATGATGATGGATTAAACCCAGATCAGTTGACTGGGGGTGAGTGTTTGATTGGCTCAAGCGTTCCGTCCATCATCCCCTTTTGTATCACTTTGGTCGCCCTAAGTTGGCGGGGGTATGCCCAGATGTGGGTCCCTTGCTCACTTTGCCACTGGATTCAAGCAAGCCTGGCTGATGACGGCTGAAATGCCAGAAACCGGTCCTAGGATGCTTGTTTCCGGTCCAGGGAAGACATGGTTTGGCAGTTCGGGCTGGACTGTTCCCATGAGGCACAGGGTCAGACTGATTTGCATATGGCCATGTCTGAACTGGGGTGGTGGAGTGAGCTAAAGAATGATGATGGATTAAACCCAGATCAGTTGACTGGGGGTGAGTGTTTGATTGGCTCAAGCGTTCCGTCCATCATCCCCTTTTGTATCGCTTTGATATCCCTTTAAACATCCTAAATTTTCTTTAAAAACCTCAGGAAATTCTGTTTTCAAATTGCATACAAATTCATTATCGCTATTTTTCGCCACAGAATGAACTCTATCTCTAACTTGTATAGGTGGTTCAGCATTAGGATCCAGAAACACCCCCAGACCACCATGGTGTATCCAGCTGATTATACTGTCTCCTTTCTTTGACACATAGATTTTTCCAGAGACCAATCTGTCCTTATATTCTATGAGCCCCACAAAATATCCTTGTAGTTTAATAGGCTCGCCTCCATAAGCTAAGGGGATAATGTCTGGTTTCATTAAAGTAATTTTTCCCTTTAAAATTTTATTATAAAATTCATTAGAGATAATAGTGATCTTAGCACCAGAATCAAATAAAACCCTAGTCCTTTCTCCTTCAACCAAAATCTCATCAAAAGGACAAGATTTGTTAGTGGTTTTGTTTTCTACCTGAATTACTATCTGACCACATTCAAAATCTTCTGAGCTAGATCCACCCATAGCACCTTCATAAATTTCCACCTCCTTAACCTTAGGTTTAGGTCTAGTTTTACATAACGCTGTAAAGTGTCCCTTTATTTTACATTTAGAACAGGTTTGGTTAAGTGCTGGGCACTTTTTATCATTGGCAAGATGCCCAGCTTTGCCACACCTGTAACACTTTCTCTCCGTCCATGTTTTAACATCTTCTTTCTTATCCTTTATAATTTTCTTTTCAGTTGTGTCTTTAACCACATGAACTTTAAGATCCTTCTCAGAATCTCTTTTTATGACAGCCACCCATTTAAGGGAATGCTCTATTCGCTTAGCAACTGTTAAGACCTCATCAAGAGTGGACTCGTCTCTCAGCCACAATTCCTCTCTGACCTTTTCAATACTGCACCCGAACATAAATTGATCCCGGATGCGCTCATCCGTGAGATTCTCAAATTTACATGACGAAGCGAGTTTTCTTAAATGAGTCACATAGCCTTCAATCGTCTCATCCGTTCCCTGCATACGCTTTGCAAATTGATATCTTTCTAATATCGTACTGACTTTGGGAAGGTAGTGTTTATCAAGTTTTTTTATACAGATTTCATAGTCATTCAAGTCTCTGGCTTCTGTTGGAGGAAGATCGGGCAAATGGTCAAACACATCTTGTCCTTCAGACCCTAAACAATGAAGGAGCAAAGAAGACTTCCTTTCAGCACTAAGAGAAGGACCACAAACCCTAGCATACCTTTCAAAAACTACCTTCCACTTTTTCCATTGTATGGGTGGCGTTCCAGGACTGGATAAAAAGAAAGGAGCCGCTGTAACGTTCTGCATATTGTAACTTATAATGCAAGACACAAGTGCAAATAAACTTATGCAACAATATTGTTCAAATAATAGAAAATAATGATTAAGTGGGTAACGTGAAGAAATCCACAAACATCAAGTGCGCATGTCACTGAAATAGCACGTCATGAAGTACTATAAACCACAACATGCAAAAGTATGCGTGCCACTGAAATGTTGCAAGCAGAACACGCAGAAACAATTGTGACGTGAAGAAATCCACAACCATGAAGTGTGCGTGTCACTGGAATAGCTACTATGACACGCTGGATTAAAACAAGTGTGCGTATCACTGCAGACACCCTTAGCAGGCACGCTGATGAGCAAGTGTGCGTGTCAGTGTGATTTCTGTACGCTAGTAAGCAAGTGTGTGCATCACTGTGATGTCGTATCTGGAACACGCTAGCTTAACGCAAGAGTGCGCGTTAATGAGGGAAAATCAGGAATACGTTATGATAAAGTAGTGTGCGCGTCACTGATGCTTTATAATACACGCTGGACAGAACACGCTAGCTTAAAACAAGTGTGCGTGTCACTGATGCTTTATTTACAATGCACGCCGGATTGCCAGTGCGGAAGTAATTGACAGAAGCATTGAACCGTTGTCTCCAAGTAACGTTGTTTCATCGTAACTAAGCAACCAGAAAATCAGGAACATGCCACAGTAAAGTAGTGTGCGTGTCACAGATGTTTTATTCACAATGCACGCCAGATTGCCAGTGCCGAATTGCCAGTGCGGATGTTATTGCCAAATCATTGTAACCTAGCAACCAAGGCAATATGGCCGCCACGCACACACAGCTTGCGTGATGACGAAAGGCACGGCAACAACTTCAAAGATCTCGGAAGAATGTCGGAACCTCGGACGCTCGGAAGATTGATGAGGTAAGGAAAGTTTACCTTTGAATCAAAGTTCCGTTGCAGCTTGAGCAGCGCTGCGATTATTATTTCTTTTTTTTTCCTTTTAATCGTTTCCTTTTAAACCATAAATCAGTACCAAAACCGAGGCAATCCGACAGATCCACAAAAGAAACACAGTCAATCCAAAAAAACACAGAATGTATGAATGAAATAACACCATGAGATGAATTCTTCCCAGGATCATCAAAGATGAAACCCTTCAAACAGCCAAAAGCTCATGTTGAGGCAATGTAAACAAATCATGAGCCTCAGATGTTTCCTGATCACAAACTTCAGAGGCCACCGCTTGCATCGACTGCACACCTCGCTGTGAGTCAAAGAAGAAAGTCACTTAATAGGAACAAAACTGTAGACGTTCTTAAAGTCAAATTAGAAGTAGCCTGATCACTGCTTAACTATGAGCTCATTCAGATCTTGATTCCACGGAAACTTAATCTTAAGTAGCTTGCCAGTTAAGTGAGATTTAATATATAATTTAGTTCCTAACTCCAAGGAACACTCAAAAGGAAACGATAACTCTCACCAATCCTTCGTGTTGGGATCTTCTCTGTTTATCCTGCCGACTACGCCAGTGAAGCATTCCTGGGGAATAAACTCAGGACACAGGAATGCTATTTCCAAGATGTTTATTCCAAGAGAAAGATCCCATCCATCAGCAAGCAGGCAAAACCAACAACTGATAAAATACAGAACCTTCTCATGCTTAGAACATCATGACATGCCTAGGATTCCAATTTGACATAACATAAGACATTCATCAGATAACATGCTGAGGTAACTAGATAAGTGAAATACCACATGCTTGTATTTTTAGGTTTCGCCTGAGCCAGCGCGCATGCGCTGCCCTGCGAGACTTTAAGTAAGGGCTTTTCAACTCTAAACACACGCTCGTGCGTGTGTTTTTTTTTTTCCACCCGCTATTGGCCTTTGCATGCGTGTTTCTTAGAAAGACAGCACGCAATTGGCCCAAAGCGGGTGCATGTCCCGACTTCTGTGTACTGTGGCCTAGAGTGCTCGGGAGCGAGCAGTAGCGCCATCTGTTTCCAATTATCGCAATTGGAAACAGATGGCGGTCAGCGCTGGTCGCGCTCGTTTTCCCTTGTAGCGCGCGTGCACACCACTCGCGGGTAGTTTTCTAGTGCTTGCTTGTTTTCCAGTGTTAGAGACACCGTGGGGACTGAGATTGTACCTCTGTATCCCGCAGTGTTTTGTGACCTGTTTTCCGGTGTAAGTGATTGTCAGGAACACTAGAGCATACGCGTGTGCCTACAGTCTGCCCGTGATGAGTTTCCCGTGTTAATATTAAGCAGGGCCTTACATTGTACCCATGTCATTGCAGCACCTTTGTGATGTGTTTTCCAGCTGCAGTGATTCACCAGCTCTCTGTATCCCGCCGCAGCCTGTTTCTCGTGTCTTTCGGTGTTAATGATAACGCAGGCGCTTGTCGTTTCACTGCAGTCTGTTGTTTTTCAGCGCTCGACATAACCAGGCACTTTGGATTTCCGCCACACTCCGCCAGAGCAGCTTCGACATCAGCGGAGCCATCATCCACCAGCAGGAAACGGACTTACTCTGCGGCAATTTTTGCATTATTTAATTATGCTTTAACAATGACGATGTATATCTGGCAGCCTGTCATTGAAAGAGCCGTGGAAGGAGGACTGCAGTATATACGTCGCAAGATAAACTGAAGTGTTAATTAAAAACAGCAAAAAACATACAGTGCAAGCATATCATTTGAGCAGATTTGCATTCAAAGCAAACTAGCACTTAACGGCCCTCGTTGCATTGCTGTTAGAGCGTGATTTATGCCAGTGTGCTGGTGAAGCGCCACTACCAATCACTGCACTCAGCTGAGGGGTGACGGGATAGTGGCTGCCCGGACCACCCCCCACCGGGATCCACGTGGCACCGCCCATGCACTGCTGAGGTCTCCTTCCTCCATTCTCCTCCTTTCTTATCTCCTCCTAGACGATGTGGCCTAACGGCTAGAGCGCTCGACCTCGAAGCTGGAGAATAGGGCTGAGTCTCGGCAGGGACGCTCAACATCCTGTGATTCTGGGCAAATCACTTCATCTCCGGTGCCTAAAATGAATGTGTCCCTCTCTAACGCAACCAGTGCTCATGTAAAGCGCTCTGACACCTTCGGGTCGAGTTCGCGCTACATAAAATTCCCAAACAAAAAAAATTAAATCTAAGAACCTATTCGGGACCATGCAGGCCTTATGAGAAACTGACAGTAGTGCAGCAGGTGCAGTGGCACTGAGGGAGGACCAGGGCTGTGAGTGACGTTGGCTGTCCTTTCCTTCTTAGTCGGAGGCAGGAGTTCTATTTTTAAGTCTTGCCTATAGATAGCTTTAGCTGTGTCACACATACAGGGGCTTCCTCTAGCGGCCCTCGTTATTCAATGGTCTGTTCAAGTGCCAATCACATTTTACTTCCCCCGATCACAGCATGCATCATGGGGACAGTGGTCCAATCCACTTCAGCCATTGGCTCTCTTCACTAACAGCATGTTGCTTGTGCACTTGCCCCATCTGCCTTAAAAGTAGCTCACTTTGACGGTAGATGCCTTGGGGTTGTGATTGTTTTTGCCATGTTTATTGCTTTTTATTCAACATGATGCACAGCAGCCACAATGCTCTACAACATAGCCAAAAGTTCTGGCTAAACACATAAGGTCCCAAAGTCGAGACCTATTGGCTATGCCAATGCTTGTTTACTTTGGCTATATCTATGATAAAGAAGCTTTTTTGTCATTTTCAGAATCACAAACTAAGTTTTTGCTACCTGATACAGAAGCCCATAAAAATGATACCCTTTGTAATGCTATACTTAACTCTTTTCTGCATACTTTACCCCAAAATACCACCCTCATCTTGGAAATCGGTATTGGGGCTTTTTCTACTTCACATACAGTTTCTAAATTTTACAAACAGTTAAACAGCTCATGTGAATCTAACTTGCACTTTCTTAGTAAATAATGGAATACAGAACTTTCTACACTCCCTGGATACTTGGAGAAAAATATGGCTATCAAATATATTGGGATAGTTTCCTGTGCCTTTTTCACAAACAAATGCTTTTATTTTGTTTCATTGTTTATGAACTCCTTGCAAATTGTTTAAAGCTAAACTTATTGATTCCCCTGTCTGTTGGCATTGCAAACAAAATGAGGGGTCTTTAAAACATTGTTAGAATTGGGGGTCTCTAGTTGGCACAGGTAGGTACTTGTGACAAATAGGGACCCTCGCCTCTAGTCAGGGTAAAGGGGTACACTCCTAAAATAACCCCTGCTCACCCCCTTGGTAGCTTGGCACGAGCAGACAGGCTTATCTCAGAGGCAGTGTGTAAAGCATTTGTGAACACATACAGTAATCTAGTGACACACTACAGATGGACACCACACAAGGTTTATATCAAAAATAAGTATTCTTTATATAGTTTTAACACAAGACCGTAACGACAAAAATCCACAATACTGTACTTAAAAATGGTAGTTTTTAGCTTAGTTCAGTTCAGTTCTTACGATGCGACACTTTAAGTCAATGTACCTTACGATGCGGGACGCTTCCACAACAAGCAATGTTGCAGCGATGGAAATGCGACAAAGTTCTGGTGCAAAGAAATAAAGACGTCAAGTTCTTCCTGATGCGGCATGCTTCTCCGAGGTTGCGAGAAGTCTCGACTCGATGCGTCAGCTACAGCGGCGACACCCTTGTTCAGCGATGCGACGACAGCGGCTTTGGCGGCGACCCTCTTCTCCGACGTGGCGAGACGCTTCCGCTCGATGCGACAACTGCAGCGGCGACACCCTTGTTTCGTGATGCGACGGCAGCAGCTCCGACGGCGGCACGCTTCTCCGTGGATGCGAGGCGCTTCTCTTGATGCGGTGCAATGCGACAGCTACAGCGGCGACACCCTCCTTCGGAGTTGCGACGGCAGCGGCTGCGACGGCGACACGCTTCTTCCTCGATGCGAGACTCTTCTCTTGATGCGGTGCAATGCGACAGCTACAGCGGCGACACCCTCCTTCGGAGTTGCGACGGCAGCAGCAGCGACGGCGACACGCTTCCTCTTCGTTGCGGGACGCTTCTCTCGATGCGGTGCAATACGACAGCTACAGCGGCGACACCCTCCTTCGGAGTTGCGACGGCAGCAGCAGCGACGGCGACACGCTTCTTCCTCTTGAGTCGCGCTTCCAGCTCCTTGCGACACGCAGTCCCTTCAGAAGGCCCAAAACAGCAGCAGGCACTTCCAAAGGATTCTTGGGGAGCTGGTGGTTGAAGTCTGTTGTCCCTGAGACTTCAGCAGGAGGCAAGCTCTTTTCTCAAGCCCTTGGAGATACTTTACAAGTTGAATAAAAGTGCACACAAAGTCCTTTCTCCTTCCTTTGGCAGTCAGGCAACCACTGCAGGCAGATCCCTCTAGCTTAGGGATAGTCTTCTCCTCAGTTCCTTCTTGGTTCCGCTCCTCAGCAAAGGTTTCTTCTTGTTTTCCCAAAGTGATCTAATTTCCTAGGGGTCTGGGTCCCCTTTTTATACACAGTTTTCCTTTGTTCTCTGAAGGCAGAGAGGCCTCTGCCCAGCCCAAAACCAGTTCTGGTCAGTCCTGGAGCACTTTGTTTTTCTGTCTCCTTCTTTCCTTTCAGAATGTGGGGCAGGGTGCTCAGCCGCCCGGCAGGAGGTGGAGCCAGCATTGTGGAAGGCAGGCACAGCCCTATTCAGACCCAGGTGCAACTCCTCCCTCCACTCTGGATGCAGATCTTTCTATTCAGCCCTGTGCTGACTCACCCTGTCTCCTGTAGCCACCCCCAGCCCCTGTCACTCAATCTCCAGACAAGGAATACACAACCTAGCAGAGGCAGGCTTGGAAGTTTAGGCAAGAAAATACCCACTTTCTAAAAGGGGTATTTTCAAACACAGAATGTTAAAACCAACTTCACTAAAAGATGTATTTTAGCATTCTGAGTTCAGGCATACTAAATTCGTTTTTCTACCATGTTCCCTGGGTCAGTTCTGACTATAAGGTGTAATAGTCAGTCTGCCCATTCTGGCCTATGGGGAGCAGGTAGCCTTGCAATAGTGAAAAACGAAAATGGCTGTAATTCACTATTAGGACATGCCACACACACCAGGGCATATCCTACCTTGTACTTACAATGCACCCTGCCCTAGGGCCTACTTTAGGGGTGACCAACATGCAGTAAAGGGAAGGTTTAGGGACTGGTAAGTGGGTGTACTCACCAAGTCGACATGGCAGCCCTAGGCTGCACACAGGCTCTGCAATGGCAGGCCTGAGGCACATTTTACAAGCCGCTTCTGTGGGTGGCACAACCAGTGCTGCAAGCCCACCAGCGGCATTGGATTTACAAGCCCTGGGCACACTCAGTGCACTGTACTAGGGACTGACAAGTAAACCAATCATCCAATCATGGAGTCACTAATACATAACACAATTTATCATAGGGAGCACTCGCACTGTGGCACTGAATAGCAGTGGCACAGTGCCCAAAGCATCTAACGCCAGCAAAACGGTTCGGTAACATAGGAGGCATCATAAAAAATGGAAGGGAGACCCACGCCAAGGATGCCAGGTCTAACACGTGTCCCCTCCAGCTGAAATGTGGGGAGAACTACCCTACCTCAGGGGAGCTCTCTTCACTAAGGCGGAAAAATCTGGACAGACCATCAGCATTGGCGTGTTCTGTACCAGGGCGGTGTTCCACCGTGAAATCCATCCCCTGTAGGGAAATGGACCACCTCAACAGCTTTGGATTCTCACCCCTCATCTGCATCAACCATCTGAGGGGCCTGTGGTCTGTCTGAACCCGGAAGTGAGTCCCAAACAGGTATGGTCTCAGCTTCTTCAGTGCCCAGACCACAGCAAATGCCTCACGCTCAATAGCACTCCACCTCTGTTCCCGTGGTAGTAACCTCCTACTGATGAAGGCTACGGGTTGATCTAGGCCCTCCTCATTCATCTGTGACAGAACAGCCCCCACACCATGCTCTGAAGCGTCTGTTTGTACTACGAACTCTTTGGAGAAGTTGGGGGCCAGGAGCACGGGCGCCGTGCACATGGCAGTTTTCAGGGCCTCAAAAGCCTTCTGACAGGTGTCAGTCCAAATCACTTTCCTGGGCTGCTTCTTGGAAGTCAGCTCTGTCAGAGGCGCAACAATGCTGCCATACCCCTTGACAAACCTCCTGTAGTAACCCGTGAGTCCTAAGAAGGCCCTCACCTCTGTCTGGGTTTTGGGGGTTCCCAATTCAGGATGGTTTCAATTTTGGGTTGTAGGGGCGCCACCTGGCCGCTCCCCACTTGGTGTCCCAAGTACACCACGGAACCCTGCCCGATCTGGCACTTACTCGCCTTGATCGTGAGGCCTGCCCTCCGCAGCGCCATCAACACTTCCCAGAGGTGGCGCAGGTGTTCTTCCCAACTGGCGCTGAACACCGCGATGTCATCCAGGTAGGCGGCACTGAACGAGTCCAGTCCAGCCAACACCTGGTTGACCAACCTCTGGAAGGTGGCAGGGGCATTCTTCATCCCAAAGGGCATCACCCGGAACTGGTAGTGCCCATCTGGTGTGGAGAATGCTGACCTCTCTCTTGCCCCATCAGTCAAGGCGATCTGCCAGTACCCAGACGTTAAGTCAAACGTGCTGAGGTACCGTGCAGCCCCTAGCCGATCTATGAGCTCATCAGCTCTGGGGATGGGGTGCGCGTCAGTCCTGGTGACTGAATTGAGTCCTCGGTAGTCCACACAGAACCGGAGTTCTGGTGTGGCACCCGGTGCGGCAGCCTTTGGGACCAAGACCACTGGGCTGGCCCAAGGACTGTTAGAGGACTCAATCACCCCTAACGCAAGCATTTTGGAGACCTCCTCCTTGATGCAAGCTCTCACCCTGTCAGTCACCCTGTAAGATTTGTGCTTCACAGGCATACTGTCCCCAGTGTCCACATCATGGATGCACCAATCTGTGACACCGGGAACCAGGGAGAACAGATCAGAAAACTGTCCCAGCAACTGGCGGCAGTCATTCTGTTGCTCAGGGGTCAGGGTGGAAGAGAGGTTGACACCATCCACTGACCCATCTTGCTCTGTTGCTGACAGGAGGTCAGGAAGAGGCTCAGTCTCCTCCTCCATCCCAGCATCTGTCGCTAAGAGCATGCCCACTTGGGACCTCTCCAAGTGGGGCTTCAGGCGGTTGACATGCAGGACCCTCAAGGGGTTCCTGGGAGACCGCAAGTCCACCAAGTAGGTAACCGGACTTTTGCGCTCGACAACCTCAAAGGGTCCGGTCCACTTATCCTGGAGCGCGCAGGGCTCCACTGGGGCCATGACCCACACTTTCTGACCAGGCTGAAGCTCTACCAGAGTGGCATTCTGGTCGTACCACCGCTTCATCTCCTCCTGGCTGGCTTCCAGATTCGCCTCAGCGAGTTGCCTGAAACGCCTAGTTTGGTTCCTAAAGGCCAGCATGTAACTGTATACATCCTGGGGAGGTTTCCTGGGAGATTGCTCCCAGCCTTCTTTGACCAAACTTAGAGGTCCTCTTACTGGGTGCCCATAGAGAAGCTCAAAGGGACTGAACCCTAGAGATTTCTGTGGCACCTCACGGTAAGCAAAGAGCAGGCATGGTAAGAGGACGTCCCACTTACGCCTCATAGGTTCCTCAAGACCCATAATCATGCCTTTGAGGGTTCGGTTGAACCTTTCAACCAATCCATTTCCTTGGGGGTGGTAAGGAGTGGTAAACTTGTAGGTTACCCCACACTCCTGCCACAGGGACTTCATATACTTGGAAATGAAGTTGGTCCCCCGGTCAGACACTACCTCGCTAGGGAATCCCACTCGGGAGAAAATTCCCATCAGTGCTCGTCCCACCACGGGGGCCGTCACTGTCCTCAGAGGTATGGCTTCCGGGTACCGGGTGGCATGGTCCACCAAGACCAGGATGAACCTGTTGCCCATGGCTGTCTTGGGGTCCAGTGGCCCCACAATGTCAATACCCACCCGTTCAAAGGGGGTGCTGACTACAGGGAATGGCTGGAGAGGAGCCTTGCGCTTCCTCCCACTCTTTCCACTTGCCTGGCAAGTCTGACATGTCCTGCAGTGAGTGTCTGAACTCCTGCGCATTTGGGGCCAATAAAAGTGGGTGACAAGCCTCTCAAAGGTCTTGTCCTGCCCCAAATGTCCTGCCAATGGAACATCATGAGCCAGCCCCAGTAGGAAGGCTCTGAGGCACTGGGGTACCACCAGCACACGGGCTGACCCAGGCTCAGCAACCTTAGGCTCAGTATACAGGAGATCATTCTCCCAATAGACCCAATGTGACCCAGACTGATCACCTGTTGCCTGGTCTGCAGCCTGTTGCCGCAGACCCACCAGAGAAGGGCATTCTTTCTGCTCCTTGCAGAATTCTTCCCTGGAGGGTCCTCCTTCTTGCTGCCAATGGGTCAGCTCAGGCAGGTCCCCCAGTTCAGCTACCTGTTCCCCTGTAGGCTCCAGGGCATCCCCCTCAAGGTCTGCCTCCTCCTGGACCGTGGGAACTTCGGGGGCCGGTTTCCCGCGCCCCCTGCCTCTTCTCGTGACGGCAGGTACCTGGGCCTCCCTCTCAGGCTCCAGGTCCTCTTGAGCACCTTTACTTGCTGCCATGGACCGGGTGGTCACACACGCCCAGTCAGGCAAACCCAACATCTCTAGATGAGCACTTCGCTCCACCTTCGCCCAAGGTGAGCTCTCCAAGTCGTTCCCTAACAAACAGTCAACAGGCATGGCGGGCCTCACAGCTACCTGAAGAGTACCAGAGACCCCCCCCCACTCAAAGGGAACCTGAGCCACTTTGCAGTGACTCTCTGTGTTGTCAGCGGCAACAACTGGATAGAATGCATGGGGGACAACCTGCTCTTGAGACACCAGGTGACACTTGACAGCTGTCACACTGGCTCCTGTATCTCTAAGAGCCTCCACCCTATGGCCATTGATGGTCACCCACTGCCTGTATTTTTTAGTGTTATCAGGCAGCTGGGTCTTGGGGACCATCTCACAGTCTCCTAATGAGACAAGGGACATCTGTGCGGGGCCCCACCCCTCTGGGGCATCCATCTCCTCCCCCAGGGCTACACTAGCCATCTGCCGGGGGGCTGCACCAGGGGTGCGGTTTTTCCAAACTGGCGGCACTTGGGATCACTCGCTATGTGACCCAGGTCCCCACATTTGTAGCATCTCAGGGGTCCCCTTTGAACAGGTGGACCTGTCGGGGCCCCTGTGGGTTTCTGGGGGAGGCTGGGAACCTTTCCCTTGGTTCCCTTGGGGACTACTTTGGGGCCTTCTTTGGAACTCCCTCTGTTTACCCTTGTCCCCCCCACTCTTCTGCTGGGGACCCTGCCCACCCTTGGCTGAGTCTCCCACGTGACCCTTGTGGACCCTGGTACTGACCCAGCGGTCCGCCTCTTCAGCAAGCTTCCTAGGGATAGTCAGCTTGCTATCTATCAGGTGCTGGCGTAGCTCTGGAAAACAGTTACTTGACAAGTGCTCCCATGCAATCAAATCAAGGAGCCCCTGAAAATCATCAACTTTGCTACCCTTCACCCAACCATCCAATGCTCTGCAGAAAAAAGTGACATATTCAACCCAGGTACTGTTCTCTATCTTTGTGCAACCCCTGAACCTCTGCCTATACAATTCAGGAGTTAAACCATACCTAGACATTAAAGCATCCTTCATGTGGCGATATGAATTATGGACATCAGAAGGCAGATCTAGCAGTGTGTCCCGCCCCTCACTAAGGAACCGTCCCCACAACCCCGCTCCCCAATCCTTCTCAGGGACCCGGTGGGAAGACATGGCTACCTCATAGGCCTTGAACCACTGCCCAATGTCATCATTTTTAAAAAATTCCCTGACCACATCTTTAGGAATATATACTCTAGATTCCACAGGCATTGACGGTGTGCTGCCACCAGAGGGAGTAATTTCTAAGCTCCTAGCTTTCAAATCCAACTCCCTCAAACTTCTATCATGCTCAAGCTGCATTTTCTTTTCTTCTAGGGCCAGTTTCTTAATTTCCAATTGCCCATTCATTTTGGCCAGCTCTAACTCATGCATCCTATTTCTCTCCCTGTCCTCCAGCTCTCCTGGGGACAGGCCTTTGGCAGAAACACTGCTACCTATTAGGGAAGGTGCTTTCCTTTCCCCTGGACCCACTGGCCCTTCCAGCTGCACATCTGCATTATTCTCCCCTTCCTCAATCTCAGGGGTTTTCCTTGCTTCTACCCAGGCCCTTAGCGCCTTGTAGAACTCCTCCCTCCTGGTGAGCCCGGTAATTGCAACATTAAATTTTTTGCAGAAGTGCTTCAGCTGCCTCACTTTGTAGCATTCCAGTTTCTCCTCTTCCCACTCAGAACCAACAGATGCTATGGATGCTGTGTCTTCCATGATGGTTAAACTTGGCAAAAATGGAACGTCCTAGAAAAACAAATCTACCAACAGTATGTGGTCGCGTTTTGGTCTGCACTCACTAGTAGTGTTCACCAATCACTGTACATGAGTCACAAATGCAAGTCCAGAATCCCCACCGCTGACCACCAATGTTAGAATTGGGGGTCTCTAGTTGGCACAGGTAGGTACTTGTGACAAATAGGGACCCTCGCCTCTAGTCAGGGTAAAGGGGTACACTCCTAAAATAACCCCTGCTCACCCCCTTGGTAGCTTGGCACGAGCAGACAGGCTTATCTCAGAGGCAGTGTGTAAAGCATTTGTGAACACATACAGTAATCTAGTGACACACTACAGATGGACACCACACAAGGTTTTATATCAAAAATAAGTATTCTTTATATAGTTTTAACACAAGACCATAAACGACAAAAATCCACAATACTGTACTTAAAAATGGTAGTTTTAGCTTAGTTCAGTTCAGTTCTTACGATGCGACACTTTAAGTCAATGTACCTTACGATGCGGGACGCTTCCACAACAAGCAATGTTGCAGCGATGGAAATGCGACAAAGTTCTGGTGCAAAGAAATAAAGACGTCAAGTTCTTCCTGATGCGGCACGCTTCTCCGAGGTTGCGAGAAGTCTCGACTCGATGCGTCAGCTACAGCGGCGACACCCTTGTTCAGCGATGCGACGACAGCGGCTTTGGCGGCGACCCTCTTCTCCGACGTGGCGAGACGCTTCCGCTCGATGCGACAACTGCAGCGGCGACACCCTTGTTTCGTGATGCGACGGCAGCAGCTCCGACGGCGGCACGCTTCTCCGTGGATGCGAGGCGCTTCTCTTGATGCGGTGCAATGCGACAGCTACAGCGGCGACACCCTCCTTCGGAGTTGCGACGGCAGCGGCTGCGACGGCGACACGCTTCTTCCTCGATGCGAGACTCTTCTCTTGATGCGGTGCAATGCGACAGCTACAGCGGCGACACCCTCCTTCGGAGTTGCGACGGCAGCAGCAGCGACGGCGACACGCTTCCTCTTCGTTGCGGGACGCTTCTCTCGATGCGGTGCAATACGACAGCTACAGCGGCGACACCCTCCTTCGGAGTTGCGACGGCAGCAGCAGCGACGGCGACACGCTTCTTCCTCTTGAGTCGCGCTTCCAGCTCCTTGCGACACGCAGTCCCTTCAGAAGGCCCAAAACAGCAGCAGGCACTTCCAAAGGATTCTTGGGGAGCTGGTGGTTGAAGTCTGTTGTCCCTGAGACTTCAGCAGGAGGCAAGCTCTTTTCTCAAGCCCTTGGAGATACTTTACAAGTTGAATAAAAGTGCACACAAAGTCCTTTCTCCTTCCTTTGGCAGTCAGGCAACCACTGCAGGCAGATCCCTCTAGCTTAGGGATAGTCTTCTCCTCAGTTCCTTCTTGGTTCCGCTCCTCAGCAAAGGTTTCTTCTTGTTTTCCCAAAGTGATCTAATTTCCTAGGGGTCTGGGTCCCCTTTTTATACACAGTTTTCCTTTGTTCTCTGAAGGCAGAGAGGCCTCTGCCCAGCCCAAAACCAGTTCTGGTCAGTCCTGGAGCACTTTGTTTTGCTGTCTCCTTCTTTCCTTTCAGAATGTGGGGCAGGGTGCTCAGCCGCCCGGCAGGAGGTGGAGCCAGCATTGTGGAAGGCAGGCACAGCCCTATTCAGACCCAGGTGCAACTCCTCCCTCCACTCTGGATGCAGATCTTTCTATTCAGCCCTGTGCTGACTCACCCTGTCTCCTGTAGCCACCCCCAGCCCCTGTCACTCAATCTCCAGACAAGGAATACACAACCTAGCAGAGGCAGGCTTGGAAGTTTAGGCAAGAAAATACCCACTTTCTAAAAGGGGTATTTTCAAACACAGAATGTTAAAACCAACTTCACTAAAAGATGTATTTTAGCATTCTGAGTTCAGGCATACTAAATTCGTTTTTCTACCATGTTCCCTGGGTCAGTTCTGACTATAAGGTGTAATAGTCAGTCTGCCCATTCTGGCCTATGGGGAGCAGGTAGCCTTGCAATAGTGAAAAACGAAAATGGCTGTAATTCACTATTAGGACATGCCACACACACCAGGGCATATCCTACCTTGTACTTACAATGCACCCTGCCCTAGGGCCTACTTTAGGGGTGACCAACATGCAGTAAAGGGAAGGTTTAGGGACTGGTAAGTGGGTGTACTCACCAAGTCGACATGGCAGCCCTAGGCTGCACACAGGCTCTGCAATGGCAGGCCTGAGGCACATTTTACAAGCCGCTTCTGTGGGTGGCACAACCAGTGCTGCAAGCCCACCAGCGGCATTGGATTTACAAGCCCTGGGCACACTCAGTGCACTGTACTAGGGACTGACAAGTAAACCAATCATCCAATCATGGAGTCACTAATACATAACACAATTTATCATAGGGAGCACTCGCACTGTGGCACTGAATAGCAGTGGCACAGTGCCCAAAGCATCTAACGCCAGCAAAACGGTTCGGTAACATAGGAGGCATCATAAAAAAATGGAAGGGAGACCCACGCCAAGGATGCCAGGTCTAACAAACATGATTTGTTCGAGTGTACTATAATTATCGAATTTTGGAGAAATGTTTGGGATATTATATTGAAAATACTTTCCATCACTGACACCCTCACCTATGGCCTGATTATATGTAAATCTATTGCATTATCTTCCAAATTATTGGATCCTCATAATAAGAGTTTTGACCTCCAAACCTCTCTAGCCATCGAATCCATCAAGACTAATTGAAAATCCACTGACACATTATCAGGCATTATTTGATGGTTTGGATTGCATTTACTAGATGTGGCGCTCAGCTATCTTTTACTGGCACTTGAAAAAATACTCCTTTGTTTCAAAAGCTTTGGAGACTGGTTGATGATTATATTGCTTTGTACATGTAATATATATCTTGAATATATAGATGTACATATATATATATATATATATATATATATATATTCAAATACACCTTCGATTCTCCGCACTTCCTTTCGGCGAACAGAGACACGAACCCAGCAAATATCAGGCAGATCTTAATTTATTTCAATCCTCAAGACTGACGCGTTTTGGACAGCTTGTGTCCTTGCTCACAGGTCAACAAACGCAGTTCGCCATCTTTTTTTATATATGTCAGTTTCATATCATTTCCACCACGTGATTAATAAACATAAAAGACATACTGGCACCTCTTTTTTTGCAATGAAAGGTCTGTTTTCTAAGTATGCAAGCTTAGCGCCCAATGTTATTCACAAAAATAGGCAATGGTTTCATATGACTTCACAGATACGTTAAACATAATTTAATTTATGCAAACCATTCAATTAAAACCTCCGAATATTAGAAGTTAAAATTTCAGCTGTAAATATGGTATAACATATCTCATATTGTCAGTATATAGGGCTCTATAAATAATTAGTAAAAAACATGTTCCATATATAAATATATGAATAAAAACATGATTAGACACTAAAATCATGAGCCCCTAACTGTGCAAAATTGCAGAGAAAACATGTAAACCAATTACTGTGCAAAATCATGCCAAAATAATTTCAAAACCTCCTACTTCAACAACTTCCTGCTTAAATGCATAGTGGAGGGAATATTATGTTCTGTGCGAGCGTGCAACAATGCAAAAAAGTGCCGTGTGCCTTAACAGTGCAACTCTGGTCAGAATTGACCTACTAAAGTGCTTGTGCTATCAATTCATAAATCAGAATATTGTAAATAAATCTAAAAACCACAGAGGTAACTAAATTTAAACCCTGGTAAGAACATAAAAGGTGAAGGGTAAAACGTGAAACTCCTGCGGCATGGACTCTAATGCAGTTTTCCAAAGCATATCACAAAGGCTAAATCTCTTGTAGTGGTGAAGTTATAAATTCTATACATTATAGAAAGTGATAAAGGTCCTCCGTGTTCTTGAGGCCATTGGGCATTTTGCTGTCTAACTCTAGTATCATTTTAGATTCTAATTGCCTCAACCTCCTTTCCCTATCTCCTCCTCTCCGGAGTTTAGGGATAGCAGCTGCCACAAAGTATTTCAAACAACTGAGATCGTTGTTATGCACTTGTTTAAAGTGACGAGCCACCGGATACGTCAAATCATTATTGACGATGGCTTGTAAGTGCTGCAAGATTCTGACGTGCACCTGCAGCTTGGTACTTCCCACATATCTTAGGCCACAGGTGCACGTCAGAACATAAACTGCGAACTCAGTTTTACAGTTCAAGCTACCCTTGATTAAAACCTCTTCTGGACTAAAAGGAGTTAAATAAGAGGTAGTGTTTTCCCCAAACCTACATGCTCTGCAAGAGGAACATTTTGTGAACCCTTGCCTAGGCTGTAGCCACATCTTAGCAGCCGCTAATTCAGGATTAGTTTTTAACAATTTGTGTTCTCATTGACGGACCTTTTCTATTTGTAATCGTGGGTTGTGGAGGAAGGTTAGGAGCTAGTACCCCATCCGTCATGATTATAGGCCAGTTATGTCTAATAATCGACCTGATTTTTCTTTCCTGCTTGTTAAATGAGGTTATTAGTCTCGGGCATTGTCAGCAGTTTCAAGATTTTCCGTACTGCAGATATTGGAGAAAAGGGAGTCTCTAGATTTTATGGTGATTTTATTAACTGCCTCTTTTAAAATGGATTCACTATAGCCTCTCGCTCTAAATCTATCAAGAGCCTGTTGTTTACATATTGTGAAATCCTCATCTGTACTGCAGATCCTCTTAAGGCGCAATAGCTCCCCAAACGGAATGCTTTTTATCAAATGTTTGGGGTGTGCACTGCTGGCATGGAGTGTCGTATTGCCAGCCGTAGCTTTCCTATGTAGCATTGTTGCTATGCAGCCTTTTTTAATATAGACTTTAACGTCTAAAAATTCCACATATTGTTTATTGATCTGCGATGTAAATTTAAGGTTGGCAGTATTGTTGTTGATCTTAGTAATAAAATCGATAGCACTCCTTTCATCACCCCTCCACACAATAAAAACATCATCTATATATCTCAACCAGTGTTGCACATGGTTGATGTAATCAGAGAGGAATGTACGCTTAAGGACCTGCTCCTCCCACCAGCCAACATGTAGACATGCATAGCTGGGGGAGAAACAGACCCCCCATCGCGACACCCCTCTTTTGCAAGTATACGTCATTTCCAAACATAAAATAGTTGTTAAAAAGACACCAAGAAGCCAAATCTAAAAGTATTTTGTTATGGATGTAACAGTCCAGGGGTCTAGTACTGAGAAAATGATTCAAAGCATTGAGTCCTGTTGTATGTTCTATACTGGTGTACAGGGATTCGATGTCTAAAGTAATAAACATCAAATCCTCTGCCCACTGTACATCTTGCAATTTCCCAAGAAAGTCCCCTGTATCCTTTATATATGTAGGAAGTTGCTGAACCAAGTCCTGTAGAAAATAGTCCACATACTGTGTTACATGTTCTCCCACACTATCGATGGCTGCTATAATTGGTCTGCCAGGAATAGGTGAGGTTTTTTTGTGGACCTTAGGAATCAAATACAGCCTGGGCAATGTAGGATGTTCCACATGTAAGAATCGGTATTCTTCGGAAGAAATAACTCCCTCTCTTTTCCATTGCATCAACTTCATTTTTAAGTTTTCTCTTGAGGTATTATATTTTTTCATATTAGTTATTTCATAACAAGACTGATCATCAAGATGTCTTTGTGCTTCTGATATATAATCTTGTTGAGGCCAGATGACAATATTGCCTCCCTTATCAGATTTTGTGACTACTATTTCATGATTGTTACTCAATTTTTTCATTAGTTTGGAATATTGTAATTCTTGATTACTTTTATGACGTTTCCTGTGTTTGATTTGGTGATGAAGTTTTTTGATGTCTTCAGTAACTACTTCATGAAAAATGTCTATAGCGTCTTTGGTCATTGACGGGATAAAATGAGATTTAGGCTTAAATGGACTCATGCCAGCTCCACGTTGTTTAATGCTTACATTAGACAGCCTTTCCTGTGTTGACTGCCCATCCCTAGGTCTATGATCATTCTCATTGTTGTCTTCACTGAGGTCATGCATAACCAAAAGTGTGGAAGCATCAGATGCCAGGAGTTCCGTGCTTGATTCACTGTGAATATCCTTGTTGAGTTGTGTTTCTTTTAGTCCTTCTTTGATTGAGAAAAACTTCTTCAACTTCAATTTCCGGATAAAGCAAAAAATGTCAACTCTGGTACGTGTATAATTAAAGTCACTAACAGGGCAGTAGGATAGCCCTAATGACAAAAGTTGTTTCTCTGCCTCCGTTAGTGTGATGGTGGACAAATTGACAATAGTATTGTCATCAAGTGCTACTTTCTGCGCCAGTATGTTTTTTTCGCTGTTCTTGCATTTCCGCCTTTTACGCCTTTCCCTTCTTCTTGTGTTCTTTCTAATTCTACTTTCTTCTTTGGATTTCTTGGCCTTAGGGTCTGGCGGCGGTCTGACGCTAAAAAATCCATATATATATGTATGAAGGGTATATCTATGCGCACGCAGATTGCCAAACCGAGCCCCGAGTTATCTGTTGCTAAAATATGGCTGCAACCCAAACAAGGGTTCATAAAATGCACTACTTGTAGAGCATGCAAGTTTGGTGTAAACACTACACATTACTCTACACCTTTTGGCCCAGACAAAATAGCTATTCGGGGCACTCTAAACTGTAGGACGGAATTTGCGGTGTATATTCTGACATGCACCTGCGGCTTACGATATGTGGGCAGCACTAAGTTGCAGGTGCATGTCAGAATTTTACAGCATTTGCGGGCCATCGTGAATAATGACTCGAACTATCCGGTGGCTCGCCATTTCAAGCAGATGCATAATAATGACCTCAACTGCTTGAGTTATTTTGTGGTGGCGACCGTTCCAAAATTGCGTAGAGGGGGAGACAGAGAAAGAGCTCTAAGACAGATGGAGTCTAGAATGATCATAGAGCTTGACAGTAAGTTCCCACATGGTTTGAACAACATGGAGGACTTGCATCATTTTTTATAACAATAAGTTGATATGAACCTAGACCAAACCCAATAAGTTGTTTCTGTATGTTTGGTAGGTAGATTTCCCGGGATTCCTGCATTTACTACTATATTAGGTCTTGTAAATAGGTATCAGTTTTCACTGCGGCCTTTCTGGAATTGATTTGAATTTTAATTGAATTGAATAATTTTTATTCAGTGTTTAAGTGGATTTAATTATGGAAGGCTCGTATTATGTATATATGTTTTATTTGTGACATGAATTGTAACATGGGTTTATGTTGTGCACTGGCACTTTATCAATGCAATTATATGCACATAAGGTAGCACCTTAGCACTTAGCACTTTATGAACAAATTCGTAAGGTTGGCAATGATACTGGTTATTGGGATTCATCCCAACTATTTAGAAAAGAGGTGACTCAATATGGATTTATCCTATGACTGCAGCATTCAAGCAGGAAGAAATGTCATAAGCAATGTGAAATATTGTATGAGGTTATTGTTTAAATAATAGGTTGGTTTACAGTACGAGTGGCGATGGTGTACACAATTATGGAGGGTCATGTGCAATATTATGATATCAGTTATTTTGATTATTGCGCTATGAAATTCCCGTTTTATTGTATTTATACATATAGATTTTAACATGATGTATTTTACACAATGATGTGTTTTTTAGATCTATTTATCATCTTGTGTATATACCATCTTAATATTAATATTGTTATTTATTAACTCACCCTGGCTATTCCATTTGAATGATGTGAATTTCAATGCCTTGCACATAACTATTGTTGATTGAAAGTAAGTCACTACGATTAAGGTTATGAAAACAGACTTGATAACCGGCAGAAAGATGTATAAATGTGTTTTCTATGTCTATCACTTTTGTTTTACCACGTTGTGTCATTTCACTGCATTTAAAAAAAGATGGCATAAGGCTCTCTCGTATATGTGATCAAGGGCAAGTGGTGCCCGAAACGCGTAATTTGAGGACAATAAAAGAATAATTGCCTACATCTCCAGTGGTTCGTGATTCTCTATTTGCCTAGAGCGACTGCATTGATGAACGGAGCATTTCTATGGTTTTGATATATATATATATATATATATATATATATATATATATATATATATATATATATATATATATATATATATAACGCTCCCTTTCCTCACAAATCCTCGATCGGAAAAAGCACTCGCAGGGGATCTCCGTTAATTGAAATCCTTTATTCCACAAAAGCCAACATGACGCGTTTCGGCTTACGCCTTGGCGAAACCATAAAAACATAAGAGTAAGGCGTAAGCCGAAATGCGTCATGTTGGCTTTTGTGGAATAAAGGATTTCAATTAACGGAGATCCCCTGCGAGTGCTTTTTCCGATCGAGGATTTGTGAGGAAAGGGAGCGTTAATATTGTACGCGGTTGCACCTCCGCGTTAGAAGCACCCATCCGTGAGTGCGCTGGTTGTGGTGCAAGGAGGCGTTGATATATATATATATATGTTATTTTTTAAAAGATATAGGGCCAGATGTAGGTAAATGCATGTTTGCGATTCCTTAATACCGATTTTTAGGGAATCGCTATTAAGGAATCGCAAAATGCCATGTAGGTAGGAATCGCAATATTTTTAGCGATTCCTTAATATTCCTTAATTGTGAATCGCAAATTGCGATTCGCAATTAAGGAATACCTTCCCATTCATTCCTATGTGCCAAGAGGCCCATAGGAATGAATAGGAATACTCCCGCAATTTGCGAGTCACCAAGAGGCACTCGCAAATTGCGGGCGCACTTTCAAGGGTGCCAGGGTTCCAAAAGCACCCTGTTGCACCCCTGAAATGTGCATGTGTGCACATGTGGCGCACATACATGCCCTAAGGGCATGAATGTGTGCCACATGGCACTTAAAAAAAAAGCAAAAAGTGTTTTTTAAAGGAAATCGCTAATTACCACCAACTTGAAGTTGGTGGTAATTAGCGATTCCTTAAGACTAAAGTGCACTTTCTTTTGTGCTACTTACATTGCATTTAAGGAATCGCAATTTGCGATTCCTTAAATCGCAAGAGCAAAATAAGGAATCGCAATTTTGCTATTCCTTATTTTGCTAGTAGGTTTCAACTTACCTACATTGCTCGCTGCCAAATAGCGATCGCAAACGCTGAAATTCTGCGAATTTCAGCATTAGAGCTCGCTATTTGGCCACCTACATCTGGCCCATAGTTGAACACCTGTGACATAAGAAGTAGCTTGTTTGTTCCTTATTCAACTTTTCTTTCCTACATAAATCTTAGTCATTTTAAGTATATTTATAATTCAATTAGTGTAGTTCAACATTTCAGTATATTTATGTTATATATACCAATACTGTATACTTTTTGTGTTTGCTTCAAACTTTAGAAATGAATAAAGTATTTTGAACTCAAAAACGACTACAGGGCTGGAATCTTCAGAGAGTTCCTTGCATAGTTTAGGGTTGAAATACACCATGATTTCACACTCAAGTGTCAAATTGAATGCATTGTTTTAGCCGTTTTTTACGAGGGCTATACCTTTTCATGTAGCACACAGAACAACTGGCCGGGTCTAGCCGGGTAAACACAGTGCTCATATTTGTTAAACTGGAGCACTTTTCAATGTTTTGATCATGTTGAGTTCTTGATGTATGCTTTGTGGTACCATAGACTTTTAGTTTGCTTTTGCAACATTCGCATATCTTCACACTCAGTTAGGTTGCACTTGTCATTCAAGTTACAGAGTCTTGTCAGGTTTTCTGAAGGTGGCTTTAAAACCCAGACTTTCATCATTGTAGTTAAAGATATTTTTTTTCGGTCTGATAATTTTCACAACTGCTTCTATGAAAAATTATTGCTGATGCGGAAATGGTGAAATTTAGACTCTTTCAGTACAATAGGCCTAGAAGAGTTTTGAATGTTATGATGTAACTAGAGTTTGTGTGAACTTCAAACTTGTGGCATTGCAACACAGACACTTACCACAGCCATACGCACACTGGAGAACACTGTGGTCACATCCAATAAGGCATCAATGATGCACTCCATACTAACTATTTAAGCAAATGATTACACGCCTTGTGGAATCACAGCAACCATATGTCCAGTGAGCACAATTGTGCCGTTTATCTCCTGATCATGGGCTACAATTGGATGCACCTTTGGTCATTGAGGAAATAAAACAGGAGGTGGAAGGCCTCCTTAAATTGCAAGATGCCAAGGCACTACGTCCTCCCAAAAGAATGTTATACCACCTATATGAATGTGCTGGCACCTCAGTTATTGCAAGCATTATTAGCCTACAAAAAGTGAACTCTCTAACCTTTACCATGGCTAAAATATTAATCTTTGCCCTGACAAAATCTCAGAGAAATCCTTTGGATCTGGAATTCTACTGCTCTTTGGCTATGATAACCCTTATCTACAAGATACTTGCCAAGGTGCTGGCAAATAGGCTTTCCATACTACTACCAGAATTGATCCACCCCAATCAGGGTAGTTATAAACCAGGCAGGAGTTCAGCCCCTAATGTCCATGGATTGTACCATCTGATCAGTAACCCTCTGCTGAGTGATGACACTTTGGCAGTGGCTGCCAAAGACATGGATAACACCATGTGCTGGGATTTCTTGCAGGTGGTGATGGAGGAGCTGGAAATATGGATCTAATTCAGGAGATGGGTCTGATTGTTATACCCAAGATTGACAACACAGGTCTGCAGTGGCAGGGTTGTTTCTGAGACTCTGAGAGTGCAGAGGTGGATGAGGTAATGATGACTGCTGTCCCCATTGCTGTTCACCCTTGCAATGGAATTCATGGCAGCCACACTTAGGAGAGAATAATTTACTAGAGGAGTGACAGTACAAGGCCACACACATATTCTCTTGTTATATGCTAACAACGTCCTGTTGTACCTTTGTAATCCTGCTGAGTATCTCCGAATTTACCTTGGCCATCCTGTCTGTGTTTAGAGCACAGTTAGGACTTGTGAACTATGGAAAATAATTGTATATTTACATTGAGACCCTACAGGGACCTTGGTGAGGACCAGTTCCCCATGCACCCATTGAAGTGGAGCTTGAGATCATTCTAGTATCTTGGGATCTGAGTTTTCGAGAAAATTATGATATAATTAAGGGAAATCTGTGCTGAAAGATGACAACAACAAGAGAGTCTGTTGAATTCTGAAATAAATTACCACCGTCTGAAGTGGATCGATTGGCTTTGGCTGAAATGGTATGCCTGCCTCATTTCTTGTATTTCTTTGCCAATGTGGCATTTGTGATACCTGGCAGCATTTTTAAAGACTTAAATAAATCACTGTTGGATCTATTGTGGGGTGGTCATAGAAAAAAGGTAGCCTTACAGAAACCTCAACTACTGTCTTTGATGGAGAGTGCATGGATAACTGCACAGCTCCAGTGGAGGGCTGGGTGGCTGGGAGTCACATAAATATCGGAAATCAGTTCCATGGCAGACTCGAGTGCTGGTGCTGTACTGGTGTCAGAGGAGCTCGATCCTACCAGTTAAAGTCCTCATCAATCCTGATTGCTGGCAGTGGCCAAGCACCATTGGAAAAATGTTTTGTACTGTTGGAAAAATGTCTTGTTCTCAGTATCACTAAGACTGCTGTAGCGCAGTGGGGTAGCTAGCCCTTTGGCCGCTCATGGCGGTCTCTGCGTTTGCCGCCCATGGACGCATTGAAGAGCACGGGGGTGCTGGTGAGATTCTGCTGATTGCCGCTTCCAACATCTGAAGTGTAGAGTGGGGGGGCTGCGCCACCCCCAAAACTCGTGCCTCCGGGTGAGGACCACCCCCTGCCCCACCCCTTGCTACGCCACTACTGCAGCATATGTGCCCGAGCTACCATTATGGATGCATCTTGAACTGCGAGAAATTGCCACTTGACATGCTAGGGAATGCTGCGCTAGAGCTAGCGTTATGGTGCAGGGGGTATTTGTTTGACAAATGCAAACATAAACATTTGATGAATTGAGGCAAACCACAGCCACGCAAATTCCCATGGGTCCGTTTCTGACCTCTGGTGCCTAATAAAGGGTTTTAAATTGATCTGGAAACAGAAGGACGTTGAACCACCTTTGTCTGATACTTAGAAATGATTTAGCACAGGACACCATGAAAAGTGCGACCACAACCCTCTTTAGGGGCCTCCTGCACCAGACTAAAGAGGATAAGCCGCTGCTGAAAAGGGCACTGAGAGTACAACTTATGCCAACAATCGACTCTAAAGGAATGGGCACAAACTATTGAATATCCCTCTAAAGTTTCTCGCAATACGAGATTTGAATTGATAAAATCTAAAATTCTACATAGAGGTTATTTTACTCCACAAAGGCTATTTAATATCTACCCAGTGTCCCTGATGAATGCCCAAGAGGTCGCTATGATGTTGCTGACAATGAACATATGTCTTGGGGATGGCACTGTTGGGTTCTACTTGTATAACCTAAGGGTTACCGGGGGAACAGAATGCTGGAAGTGTCAGTTGGGAGTTGGGGTGGAGTTTCCTTGGAGTCGGAGGCGCCGACTTGTCCTGTCAACTGTACCTCAATAAAGGACTTAAGCTCACTTACCGGTGTCCTTTCAGTGACGACGAGTTGACTGGGACAGGACGAGTCTCCCACGCGGTGTTCCAGTATCCGGATACTTTGTCTTTTCCTGCTGCATATCTGCCATCTTCTTGGAGGCTGTTGCTGAGCGTGTCTCCTATCCTGTGCACGGCCCTCTGCTGTCTGCCTTTGGAGACTTGTGTTCACTGGTGAGTACTTTTCTTCAGTTTTATTGCGGCATTGCGTGTCTCGAGCCAGTTGGCCCTGTCTCGAGCCTGTTCCGCGCGTGCCTTCTTCTCTGACTCCTTCGCTGACGTCATCCTCATCGTCGTTACGCTGCGTCAGTATTCATCTCCGCTTCGAGGCTCCGCTTCGAGCTTTCGGTATCCATGGCAACCGAAGCTCTTGCATGTTGATTGTTTCGCTGTCCGGCGCGGTGTCAGCTTCATTTTCGACCACTGATACGCACAGCTCTGCCATTCATCAACCTCCTTGTTCGCACTTACAGTGCGTATCCTAACCTCAGTAATCACCACACGTGTGCTTTGGTGTGTCTACGCTGATGCACACAGCTGTTCCTGTATTTTCACAGCATCCTTGTCGTATTCATGATATATACAGTTAATTCATTGCCTTTACCCTATGTACATTGGAAGTTCTCAGTGCTGATGTACACAGCTCATCACAACATTTAGCATGTAACTTTACATTGTTTTTCCATCATAATTTTCAGTCTTTGTTGTGCTCACTGTGTCTTACTTCACATTCTTATTCAATATTGTGTATAAAGCTGTCTCTTACATAATGCAAAACGTGCTGGTGGGGCATTGTTCATTATAAAATGTGCTTGTGGGGCTCCCATTTTACTGTTCGAGTTTATCACAAGCCCTTGGTGCAGTTATTCACTACTAAAGGTATGGAACGAGCCACACCTAGGATTGCCAAATGGCATTATAGACTTCAAGAATATGATTATACTGTTAAATATGTTCCAGGTGCCAAAAATGTCTTGGCAGATTGTATGTCTCGTTTGCCTAGTTGCAATGTAGTTGATGAGGTGGAAAAACCAGAGAGTATGGATGCTGATTTAGTGTGTGCGGTTGAACAGAGGTGTGACGGTGCTATACTTGAGAGCGAGTGGCTTACGGCTTGTGACAGTGATGTTCAGATCACCGAGGTGAAAAATGGTATTCTTCAAGGTTGGTCTGATTGGAAGTCTGATGGTGTAAAGAGTGATGCTTACAAACACGTTTTGGGGGAACTTTCTATTAATAATGGTCTTCTTTATCGTTCCGGGTTGCTAGTTGTTCCAGAGAGCATGAGAATTAGAGTTCTTATTTTGGCTCACGTGGGGCATATTGGTATGCGGGCCATGAAGAGGAGGATCAGGGAACATTTTTGGTGGCCTGGATTGGACAGGAGTGTTGAACACTTTGTTAGAGACTGTATCAATTGTGCTGGAAGCGACAAGTGTCAAGTTACTGTTCCCAGTCCAGTTGAAGCTATTGAGGTTCCCAACAAGCCATGGGGAAAATTAGCAATTGGGTGCTTCCCGGGTGGATGGTCTTCCTTCTGCTCCTTCAGTTTCGAGACCTTCTTTTTCCAGTTTGGAAAGGTGTGAAAGGACTAACAGGAAAAGTACTAGGGTTCGTGTCAAGCCCAGTAAATTACAAGATTATGTTTGATCGCTTTACACCTTTAGACTTGTTACTTGTATTTGTTTAATATATATTGCATTTTCTTAATGTATCGTAGAGGGATTTGTATTGTTAGAGTTATTTTATTAAAAAGGGGGAGGTGTGCTGATGCTGGCAGAGTTCTGTGTGTGATGTCACCTGGAATGTCATCAGGTGCCTTCTGCCTTTAGTGTTCTATTTTTGGCAGTTGCTGTATGTGCCTGGGATGCTGCCAGCACGGATGGCTCTCTGTATCCAACAATAAACTTCAAGACTGACTTTATGCAGATGCATCTTTCATCTTCTCTTCAGAGTCCTTTCTCTATTGCCACCACCACTCCAGCAGTGTAGTCCTCTCTCTATTACAGCTGGCACAAGACTGGAGATAGAGTTGAGATCGTGAAGATACTCCCCACCGGGTCCAGAATTCACGGAAAACAAGACATGAGTAACGCACTTAAAAATAGCTGCTCCTGCTGCTCGTGTGTCGTCAGCATATGGAATGTATTGAATGCGCAGTACGATGAGTCACAAGTCAGCGTGACACCGCGCTCGAAGGTATTAGGCGTGTGGGTGGGAAATCGCCACAGAACAGGTTGTGTGGTGCGCAGTATGATGAGTCACAAGTCAGCGTGATACCGCGCTCGAAGGTATTAGGCGTGTGGGTGGGAAATCGCCTCAGAACAAGCTGTGTGGAATGTTGAAGAAGGCAAAACAGCTCTGATTTGAACAGTGCGCAAAGTGGCAGTTTACCAACACGTAGGCTTATGTAAAAAAAAAAAAACACCGGGGGAGTGGGGAATCAATAAATGAATAGACTGGAGCTCTCCAACAGTGCAGAAGGAGATCGCTCAATACACACTGTCACAGCGCAAATAGCAGTCAGCTGTGACGGTTCCCCACATGAAAAAGAAGACACGGAGGCTCTCTGTACCAGCCCAAAAACAATAAGTGTGCCCGGGGGAAAGTCAAAGAGAAAAGTACTCACGGTTATCCTAGGAACACACACTAGGTTCAAACCGGTAACTCGCAAAGCAGTAAAGAAGCGTCTTCTGATGCCAGCGTAGCTCGTTTCACTGGAGCGAGGAATATCCCATCTTCTGTCGCCACTGAAGAGAAGATGAAAGACGCATCTGCATAAAGTCAGTCTTGAAGTTTATTGTTGGATACAGAGAGTCATCCGTGCTGGCAGCATCCCAGACACATACAGCAACTGCCAAAAATAGAACACTAGAGGCAGAAGGCACCTGATGACATTCCAGGTGACATCACACACAGAACTCTGCCAGCATCACCACATTATCTTTTTCTGGAAACACTCTGGAGGAACCAATTTGTCACCTCTAACTACCTTGCCACCCTCAACCGATAACGCTTCACAAACTTTCCAATACATTTGTAATTCCGGTGAAAGACCTTTCTCCTTAGGCCAACCCTTCCTGATTAAAGATACAACCTCATTAAGAACAACATCCTTGTCTACCTCAGCCACCCAATCACTCTCAGTGAAGGACAAACTATCTTGACTGATGCAGGCCACAAAGCATTCCTCAATTTCTACTTCCCAATCTTGTTCTTAAGCATCAGTAATGGGAAGTCTAGAAAGACAATCTGCCCTACAGTTTTTTCCACCTGGAATGTACTCAACTTGGAAAGAGTATTCTAAACGTTTGGCAGATAACCTAGCCATACGGGCAGAGGTGCGCTTTATTTTCTTACCAGATAGGATATCAACAAGAGGGCGATGATCGGTTTTAAGAACAAAAGATCTGCCCACAAGTACTGTTTACATTTTTCGATACTCCAAACACAGGCCAGTAGTTCTTTTTCTATAACGGAATACTTCCGTTCAACTGGACGCAGAGTCCTTGAAGCAAAACCCACTGTATGCTCTTTATTCTTCTCATATTGTGAAAGTACAGCCCCCAAACCATACTCACAAGCATCAACTGTGACCACCGTTTGTCTCCCTTCCACAAAAGCTTGCAAAGCAGGAGCCTTAATGATGTGATCCTTGATAGTTTGAAAACCTTTTGCACACTCCTGAGACCAAACGAAAGTGGCACCTTTCTTGAGAAGTACTCTGAAACACTCAGTTGTCTTTGCAAAGTCTTTCATGAATTTAGCATAAAACTCACACAGACCAAGAAAAGACATGAGCTGTTCTCTGTTTTGTGGTGCTGGGGCTTCCACAATACTTTTGACTAAACCTGGTCTGGGCTTTATGCCATGCTCTGAAATAATATGACCTAAATACTCTATTTCACGCACTTTGAAGGTACATTTGTTTCTTTGCAAAGTTACACCTATGTTCTCTAAAATGCTAAAACCTTTATCAATAGCTAAATCATGTTCCGCCTCTGTCTTAGAAAATATGAGAATATCGTCCTGAAACACTACAACATTGGGATTGCCTAGAAACATTTCAGTCATTAGCCTTTGAAAAACGGCGGCCGCCGAAGCCAAACCAAAAGGTAGACGGCAAAATTGAAAAACACCATCAGGAGTAACAAAAGCCGTGAGATGGCGAGATTGAGGATTTAGTTCCACCTGATGATAGGCGGCCTTGAGGTCCAATTTTGTAAACCAACAGGAAGATCCTACTTTTGCAATTAGATCCTCAATACGTGGCAGAGGAAAACTGTTGACCCAGATAGCATTGTTCAGACTTCTTAAGTCGACACACATCCTCAAGTCCCCAGACCTCTTCTTAGCAAGAACTATGGGCGAAAGCCAAAGAGTAGCATCAACTTTTTCAATAATGCCCTGATCACAAAGACTTTTCAAATGTTGTGATAAATCTGCACCCATGCTTCTGCTTGGGTGTA
Organism: Calotriton arnoldi; assembly: GCA_963921515.1. Lineage (NCBI taxonomy): Eukaryota > Metazoa > Chordata > Amphibia > Caudata > Salamandridae > Calotriton > Calotriton arnoldi. Next base: position 839,615 of record CAWUFW010001643.1, on the reverse strand, counting down.
AAGTGTGGAAAGACGCTCCACACGGAACCAACAACATCACAGCTGCCCTTCACCCAAGCCCGAAGCATGGGTGGAAAGTGTGAAATGAAAATCCACACAAACTCAGAAAAGAACACCAATCACTAGCACAACACTACATCCAAACACGTAGTGATAGAAAACAGCAGACACTGGCAAAAACGCACACTCTTTGCAAATCTGGCTTTAACATAGCCCTACACCCAAACACGAAGTTAGGGTGGTACGTGTGGAAAGGCGCTCCACAGGGAACATGTGAAAATGTACAACTCAACACCCAATAAAATGTAAGGAAAACAGCAATCAGAAAGAAAACACTCACTCCTCAAAATCTGGCTTCGTCTCAGCCCTTCACCCAAACCCGAAGTTAGGGTGGTACATGTGGAAATGCGCACAATGCAAATATCAAGGACCCCCTGCAATGGTTCTAGAACTCCTAGGGCAGGGCAATAGTATAATTGTAAACAAAAACCCTAGGCAGTCATACGGTTCAATTAATCTAGGAACTCATCATCCCAACAACATCATTATATTAAGGACTCAGTGCGAATACAGTTTGGCTCTATTAAAACATATCTGAATTTTATTTGACTTATTTAAAAAAAAAATATATTAGACAGTTCATAAATACAATACAACATGATTGCAATGTGTGGAAAGGCGCTCCACACGGAACAAGTGAAAATGCACAACTCAACATCCAATCAAGTAATAAGTACACAACAAACACACACCCTTCAAAAATCAGGCTTCACACCAAGCAAAATCCCGGTAACACACAAGATCAACTCCCAATAACATTAATTTCCAGTAACGCACAGAATCAACTCCATCGCTCAACCCTTAACGCACTTAACTTTAATAATAAATAATAATAATAAATGAGCTTGTATAGCGCCTGGTTACACTAACTAGTGTGTCCCCGCACTGCCGGCTACTCGGACCGCTCTGTGCGAAAAGTGAGGTGGAAAATCTACAGTTGGAAGAGCCAAGTTTTTAAGTTTTTTCGAAAGGAGAGTTCTGATGGTTCCATACGAATAACTAGGGGAAGGGAATTCCAGTTCTTAGCAGCTAGATAGCAGAAAGACCTGCCACCCATTCTTGCTCTTTTAATTACTGGGATTTTAACCCTCCCCGTCCCCAGGGACCGCAGGGCCCTAGCCGGAGTATAGGGTAGCATTAACTTATGTAAGTAGCTGGGACCTTTTCCCTGCAGGATCCGCTGACTTACACACATGGCCTTAAAGAGGATTCTTTTTCTCACCGGGAGCCAGTGTAGAATATCCAGAGCATTTCTGGAAGAGGCTCTCCTAGGGAGCATCAGAACAAGGCGGGCTGCCGCGTTCTGTATACACTGTAATCGTTGCACACTCCCACCACTGGCGCCTAGGTAAAGGACATTCCCATAGTCCAGGCGGGAGGTCATCAACGCGTGGGTTAAAGTTTTCCTGGCGGCTACGGGGAGCACGTCCAAGACCTTCCGAAGATTTTTCATTATTCCGAAACATTTTCCGGCCACCGTTCTCGTATGGTAATCAAACGAGAGTTTAGAATCCAACCATATCCCCAGGTTCTTGACCTGGTTACTGGGGATGGGAATAGTGCCCAGACTCTGCGGCCACCACCTTGATGACCATATTGAGGGAGCCTTCCCTACAATCAGGACCTCCGTTTTACTACCATTGAGTTTTAGACAGTTATTTGACATCCACTCTTCCAGCTCCTGTAAACAGGAGGCGAAAGTAGTGGCAGCCTCCGTGTGGGCCTGGGAGAGGGACACTATCAGTTGAGTGTCATCTGCATATGACACAACACTGATGTCATATTTCCTGATGATGTCTGCCAGGGGGACCATATAAAGATTAAAAAGAGTAGGGCTAAGTATAGAGCCCTGGGGAACCCCCTGAGCTAGTTTAATGCTCTTGGAGAAGTGAGGTCGTTGGGATACTTGAAAACTTCTGTCTTGTAAAAAGGATCTCATCCACTTCAGAGCCAGCTTATCCAGCCCTCCTTCCTTAAGGCGCTGTAGCAGTATTGAGTGGGCGACGGTGTCAAAAGCGGCACTAAGGTCCAACAGGACCAGTGCCACCGTCTGCCCTTCATCTACATGCCTACGAATGGTTTCAGTAGACAGAAGCAGAGCTGACTCTGTAGAGTACGTGGCCCGAAAGCCTGATTGTGTCGGGTGGAGTAAGTCGTGCTGATCCATGTGCATAGTCAGTTGAGTGTTGACCACCTTTTCTGCTATTTTAGCAAAGTAGGGCAGAAGTGAAACTGGTCGTAGGTTCTCCAACTGACTTGCACTTACACCCGGCTTCTTTTTTATAGGGATAATTACCGCCTCTTTCCATTTTTGTGGGACCACCCCTAAGTCAAAGGAGAGTTCTAAGAGGTGTCCAATATAAGGTATTAGTACCTCCATACTCTCCTTCATCATTTTTGGAGTCATAGGGTCCCTGGGAGAGCCGGACTTAATGCTCAAGGCTATCTTTTCAAGATCCTCGAAATTCGGGAGGTTAAATCTGGAGAGGCGAAATGCCTCCTCCATAACGCATGTTCCAGTCATTTCTAACCTCCCATTGCGTGCATCCTCCGGGAAGGTGTTGTAAATCTTTCCCACCTTCTCAGCGAAAAAATCGGCTATCTGGTTACAAGACTCCAGTGAATCGTTGCTAGGAGCTGTAGTTCTAGCCAGAGATGATAGGTCCTTAAAGATCCTAAATAACTCTTTCGAAGAGTTTTCGGCCTGCTCTATCTTCATATTATAGTACGCTGCCTTAGTTTTCCTAACAAGCGTATGGTATTGTTTAAGGCTAGTTTTATATATGGCTCTACTCTGATCTGAAAAATCTCTTCTCCAGTTTCTTTCCAGGCGCTTACAGGACGACTTAGCCACCCTAAGTTCTTCGCTGAACCAAGGGGCAGAAATGGACTCTCTCCTCGGTACACTCATGGCCCATGGGGCAGCTCTGTCTAATGCCTCCGTTATCCTTTCCTCAAGCAAATTGCAGGCAGAATCTGCATCGCTACCACCCGGAGGACCGCCCTGCTGGAGGGCTTGATTGAAGTTGGCTGCTGAAAAACCAGCCCATTTCCTCCTTCGACGTCCCTACCCCTGTCTCTTTCAGCAGGGGAGTATTTGGTATCTTCGTACTAAAAGAGATCATATAGTGGTCTGTCCATGGGACTACATTAGGGTTTTCAACTGTTATGTCCGCCCAGTTGGCAAAGATTGGATCTAATAAATGGCCATGTTGGTGAGTAGGGAGGGAGGACTGCAGCACCAGCTGCAGCGCGGCCAATTCCTGACAAAGCTCTTGCGCTGCAGTATTATTAATAGCGTCAAAATGTAAATTCATATCTCCTAGCACCAGTACTTTAGAGTATCGCAATGCCGGTTGAATTACTAGTTCCCTAAGGCTAGATGTGAACTGTGCAATAGGACCCGGTGGTCTGTAAATTAAAAAACCTTTCATGACATAATTAGTATTCGCCATGATAGTAAAGAAGCCTACCTCACTGGCTTCGATAGTGGCCGCTTCTAGTGAGCATTGTACCGATAGTTTGTGGATAATAGCTATCCCTCCCCCCTAGTCACTTGGCGATCAAGTCTAACGATCCCATAGTTCAGAGGGAGGGCCTCAAGGATCTCAGGTGCAGAATCCTCATTCAATCAGGTTTCAGTCAAAAACATGATATCTGGCTGATTATCAGTCAGATAATCATGTACCTCATATTTATGCATATTAAGTATGGTTTAACACCATATAAACAGTGTTCTGGGACAGCTATACACCGTACACCTGACTAAAATAAGAAAGAAACACATCCACTGCCACAACATCAGCCCTAACACAGAGTACTTCCACGCACACACTCTCCAAATTCCTGAACATTCATCATCGAAGACAGCACAATAAGCACTAAATTAGGAAATCCTGTTGGAAGACAATGCATGTAAAATGCTTACTATGGCAAAATCATTGAAAGAACAGGACAAAAAGAAATGGGCCCAAATAAAAGCCGACAGAGCACAGAACACTGGTGAGCGACCTCTCACCCAAAGTATGGCACAGTCCCCATCCTTACATTACTGTAACTTGCTGCAAGACTTTGGTGAAATCAGACAGGATGAAAGTGTGTATGTGATAACCATCGTGAGTCACTGAAGTCATTGTAGATGCAGCAGTTGGTGGACGCTGGGCCGAACAGTAAAAAACAATTGGGGATTTTGCACTCTCCTTACCCCAGTAAACGCCTCGCCATGAAGAAGAAACAGCGGAACAGACTGCTTTGCAGTTGAAGAACGAAGATGGTGACGCGCAGTAGCAGAACATGCCATACAGCACACCTTCCAGAAGAAACGTCACTTGTCTCGCTAGACTTCTGGTTTGAAACCACAATTCCATTGCTTGCATGCTATCACCAAACACAAGATGGCGGCACGCAGAAAGAAGTAGAGCCGAGTGGCTGCAGGCACGTCAATGCAGCACAGCGTGGAAGCTGCAGGGCGCTGCGAAAGCTGGAGGCAGGGCTCGCGCTGGAGAGAACAAACGGCAGTTGAAGGTAGGTGACGGTTGCCAGATAAACTTTGAAAGATTTGAAAAAAAAACACACAAAAAACGGAGGGGAAGAAAAACTCCTTCGCTTGTAGAACCTCCCAAGCGGCTCATCCCGGGTCGCTCCCCCTTACACAAACTGAGGGAACACCTCTTCCAAGCCGCAGCAGACCTTGTAGACTTCTTCCAAGACGCAGACATTGGGGACTCCTCATAGTCCTTGTTCTCCTTAACACAAATTCTGGCACGAAGACGGGGTCATTAAGCTCCTCATAAACGTTACAGATCCGAACAGGGACTCAGAGGACAGTTCCCCATCACACTTTCAAACACGGGCTCTGGGGACAACACGGGCTTTGGGGACACAAGAGCTTCTCTCACACATCGGTGTGTTGAACATGGACTCTGGAGAGTAGACGCCCTTCACAACACGGGCACCTCTTAACGTTGCACTTCCCCCAGAAGCTCTTCCCCACACAAACTGAGGGGAACTTCCCACAGTTGCAGCAGACCGTTCGATGGAAAGCTTCACAGGAACTGGCACACTTGGGTTGGGGCCGACCAATCTTCAGGACACTGGTGGGGCTCAGGGGTGCCAGATTGCTATTAAATACACTGCTATTAGTTTCAATAGAAGTTCCTTTACCTTGAAATTGCTTCAGGCTTCAAATTTCAGTGGAAAATGTTTCCAATTGTCATAGCTTCCACCATCCAGATGTCCTACGCAGGTTCTTTTCAAAATCGTCGCCAAAATGTAGTGAATAAAAGATAGTCCAATCAGGTAGGTTCTTCAAAATGATTTATTCAGGATAAGATGTTACAGAGTAGAGCCCCACCATGAGCAGCCTTCCTGCTGCTCAGCCCATCCACCAACTGACTCACACACTCATCAACATTCCACTCACCAACATTCTCTCACCACAGTCACACTGGCTGAGCAGCAGGTATAACACAACCTTTAGCAGACAATTTGTAACCTAAATACTCAATGTTGGAAACACTGAATTTACACTTCTTTGTACCGAGAGTTACACCTCTTGCCTTCAAAATGGACAAAACATGATGCATTCTGCTATCATGCTGATCTTGATCATTGCCAAATACCAAACATCATCCTGAAATGCAACAACCCCCTTGACATCCTTAAACATGCCTTCAACCACCCGTTGAAATACGGCGGATGCTGAAGCCAACCCAAAAAGCATGCGCTTGAATTGAAATAAACCCGCAGGAGTAATAAAGGATGTCAGTTGTCTACAATCAGGATGAAGGTTGATTTGATGGTATGCTGAGGTCATATCCAGTAAGCTGAAAATTTTACCACCTTGCAAGGTGGACAGCATTTCAGTGATGTTTGGCAAGGGGTGGTGATCAATCCAAATGTGCTTGTTCTGCGCGTGCCTTCTTCTCCGACTCCCTCGCTGACGTCATCCTCAGCGTCGTTATGCTGCGTCAGTTTCTCCTCTTCGAGCTTCCGCTATCCATGGCAACCGGAGCTTTTACATGTTGATTGCTTCGCTGTTCTGTGTGGCGTCAGTCTATTTCGACCTCTGATACGCACAGCTCTGCCGTTCATCAACCTTTTCTGCTCACAGTCATATTTACAGTGCGTTTGGTGCCTAACATCATTAATCTCCACACGTTGTGCATTGGAGTGTCTACGCTGATGCACACAGCTGTTCCTGTATTCTCACAGTTTCCTTGTCGTATTCATGAATAACAGTGCATTCAGTGCTGCCCCTTTTCACTGATACGCACAGTTGGATTTCATTTATTATCGCATGTTGTGCATTGGAGTGTCTGCGCTGATGCACACAGCTCTTCCTGTATCTATTTAAATTGCGTACTGTTTTTTTTTTCTCATCACACAGCTCATCATATATTCAGTTGATTCATTGTCTTTACCCCTACGTGTATTGGAAGTTGTCTGCGCTGATGCACACAGCTCATCACATCATTTTGCATGTAACTTACCTTGTTTTTCCATCATAAATTTCTGTCCTTGCTGTGCTCACTGTTTATTACTTCACATTTTTATTGAATATTGTGTATAAAGCGTTTCCCACATAATGCAAAATTCACTAGTGCCTCCACCTGCCTTTTCTCCAAGTCCTACCAATCCTGAGTCTGATTGGGAGCAGTGGAAAGAAGCTTTTGAGGCATATTTGGATGCACTGGATGGTGACTCTTTTACTCATAAAAAAAAGTTTGCTATCCTTCGTCATTGTTTAGGTGCTGATGGACGCAAAATCCTCAAGCACATTCCTTCTGATCCTATTTTGGCTAGAGAAGGTGAAGGAGAGGGAGACAGCGTTATGGACGAGTACGCCACGGCCTTAAGAGCACTGGATTTGAGATTCAAGGCAAGGAAAAATGTCATCATGGAAAGATACAAATTTTATAGAAGAACTCAAATTTCTGGCGAATCAGCTGCCAGCTATGTTGGAGCCATAAGAATTCTAGCTGTTTCGTGCGAGTATAGGGACTTTGAGGATGAAATGATTCGTGATCAGTTAGTCGAGAAAACTAATAACAAGAAGGTTCAAGAAGCTCTGTTATCTAAACCTAACCTTACATTAGAGAAGGCTGTAGAAATTGCTTCTAGGATTGAGAGCACTACGTCCTTCATGAGTCAATTGACTGTGTCAGATGGTAAATCTCACTCTTCTGATGTCTTAGCAGTTAAATCCAGATATACCAAATCCAAAAGTAAGGATGCTTCCGGAAGTACTTCTGAGACTGCTAAAACCTTGGACAAGCAAGTCAAAAGGCCTCCCTTCAGACAATTGGAATGTTATCGTTGTGGGAATCCTTCTCATTTAGGGAATGCTATTTTTTGTCCTGCTAAGGACCGCACATGTGCTAAATGTATGCGTAAGGGCCATTTTGCTCAAGTTTGTAGATCTTCCAATAGGGTTCAACATAAGAAAAAAGTTCTTGGAGTAAGTCCCAGTAACGGTGTTGAGGAGGATCAATTTTCTAGTGAAGATGATGAGGTACTTTTGATCAAGGATCTTGCTGCAGATGATCCTGTCTGTCGCATTGGTTTGAATAATTTTGCTAGACCATTTTGCACAGTCAGTGTAAATGGTATTGGCGTAAAGGTTATGGCGGACTCTGGTTCACCTTATACCTTGTTGAGTGAGAAAGTTTGGCACAACTAGTTTAATGGTACTCAGTTGTCCGATTCCAAACTACGTCCTGTAGGTTATGGTGGCAAAACCATTGATGTTGTGGGTGAATTCTCCGCCACTTTGAGGTTTCAAACTACAAGCTCTAATGGGGTTGTGTACATAGCCAAGGACAATTCCTGTTTGTTGGGTTGGCACGATCAAAAGAATTTAGGCATTTTGCTTGACCCCAATAATCCAGCTCAGGTTGTGTTAAGGGACAGCTATTTACCTGTTATGCCTGTAAAACATACTAACACGTGGGAGATGCAGTTTCCTAAAGTTTTCCAAAAAGGGTTAGGTACCCTGAAGGGTTACATCCATAAGATCAAGCTGATTGAGGAGTCTTGTCCAGTGACTCACAAAGTTAGAAGAGTTCCATTAGCCTTGCGAGCCGAGTTGAAAGCTGAATTACAGAAACTTTGTGACCTGGGTGTTATTGAACCTGTAGAATGTTCCAATTGGGTTGCCCCCATTGTTTTAGCATGCAAGTCTAATGGTTCTGTCCGCATGTGTGTGGATTTACGCAATCTTAACAAGCAAATTTGGATTGATCACCACCCCTTGCCAAACATCACTGAAATGCTGTCCACCTTGCATAGTGGTACAATTTTCAGCTTACTGGATATGACCTCAGCATACCATCAAATCAACCTTCATCCTGATTGTAGACAACTGACATCCTTTATTACTCCTGAGGGTTTATTTCAATTCAAGCGCATGCCTTTTGGGTTGGCTTCAGCATCCGCCGTATTTCAACGGGTGGTTGAAGGTATGTTTAAGGATGTCAAGGGGGTTGTTGCATTTCAGGATGATGTTTTGGTATTTGGCAATGATCAAGATCAGCATGATAGCAGAATGCATCATGTTTTGTCCATTTTGAAGGCAAGAGGTGTAACTCTCAGTACAGAGAAGTGTAAATTCAGTGTTTCCAACATTGAGCATTTAGGTTACAAATTGTCTGCTAAAGGTGTTGAACCTAAGCTTAATCTTGTTAAAGCTATTGATGATTTTGATACTCCCAAAAACAAGGATCAACTAAGGTCTTTCCTAGGTTTAGTTGAATTCTATTCAAGGTTCATTCCTAAGTGTACAGAAAAATCTTACTACATGAGGAATCTTCTTTAAAAAAATTTAACATTTGAGTGGTGTCATCTGTGTGATCAAGAATTTTCTTTTATCAAAAAAGAGCTTGTTCATGCTATACCCCTGAAGCCTTTCAACACCTGTGATGAAACTATCATTATGACTGATGCCAGCCAGAAGAGTTTAGGTGCCGTTCTTATGCAACGTAGAGAAGGCAAGGATGAAGTTGTAGCTTTTGCCTCAAGAAGTTTGAAGGGTGCCGAATCATCTTATTCTGTGATCGAGCGAGAAGCTTTAGCGTGCTGATGGGGCATTGTTCATTTTAAAATGTACTTGTGGGGCTCCCATTTTACTGTTTGAGTTGATCACAAGCCCTTGGTGCAGTTATTCACTACTAAAGGTATGGAGCGAGCCACACCTAGGATTGCCAAATGGCAATATAGACTTCAAGAATATGATTATACTGTTGAATATGTTCCAGGTGCCAAAAATGTCTTGGCAGATTGTATGTCTCGTTTGCCTCGTTGCAATGTAGTTGATGAGGTGGAAATATCAGAGAGTATGGATGCTGATTTAGTGTGTGCGGTTGAACAGAGATGTGACGGTGCTATACTTGAGAGCGAGTGGCTTACGGCTTGTGACAGTGATGTTGAGATCACCGAGGTGAAAAATGGTATTCTTCAAGGTTGGTCTGAATGGAAGTCTGATGGTGTAAAGAGTGATGCTTACAAACATGTTTTTGGGGAACTTTCTATTATTAATAGCCTTCTTTATCGTTCCGGGTTGCTTGTTGTTCCAGAGAGCATGAGAATTAGAGTTCTTATTTTGGCTCACAAGGGGCATATTGGTATGCGGGCCATGAAAAGGAGGATGAGGAACATTTTTGGTGGCCTGTATTGGACAAGTTAAGTTTGTCAAGTCTCCTAATACCTTCAACGTCATTGAATTTTTGGAATCCATTTTCCTTAGGGAAGGCATTCCTGACGAAATTATGTCAGATAATGGCTGTCAGTTTACATCCTCTCAATTTTATGATTTTTTTAAACTTTCTGGGTATTAAACATACCAGGACTTCCTTCTATCACCCCTAGGAGCAATGGACTGGTAGAACGATTTAACAGAGTTATCAAGGATAACATTCAGTTAGCTAGGTCTAGTGGTCTGAACAGTAAGGAAGAGTTACACAAATTGTTGTGGGCTGTTCGCACCACTCCTAATGCTGACACTGATCTATCTCCATTTACCCTACTAAGAGGCAGATTACCTGCATCTAAGTTGACTAGAGAATGGATGGGGTTTTCCACCATTTCCAGGCAGAAAGTGGAAGACGGGGACAGGAAAAGAGCGCTTGCCCAGGATAAGTATGTGAGTGTGCGAGGAAGGGAGTCCAAAGTTGCCGTTGGTGATTTTGTTAGAATTAAAGTACCCAGGATCCTTCTCATTTAGGGAATGCTATTTTTTGTCCTGCTAAAGGTGTTGAACCTAAGCTTAATTTTGTTAAAGCTATTGATGAGTTTGATACTCCCAAAAACAAGGATCAACCAAGGTCTTTCCTAGGTTTAGTTGAATTCTATTCAAGATTCATTCCTAAATGTACAGAAAAATCATATCACATGAGGAATCTCCTTAAAAAAAATGTAACATTTGAGTGGTGTAATCTGTGTGATCAAGAATTTTCTCTTATCAAAAAAGAGCTAGTTCATGCTATACCCCTGAAGCCTTTCAACACTTGTGATGAAACTATCATTATGACTGATGCCAGCCAGAAGGGTTTAGGTGCTGTTCTTATGCAACGTAGGGAAGGCAAGGATGAAGTTGTAGCTTTTGCCTCAAGAAGCTTGAAGGGTGCTGAATCATCTTATTCTGTGATCGAGCGAGAAGCTTTAGCGTGCTGATGGGGCATTGTTCATTTTAAAATGTACCTGTGGGGCTCCCATTTTACTGTTCGAGTCAATCACAAGCTCTTGGTGCAGTTATTCACTACTAAAGGTATGGAACGAGCCACACCTAGGATTGCCAAATGGCAATATAGACTTCAAGAATATGATTATACTGTTGAATATGTTCCAGGTGCCAAAAATGTCTTGGCAGATTGTATGTCTCGTCTGCCTAGTTGCAATGTAGTTGATGAGGTGGAAACATCAGAGAATATGGATGCTGATTTGGTGTGTGCGGTTGAACAGAGATATGATGGTGCTATACTTGAGAGTGAGTGGCTTACGGCTTGTGACTCTGATGTACAGATCACCGAGGTGAAAAATGGTATTCTTCAAAGTTGGTCTGAATGGAAATCTGATGGAGTAAAGAGTGATGCTTACAAACACTTTTTGGGGAGCTATCTATTATTAATGGCCTTCTTTATCATTCCGGGTTGTTGGTTGTTCCAGAGAACATGAGCAATAGAGTTCTTATCTTGGCTCACAAGGGGCATATTGGTATGCGGGCCATGAAGAGGAGGATCAGGGAACATTTTTGGTGGCCTGGATTGGACAGGGGCGTTGAACACTTTGTTAGAGATTGTATCAATTGTGCTGGAAGCGACAAGTGTCAAGTAACTGTTCCCAGTCCTGTTGAAGCCATTAAGGTTCCCAAAAAGCCATGGGGAAAATTAGCAATTGATATTATTGGTCCCATGGTTATCTCTGGTTGTTTACAGGAGTATGGTATTGTTGTTGTAGATTTCTACAGTCGTTGGTCAGAAGTCAAGTTTGTCAAGTCTCCCAATACCTTCAATGTCATTGAATTCTTGGAATCCATTTTTCTTAGGGAAGGCGTTCCTGATTAAATTTTGTCTGATAATGGTTGCCAGTTTACATCCTCTCAATTTTCTGATTTTTTAACATTTTTGGGCATTAAACATACCAGGACTTCTTTGTATCACCCTAGGGGCAATGGACTGGTAGAACGATTTAACAGATTATCAAGGATAATATCCAGTTTGCTAGGTCTAGTGGTCTGAACAGTAAGGAGGACTTACGCAAATTGTTGTGGGCTGTTCGCACCACTCCTAATGCAGACACTGGTCTATCTCCATTTACCCTACTAAGAGGCAGGTTACCTGCATCTAAGTTGACTAGAGAATGGATGGGGTGTTCCACCATTTCCAGGCAGAAAGTGGAAGACGTGGGCAGGAAAAGAGCACATGCCCAGGATAAGTATGTGAGTGTGCGGGGAAGGGAGTCCAAAGTAGCCGTTGGTGATTTTGTTAGAATTAAAGTACCTAGGATCATTGCTATGAAGGATTCCAAGTTCTCCTCTCCACAAAAAGTTGTGAATGTGAAGAAGAATGTAGTAAAATTACAAAATGGAAAGTGGTGGAACAAAGATAAGGTTTCCATTGCACATGACGTTCACAAGAGCATGGTTGATAAGTGTACTGGAAGAAGAGGAAGCAATGGTGTTGTGGTTGGTGGTGGTGAAAGGCGAGTGTCCACCAGAGCTTGATTTCCAACTTCCAGGCTGCGTGATTTTGTGTCTTAGATTTTTAGGATTCCTGTTCTACATGTATATTTGTTCATTATTCTGCTATATATGCATGTGTCCTTGTTCTTTCATACATTTAACTTTGGTTGTTATTGTTATGTAAGGGGAAGATGTGTTGGGTTCTACTTGTAGAACCTAAGGGTTACCGGGGGAACAGAATGCTGGAAGTGTCGGTTGGGGTGGAGTTTTCCTTGGAGTTGGAGGCGCCGACTCGTCCTGTCAACTGTAACACAATAAAGGACTTAAGCTCACTTACCGGTGTCCTTTCAGGCACTGACATAGTTCTGGGAGTCTGTGTGTGCCCTGATTCAGAAAGTAACTGGCAGGAACTATCCTTCTGCACTTAAAGAAAACATTCTAGGTCTATATAAAAGGGGTTAAAGGTCGAACTGGAAAAGAAGTTCGAAGATCTGGCATGGTTGCTTGCTAAATGCCAGGTAGCAATCCACTTGAAGTCAACTCAGGCCCCATCATTGGAGACCTCGATGAAAAAACACTTGTTCTCCTTTTTGATAATTAGAACCTGCTTCAACATTTGGCTTCTAAAGTAGGCGGAGGGGGTTAACTTGCTACACTACAATGGAAAAAGAAAGGCAGAATAGATGGTGCGACATGAGTTGCAAGATTGTGGCATTGTAGTCCAAAACTGATGAGAGACACCCCTGGAAGAACTATCCTCACCATCACACTTTATCATGTTCCCTCATGTGACACACCCTCCAAATGACCCTTCGATTAACAAGCAAGTTAGGTCTCATAGACAGTTAGGACTATGCAGTATGTTTCACCATCACTCCATTATTTTACCAAAAATGTCATATTGCTGAGTGTGTTTGACCTATCATACTGCATTTACTTGATTTTCATTTTAGCACTGGGAGGTTGTTCACAGAATGCTTTTTATTTATATGCATTCTTGCTGATTACTATATTTGAATCTGTAACTAATTATTTTGCTAGCATTGGCTGATACAATGTCGTGGTATTTGGCTGGTTATCATGTTCAAGAGATTAATATACATTTCCAAAACTGGCAGTAATACTGAAATAGAATATAAACAGATTTATGAAAAAAAGCTTGTGGCATCGTTTGTTGAGGACCAGCTTCAAACCATCTAAATGGGTTCTCATGTTGCCAAAGGGGGATGCAGAATGCCTTACCCTTTCAGTAGCTGTGTCGGGCTATTAATTGCCAAAACAACAATACATTTCGCCTACAACTTTGAATTTGGATACTAGCACCAAGGCGGCTTTGTGACTCTTCAATGATGTCTGCAATGATGTTGTGGGTCTTGTTCTTTCTCATCCTGGTCCTTTTGAGGAGTAAAGGACACTTTGCGGCGATATTAATCGCTTGGTCTACTGGCTTAATTTATAAGCACACATTTTTTTTTTTTTTGCTTTTCAAGCCGCAATCTACTTTCCTTGTGTCTCCCTCCAGTCATCTGTCAGACCCCATTCAAAAGGCAGACACAGGCTACTTGCCCGATCTGTTTTGGTTCTGAATCATTTCCCAGTGGTGTCCTGGAGACCATCCTACTATGGCTCTGCAAACTGGGCCAAGTACACCTACTTCCACACTTGACAGACAAGGTAGCTAGAAGTCACAGGCTTCTACAAATGATATTTCGAGGGCAAGGGCCCAGAACTCAACAGTCAACCAACAAATGGAATAAGGTCATGCCCAGCCCAGTGCATATCTTTATGTAAACGAAAGTGCTTTTTAATCTCACATTACAACTAAATACTGCACAGTTTAATGTGCATCACAGGGTTGCAGAATACTGTGTACTATCAATGAGGCACTTTCACCCTTTCCCTTCCCGGTAATCACCCTTCTCCCTGCTAGGGTTAAGGTTCCCATTGTTAATGTCCCCACCCAAATACGGGATGAGGCAGGATTAGGCTCAGGTGCAGTTCTCTCGAATGTTATCCCTGTTATTAATATGCTTCCCAGTTCAATAGTTTATTGGGTCTTAGTTTTAGTTCAACAGTCTTAGAGCACGCAGGTGACCAGCATGTATCTTTGTGTCTCCGGGACCTGGGAGCAGACAAATTTTGTGGTTTACGTGTGCATCACTTACAGCAGGAATGTGGTGGATTCAGTCACACCCTCCTCCTTCACAGCGTGGACTCCTGGCTTCAGGGCCATTGCAGCATCTTCTGCTGACAGCATGGCCAGAATATTTCAAGAAGGCAGGTCTTCGTGTCGGTGCAAAGCTCTTTTGGGGGCAACCTTCTCTGGTGGCTGTGGGCTAATACTCAATCAAAGATTATTGTGGCCTCTCAGCTGAATCTTCTCCCAGCAATGATTTCAGACAGTGGTAGACATGGGGCAGATAAGGCTTTTCGCATGGAGGTGATGCAGTCCCTTTTCTCCCTGTCAACGGTGGCGGCACTTGATCATCTCCCTTGTGGCTGACTGCAAGGTGACATGTTTCAGTCACAACATGGAACAGTTCACTCAACTAGCTGCTCAGAGAGACCGGAGGGACCTTTTACAACATGGATCTCTTCTAGAGCACTCTTTTTGGATTGTCTGCTTCTTCTGGTGTTCAACTTGCTGGGAACACAAGGGCCTCTCCTCCTGGACAGACTATAGTCCTATGTGCCAGGCACATTCCTTCCCTCTCTCAGCAGGCAGACTGGCAGGCTTCTAGGCACACCAAAAAGATTCTAAGCTCCTCCAGCTGAAAGTATTGACTTCAAGTATGTTCCCTAACCTCTGCTGTCAGGCAGAAATCATTCCTCGTTACATAGCAGCTTGAATACTCTGCAGAGCTCTCCATTCCTTAGGCAAGTAGAACTTGGGACTGGAATACAGAGGGATGGTTTAGATCCCACTTTTATACACATTTTCCAGACAGACGACGTGGATACCATGTATCAAATTTGAGAACCGAATTGGTTTGGTTCATTTTCTAGTGTTCTTCACAGGTTGTTCTCCAAACACACTCATTGTGTAAAGTGATGCTTCTCACAACAAGTAGCACTGAGGCTATCTGCAGGCAGGAGTACCCACAATCAACATGGGCACAATGAAGTGTGAGTTTTTTGCACCCAGGTGTCATCAGCCTTTTTGGGGCAGTAATAAGGCACAGATAAAAGAGCAGGCCTGGCCTAGAACCTTCCAAACCTTGAATAACAGAAACTGCACTCCCACCATCACCTCTACCATCTACTAAATGAGAGTGCTACATAAGAACTAATCCTCAGCCCATTGCAAAGTCGTTGTGGAATTTCTGAAGGATAGCCAGTGTCTCCATCCTCCTCACTTCAGTGTCTATGTCCTCACCCTCCTGTCACAGGAATTCAGGCAATGCAATTCTGCTGTTTGGGGAAGCTATCCTCATCCTCCATCTTGTGCCATGCTATAGACGGGGGCATTCAAAACAGATCCTTCTGAATTCAGCACTCAGACTCACCCACACACAGAGTCGTACTACCTCACAGATACCAGATTCATACTATACACACATATGGACTGGATGTATACCCTGGTTGGCAGCGCAAGGTTCTGGGTTTCATATAACACCAGACATTTACACAGGAGAGCTCAGCATGCCACACTCTCACTGACACAGATGAAAAGGTCTGGCCATACTAAAAATCCAGAAAACACAGTTTGCTGCCAGTGCCTCTTTATGTGGTACTTCCAGGGAAAGTAGATTGCTGTCAACTATGAGGGCACACTTGGTGCCCCCTCCACGTCAAAGAAAATCTCCTGGAACTTGCTTTGTCAGGGACAGACCTAGGCTTTTGTGCCACACCATATTAGTATGATACCACTGCCAAAATCAGACAGGATACCGGTTCCATATGCAGTCTGGCTCTCAGGGTAGGGTAATATGCCAATTTCAGCATGCAGAGGACAGTATCTTCCAATTGTTATCAATGCAAGTCATTTCTAGGATGTTATCCAGTGCATCTTTTTTCCAGAAGTCTATGACACAGAGATTTTGATTGACAATCTTCTATTATCCTTAGGTGAATTGCTTCTTCAGCTGAGAAGTTGCCGAACTCACAGTGCTGAACAAGTCTCCCCATTCAAGTGACAAATTTCCCAATGTACTCTCCTCTTTCCTTTATCATGGGATTGTAAGTGTACTGTGAGTAGTCCATATTGTTTGGATGAAGAAATTTGGACTTTAAAGTTGTATGTAGGCTTTGATATTTTGCAGACATCATAGATGGCCAAACCGTGATTATTTTATTATATTTTCCTGAAAGAATTTTCATGGTGAGCAGTCTCAGTCTCACATTATTTTCCCCAGGTCCTTTCATAAAATCAATACATTTGTTGAACTTTTGTTTCTACATCAGGAGCAGACTAATGCGAGAGGTCATCAGAAATGGCTCTGGTGAGCACAAGTATGCAACGAAACCAGTATTTATCTTGCTGTCAATGGTGATTTTCATTCACCTTTAATTAATGACACTTAGTTTAGTCTGTTTTTTTTCATTTATTTAACTTATTCCCATATGCCTCACCTGTTTACTCTTATACTGCTCATGGTTTGTTTGCTGTTTTATTTTATTTCTTTTTCCCTATTGCCTTCCATCCAGAATTGTTTATGTCCCAGACAGTCTTATGGGTGTGTAGGGGTTTGTTGAGCCCTTTGATTGGTGTCTAATCCTAAAATGGTTCCCAATATGAGTGATATTGATTATTCAGTTGGTACCTTGTACTCCAAAATAGCCACTTCCACAACTTACTACAACTTGGTCCTCATCGCACAAAATCTTTCAACTCTTCATCTGGAGGCCTTGCCCAGTCTTGCAACATCCCACCTGCAAGTTAGTGACTTTATAATTGCTGCGCTGACTGTGATGGCCTTCTGCGAGACGTGTACTTCATCTTCCCTTTCGCTACACTTCTGGTACCTCTGGCTGCCAGGGGCTCACTTGACCATTTCTCAGAGTGTTGCACTTAGGATGTGCACTTGCAGTTGATCATGGGGACAAAGACTGGTGGGCTGCTTCTCAGAGTGTTGTGATGCGCATGCACACTCACAGCTGACCTCAGGGCGGTTCCAGAGGTGTGCCTTTTGCCAAACCAATACCAGGCTTTACAGCTGGTCGGGTACTCAAGGCTCACAGTTGTAGGGGTGATTTAGTGGAGCAGCCAGTCAGCAGTCTCTGGAAGCGTCCATCCCCGGGGATAATCCCCGGGCCTACTTGGGCCTCTCAACAGGACTGTACAGGTAAAGAACCATGCTATTAAGGACTGAATTATTACAACCGTTTTATTTCATACAATCCCTGGCTGCTAACTTTTTCCTTTACTTCCTGGGACCTTGTATCCCACCATGTTGTTGCTATGCTAGCTTATCTCTTAAAGTCATGCTTCCCTTCATGTCGTATGCCTTCCCTTCATAGGTAGTGGCATTGAACCTCCAGAGTCCTGCTAGCGGCTTCTGGGGTCCTAATTCCCCTTATTGTTTGGTGGTTTCAACATGACAAGTGGGACTATGGGGGCAGTTATGACAGACTGCGCATATTATATACAGGGAAACCTAAAAGTATCGCCTCAGAGATTTTGTTAAAAAGGCCTGTACCGCAGCACTAGTAATGAACTGCCATCAACCATTAGTCATCCACGGCCTAGCCGTGGGGATGATAGTGACCTATGATAAACACACTAACACTCGGAGTATAACCCTATTGCTAAACCAAATCTAGTTCTCTCCTGATGAGAAACTATAAAAAAACACGTAGAACACCTGTCAGGGAACTTGTGGCATGAGTCTCCTGCACAAGGAAAATGTGTGGTTAGTTAGAAGAGAAAAAATAATGTAAAGGGTGTGGCGACTGCGCCAGGGAGTTTCGACACGACATGCCTGCTGCATTATGGTGGCTACTGATTTTATCCATTGATGTATTCACTTGTTTCCTCCTTGGTAACTCTTTATTCTCTGCCTCACAGCTTTGTGGCATGTATCCCCCTCGGAGGTTGCTCGCATCCATTTCAGCGCGAGCTCTTCGCGCGGCTGGCTGTCCGAATGAAGGAGTCTTACACGTGTACAGCGCGTGGGGGACTAATTGCTGACAGAGGCAGGCTACCTGGGCCTAGCACGGTTCGCTCAGACAGCGCGCGGGCAGGCACCGCTATTCAGTCACAAAACGAGGCAATGTAGATGACTGAATAACCTAATCAAGTCATTAAAGGTACCCAGGCTACACGCCTTGTTTGATTCTATTCGGTAATGAGTTGAAGTGCAATTTAATGAAGTGAAAGTGGTCGGGGCCTACTCTTGTTAGCACAGTCAGGTACGGTCCGAAGTCCCTCCGCTCACATTCATTACACCCACAGCTGACTGGATTGTGCGACAAGATTTCTTCTAGCAGCGGTTTTCCCGGCAGCAGCACACCACCATGGCCCACGCCTGCATTTTGTCCACATACATTAGGCTTTCTGCAGCTATTTGCCTGTCAGGGGAGTGGGGAGAAACTGTATATTGTTTCTGGCATTCCTGAGCCCTTCTGGCCCTGACATCTGCCGTGTTTGTGACAGGGAATACATTCCTGACTCATTATCCGGAGGAACTGGAATCCCACCCTGACAGCACCATTAATTAGAATCAAGCAGTCCGGCACAGAAAGGAGAAAAAAGCGGAAAGAAGAAAAGAGACGGATTCCAACTTTCACTTTTGTGTCATTCGGGGGCCCGTGCAAGTAGCAATCTATCTTTCTGAGCGACGGGTCTGATGGATGGCATTATTTATGCTTTTGTGTATTAAAAGACAGGCCTGTCACTCCGCCAGAGCTGTACAAAAAAACTCGAAATGTAATTTGGATGGAAGCGGAGCAGAGATCAGAGCAGACTGTTTGAGCGCTGGCTCGCTTACAGGCGGAGGGGGCTGCATGATCTGTGAAACGTGGAAATATCATTTAAACAAGGTTTATGCCTAAGAGGGTACATGATTAACTGCACAGGCAACTCATAGCCTCAAGAAAGAACATGTAAATGTCTTTAACTCAGGAGGGAGATGCACACATATGGATTAGGGCAATTTGCCAAGGTTTCCCAATGTGTTTATATGTTTTTATAAAGGACTATGGCCCCCATTGCGAGCCATTAAATTCCAGTCCCTGCGGAAGGAGGGGTTTGCGCTAGAATCGGATTTAGACGTTTCAAAAATGCAGTGCATTCTTTTAAATATGCACTGTGACGCAGAAAGCACCAAACTCTGCATATAATTTCTCATATTTACAAGGAAAATTCAGATTTGGGGTTGCTTACTGCACCTGGTAAATACCGCACCCCACAATGTCAATATTTATCTACAAAATCTGGACCTATGTTACTTTAAATTTACTCCCAGGATCCAGACTCCATGTTTGAAGTTCACAAGAATAATTGATGAATCAATGGGTGGACAGTGAAGGAAAATGTTCTAGCTGGGTTGTGGTGTAGAGCCAGTTTCTGCAAATATTCTGGGACTTTCTGTCACGTGATGACGTGGGGTCTTTGGATGGTACACAATCAATCAATCAATCAATCAATCAATCAAGCATTTGTATAGCGCGCTACTCACCCGGAGGGTCTCAAGGCGCTTGGGGGAGGGGGGTCCGCTACTGTTCGAACAGCCAGGTCTTGAGTTGCTTCCTGAAGGAGAGGTGGTCTTGGGTAAGGCGGAGGTGGATGGGTAGGGAGTTCCACGTCTTGGCAGCCAGGTAGGAGAAGGATCTTCCTCCCGTTGTGGCTCTTCGGATGCGGGGGACGGAGGCGAGGGCGTGGTTGGTCGATCGTAGCTGGCGGGTGGGAGTGTAGAAGGTCAGACGGTCGTTGAGGTATCTGGGGCCTTGGTTGTGGAGAGCTTTGTGTGCGTGGGTGAGGAGTCGGAACGTGATTCTCTTGCTGACGGGGAGCCAGTGCAGGTCTCTCAGGTGTCCGGCGATGTGGCTGTGTCGGGGGATGTCCAGGATGAGTCGAGCTGAGGCGTTCTGGATGCGTTGGAGTCTTTTTGAAGTTTGGCTGTGGTTCCGGCGTAGAGGGAGTTGCCGTAGTCCAGTCGGCTGGTGACGAGGGCCTGGGTGACCGTCTTCCTGGTTTCGGTGGGGATCCACCGGAAGATCTTGCGCAGCATGCATAGGATGTTGAAGCAAGACGAGGAGACGGCGTTGATTTGTCGGGTCATTGAGAGGGAGGAGTCCAGGATGAAGCCCAGGTTGCGTGCGTGGTCCGTTGGTTTGGGTGCGTTGCCCAGGGCAGGGGGCCACCAGGAGTCGTCCCAGGCGGAGGGTGATGATCCTAGGATGAGGACTTCTGTTTTATCTGAGTTCAGTTTCAGGCGGCTGTTCCTCATCCACTCGGCTACGTCCTTCATCCCTTCATGTAGGTTGGTTCTGGCGGTTGTGGGGTCGTTGGTGAGGGAGAGGATCAGCTGGGTGTCGTCGGCGATGATGTTGAGGTTGTGTTGGCGTGCGATGGCTGCGAGGGGGCTCATGTAGACGTTGAAGAGGGTGGGGCTGAGTGATGATCCTTGTGGTACGCCGCAGATGACTTCGGTGGCCTCGGAACTGAACGGGGGGAGGCGGACTCTCTGGGTTCTTCCGGCGAGGAAGGAGATGATCCACTCCAGTGCCTTCTCTTGGATTCCGCCGTTGTTCAGGCGTTGCACTAGGGTGCGGTGGCAGACTGTGTCGAACGCTGCGGAGAGGTCCAGGAGGATGAGGGCCGCTGTTTCCCCGTTGTCGAGCAGGGCTCGGATGTCGTCGGTAGCTGCGATGAGGGCGGTCTCGGTGCTGTGGTTGGCCCGGAAGCCGGACTGCGAGTGGTCGAGGGATCCATTCGTCTCGAGGAAGGCGGCCAGTTGTCTGTTGACGGTTTTCTCGATGACTTTGGCAGGAAAAGGAAGGAGCGAGATGGGGCGGTAGTTTTTGAGGTCGGTGGGGTCTGCTGACGGTTTCTTCAGTAGGGCGCTGAGTTCGGCGTGCTTCCAGCTCTCTGGGAAGGTGGCGGTGACGAAGGAGGTGTTGATGATGTCCCGGAGGTGGGGTGCGATGACGGCGTCGGCCTTGTTGAAGACGTGGTGAGGGCAGGGGTCGGTTGGTGATCCGGAGTGGATGGAGTTGATCGTGCGGATAGATTCTTCGGTGTTGATAGGGGTCCAGGCTCGGAGGGTGGAGGAGGGGGGCGTTGGAACGGTCGTAGGGTACGTCGGCTGTGTGCTGAAACTGTAGTGTATGTCTGCGATCGTGCTGTGGAAGAACGAGGCGAGCAAGTTGCAGAGGTCTTGCGAGGGAGTGATGTCGTTGTTTCCGGCGCTGGGGTTCGAGAGTTCTTTGACGATGATGAAGAGTTCCTTGCTGTTGTGGGCGTTGTTGTCCAGTCGTTCCTTGAATGCGGTTTTCTTGGTGGTATGGATCAGCTGGTGGTGTTTTCGGGTGGCGTGCTTGAGGGTGGTCATGTTGTCTGCAGTCGGGTCTCTGCGCCATGCTTTCTCGAGGGCCCGGCAGTTCTTCTTGGATATCTTGAGTTCGTCGGTGAACCAGGATGCTTTCTTGTTGCCGGGTCTGACTGGGGGTCTTCAATGGGGCGAGGTCGTCTGCGCAGTTGGTGATCCATCTTGTGAGGTTGCTGGCGGCTTGGTTGGGGATCGTTGAGCTGGCGGGAGGGTTCTGGCTCAGGGATGTGGTGAGTTGGTCGGTGGTGATCTTGTTCCAGCTTCTGCGCGGAAACTGTTGCGGGTGGTGGTGCGTGGTGATCCTGCTGAAGCTGAAGTGGACGCAGCTGTGGTCTGTCCAGTGGAGTCCGGTGGTGTGGCTGAAGGAGATGTCCTTGCTGGAGGAGAAGACGGGGTCAAGCGTGTGGCCGGCGAGGTGTGTGGGGGTGGTCACCAGTTGCTTGAGTCCGAGGTTGGCGAGGTTGTCCAGCAGGGTGGTGGTGTTGCGATCGTTGTTGTTCTCTAGGTGGAAGTTGAGGTCCCCAAGGAGGATGTAGTCAGCCGAGGGGAGGGCGTGCGGGCTGATGAGGTCGGCGATGTCTTCGCTGAATTGTGTGTGTGGTCCTGGGGGTCTGTAGATGAGGGTGCCTCTGAGGGTGGTCTTGGGGTCGGTGTGTATCTGGAAGTGCAGGTGTTCGCCGGCTGTGAAGGTGTCGTCGGAGTTGGTCGTGATGCGGATGGTGTTCTTGTGGACGATGGCGATGCCTCCTCCTGTCTGGTTTGCGCGGTCCCTTCGGGTGATCTTGTATCCGTCCGGGATGGCGATGGCGATGTCGGGCGCTGAGGAGGCGTTCATCCATGTTTCCGTGAGGAAAGCGACGTCTGGTGATGTGGAATCGAGCAGGTTCCAAAGTTCCACGGCGTGTCTGTGGACGGAGCGGGTGTTGAGCAGGAAGCACTTCAGGTGGTTGCTGCTGGTGCTCGGCTTGGCGGGTGTGGTGCAGGTCCGGAGGCAGGAGAACTTGCAGGATTGGCAGGCGAAGGGTCCGTGGGTGCGTCCTGGGGTGGCACGGTGGCAGCCGGGGATGCGGCCGGTGTTGAGTGCGTTGAGGGTGGCGGTGTCGTAAGTCCGGTGGGTGGGTTGGCTGCTGCGGGGGCCAGGGGTTTGGCGCTGGGCGCGGTCCAGGCGCGGACGGGCGCAGACGGGCTTGCCTTAGGCGCGCCTTTGGCGCGCCAGCGGCGCGGCGGCGCAGCGGCCGCCCTTTATGGGGAGGGGGGGGGGAGGAGCAGCGGGGAGGCGGGAGGCAGGGGCAGCGAATGGGCAGTCAGGGGGGCGGGGCCGCAGGGGACGCAGCGGCGGGAGTGGCGAGAGGCAGCGAGGGGTACAGAAGGAAAAGTGGAGAGAAAGCGGACACAAATACAGGCACAATTCAAAATGGGGCAGCGAGGGGTACAGAAGGAAAAGTGGAGAGAAAGCGGACACAAATACGGGCACAATTCAAAATGGGGCAGCGAGGGGTACAGAAGGAAAAGTGGAGAGAAAGCGGACACAAATACGGGCACAATTCAAAATGGGGCAGCGAGGGGTACAGAAGGAAAAGTGGAGAGAGAGCGGACACAAATACGGGCACAATTCAAAAATGGGGTAGCGAGGGGTACAGAAGGAAAAGTGGAGAGAAAGCGGACACAAATACGGGCACAATTCAAAATGGGGCAGCGAGGGGTACAGAAGGAAAAGTGGAGAGAAAGCGGACACAAATACGGGCACAATTCAAAATGGGGCAGCGAGGGGTACAGAAGGAAAAGTGGAGATAAAGCGGACACAAATACGGGCACAGTTCAAATGGGGGCAGCGGGGGCACAAAAGGGAAAAGGGGAGACAAGCAAGCAATACGGGCACCGAGGCCACAAACGGAAGGGCGATCTTACCAGCAGCAGCAGCGGGCGGCCAGCACAGGCGGATCTGTGTGGTGGGGGAGCGACCTACCTGGCAGAACTTTGGGGCAGATTAACAAGCCCCTTGCGCCACTTTTGCGCCGCCGTTGCGTCACTTTTGTGACGCAGCGGCGACGTAAACCATGCGCTACGTTGCGCATTATTTACAACGTGACGCATCTAGGGAGATGCGTCACGCTGTAAAGCCCTGCGCCACATGAAACCTGCGTCAGGTTTCATGTGGGCGTTCCTCCGCAGGGTGGGCGTTCCGTCGAAGGAATGCCTCGTAAAAGTGATGCAGTGAAATCTACAAGATTTCACTGAGTCACTTTTCCGACGCCGCTGCGACGAATCCTTACGCCTGCTTCAAGCAGGCGTAAGGAGTGGCGCACCACGTTAGGTATGGGCGGCACACGAGCATTGCTGGAGTTGCGTCGCGCTTGCGACACGACTCCAGCAATGCGCCGCCCTTGCGCCACAGGATGCGACACGCATCGGCCTTTCCTTGCGCCACGGTGCGCCGCATTGTAAATGCGGCGCTTCCGTGGTGGCGCAAGGAGAGAATTGCGTGTCGCAACTATTCTGGCGCATCCCTGCTGATTTGCAGGGATGCGCCAGAAGTTGTAAATCTGCCCCTTTGTATTTAATTCTTGCGTCGACTGGAAAAGTAGTGGAGGGCGTTTAGGGCTTGGTTGATAAGTTCAAGATTTTAGAGGCATATAGAAGGAAAATGCAGCTACAAAGTCTAAAGAAATATATCATAGTGTGCATAGCCTTTCCTTCTTTAAGGCACTATGTGAATAGAAAAGATCACTGTCAGTGGTTACATATAATGGAGTCTAAAAGTTAGAACAAAAAATGAATTAATATAGTATGCTAAATGTGTCGTAAAGAGTGTAAAACAATGTTAAACTGGCATGCATTTGAAATCTGCTAACTCACAGTAGGCAATCATTGTTAGTCATGTAGGCCACAGACAAACCCTGACACAAGATTGTGCTACGTAGAAAGAAGCTTCATATTGCTGAAATGTGCACAACGTGATTTAGCAGCTTGACCGTAGAGTGACATGCTTTAAGATGTTGTCATAACTGTGGAATAATTTTTATTTAATAAAATGAATTACTAGTTAAGCAACATTTATTCTTTATTCGAGTTTGTCATGAACTTCCTATTTTTCTTATGTTTCTTATATATTTGAATAGAAAAGCTTGTGCATTTAAACAATAATGACTGGCGTTTAGTGTAAAAGTGCATTACCTAGCCGTGATTTGTCTTTCAGTTAGTAGTTCTTTGTTCTCACAGTGACACAAGTAGAGATATAGAAGGTTAATGGTTGTAAAAGGCCTATAGGAACGATGCCTGATGTTTAAAGAATCTAACCATGCAAGACTGTCTGTAGTTAACCGTACGATGAAAAGGTTAAACCACAAGGGTTTCCGTGGGAAAGAAGGAGCTGAACCTGCTTACCGAAGAACTCTGTCTTCTGATTGGTTCGCGAAGAAAGCAGCCTGCTACAATGTTTTTGATATGTTTTCTTGACTTTATATTAGTGCGCGTTCCTAGGTAGAGGTTAAAGCTTTTCTTGGAGGATTGCCCCAGACTCAGAACCATGATGGTGGTGGCGACTGCCTCTACTGTTTCCCTCTTTGCCTTTCTTTGTTCTTGATTTGACAGCTTGCTGCTGCAACACTATGCTGATCTAACTGAATTCATAAAGACTTGGCTGAGTTTTATGGACTGCTCTTCATGGGGAGCTCTGCTGCTTTAATTTGACTTTGAAGCTCTATGCTCCTTTGATTTCACTCTTTTCCATTTGATTTCAGACTCTTTATGGGTTCCTGAAACCTAAAGCTCTGATCTTAATTTATAGAAAAGGGAACTTATTCCTTTATAGACACGATTAATTGTACTTAATTATTTTGATGAACTGATCTAATCATTATCCTTTGATGAGATTTCTGTAATAGTATTGATTGATGGACTAACTGAATAAAGATCAAAAATAAATAAAGATGTTTACTAATCTCTTAATGAGAAATAAAGCTGTAAAACGACAATACAACTCTCACCATTGACTGAACTTAAACTTTTATTTGAAATGTCTAATTTTGCTCCTTGACTCCTAAAACACATTTCAAATGTCCATCACTGAAAAGAAGAAGAAGAAGAATTTAGTGCAGAAGAAAGGGCTTTAAACTAAAAGAGATTTTAAGATAAACTATATTATGGGGCCAGTCGGGGCTATCACATATAAGTGCCACATATTCGTTAGGTGTGGTCCTATGAGAGACTCACCTGAAGGAACAGTAAACATGGAGAAAATAATGACTGGCACATATCTATGAAATGGGATATCAGAGTCACATACTATTAACCATTATTATTCGGATTTTCCCTTCCAAGTACTTAATTTATGAGGATGGTCCTCTTCCTCAAGGTAGGCTCGCATTACATAACACTTCTAATAAAAGTGAAAACTCAGGGGCCAGATTTACAAACACATTTTATGTCATGAATACACTTTCAAGGCTAAAAACAGCTGGTCTGCTATCAGGGTATTCACAATAAGTGACTTTTCAGACTTCAGTGCTACGGTTGTGTAAATTCTGTGGACATGAATCACATGCAAGGTGGGAGTGGGTAGTAGTCATATCAAATTATGGTTTGCCTGGGAAGTTTGTGAATGTCTACTAACATAATTGTCTCTGAGCATTCACAAACTCTTTTTCGACTCTTTCCCACAATGAAAATGGTTGTAGATTCAAGGGGCATAGTAAATCCCTTTCCAAGATGGGTAGAGGAACAGAACAGCCCTAAACTTCAATGGTGTGTAGGAGTTTATTGAGGCTCAAAAATGTTTTCAGCATGGAGAAAAAAAGAAACAATATGCACCTACGTAGTGACTCTACTTTTCCTTAATGCGGAATTGTACTGTGCATAATTTTATGCTGCAGGAAATGGTAATGCATGAAACCATCACTTGGCTTTCCCAGCAGATACCTGAAAACCTGAGTTGTGCAGCTTTCCAGGTGTACTACTGAGAAAGCTTGTGAATTAAAAAAAGGTAAAAAAAAACAAGCATTTAATTTTTTTAGTTAATCAAACCCATGAACCTTTCCTCATAAATTGTTTAGAACCAGGGTGCCCGTGTGATCCTATAAAGGTCAGACAATCCCTTTGCTCTTCATGTGCACACAACAAACAGATATTTGCTCAGAATTACAGATAAACCAACACTTTTTGGGGAGTTTGAGATAAGTATAAGGCGAGGAAAGTAGAATCAGATTAATGAAGAGCTGGAAGGATGACTCAATGAGATGAACACTCGGTACTGAAACATGCAGTGATCTTCAGTCTAATTAGTTGGTATCCTGATAAGGCTGACTCAGCTTTCTATCCTTTAAAGACTATTAAATTGTGTGCAATAACATTGAGTAACTGTTACATCTCTTATGTACAATGCTTATAAATGTCAGAAGCATAATATAGAACAAAGAAGTTAAAATTATTACTAGGAAAAAAATCTGACTTTTACCTCTATATCCCCTTTCCTTGTTCCTTTCCCTCTCCATGAGGATCTACCCAGTAACTTGTCTGCCTTTCGAACCCATGTGACAAAGAGTAAGGGGCATATTTACGTTCCCTGGCGCATCCCTGCATATCAGCAGGGATGCGCCAGGGAAGATGCGACACGCAAGTTTGCCCTTGCGCCACCGCCGATGCGTCGCATTTACAATGCGGCGCGCCGTGGCGCACAGAATGGCAGATGCGTGTCGCATCCCCCGACGGAAGGCGGCGCATTGCTGGAGTCGCGTCGCAAGCGCGACGCAGCTCCAGCAATGCTCGGGGGTGCCCTATCCCTAACATGGTGCGTCAATCCTTACGCCTGCTTCAAGCAGGCGCAGGGTTTGACGCAGCATGGGCGTAAAGTGACTCAGTGAAATCTTGTAGATTTCACTGCGTCACTTTTACGTGGCGTACCTGCGAGGGAACGCCCACCCTGCGCTGGAACGCCCACATGAAACCTGACGCAGGTTTCATGTGGCGCAGGGGTTTACTACGTGACGCATCTCCCTAGATGCGTCACGTTGTAAATATAGCGCAACGCGGCGCATGGTTTGCGTCGCCGCTGCGTCACTTGCGTGACGCAACGGCGGCGCAAAAGTGGCGCAAGTGGCTTGTAAATATGCCCCTAAGATTCTTATAGAGTAGCTTGGGTCGACTTAGAAGCTGCAGGGACTGCAAGGAGTAGTAGATTGTTTTGGAAAATAGGTAATCGTCCCTACTTTTCAGACAGTCCCGCTTCAAAGTCTGAGTTTGTAATTCTAGCTTACACTTGGGTCTCACATTTTTCAAAGGTTTTTGATTCGAACTCTATCATTACCCCAGAGCCTAGTGAAGCAGGAAACTTGATAATCGATCTAGGGACTGCCCAGGATTTAAGTAATTCAATTAGTGTAAAGGGATTGTATCAGCCATTGATAAAAGCTCAAGGGAAAAGCCCCTGGTATGCCAGTGAACATTTTTAAAGTAAATACTGACTTCTGGGTTACCATATTGACAAACGTGCTAGTTGCCCCTTTAATCCCATCCTGGCAAGAGGCAATAATTGGCCCAATTTTAAAAAAGGGAATAATAATCTACTGTACTGTTATCATATATCCTTATTGGACTCCTCACTAAAAACTTTGGGCAGAGTTCTCCTCTCGAGGTTGGAGGACTGGGCAGAGAGCAATAATATTCTTTCTTACATCCAATTTGGCTTTAGATCAGGCATTGGCACCATAGAGGCATTTTCAAACTTAAATCACTTCTGATAGGGAAGTGTGTACAAGCAAAGAAGGTCGCTTTACATATGGCATTTATGGATTTGTCGAGCGCATTCAATAATGTAAATCAATCTAAACTATGGTCCATGGTAGAAAAGCAGGGTTAGCAAAAACATTGGTCATTTTATTGAGACTTTTGCATTGTGATACCTCTGTCAAAATTAGATATGGCCCAAATGGAAAGTGTTCTACATCTATAAGCTGCAACCAGGGTGTCCAGCAGGGATGTATTTCGGCCTTAATAGAGTCTATAAATTAGAATGAAAATTAATTAACATAGTATATTAAATGTGCCATTAAAAGTGTAAAACTTAACATTAAACTGATCATCATCCAGCCTTATCCACGTTGACTCACTGTGTGGCCCTCGACAAACCACTTCTCAGCCTTGGTTGTTAAAGATGCTGCACGTGCATATGCTCTGAACCATCCAATGTTAAGTGCAATTTAAGATCACATGACATTTACAAAAAAAATGAATAAGACGCTATGTGGGGAACCAACACATAGTATCTTTCTAATGTTAAGAGTGTTCTGCAAAGTAAGCAAAAATGTGAATTATGTACTTACATGTGAATGTGCACACTTTAAAAATATAGGGCACCCTAGGGCATAGCAGGAGCCAGCCATGGGGGGGTGGCAGTCCCAAGGGCCATATATGGCTCCAGGAGGGGGCCGCATAGCCCCCCTCCTTTGTTGTTCATGGGCCAGCCCTAGGGAGGTGATAGTCCCCGGGGCTGTATATGGCCTGGGAGCGGGGTCACGTGGCCACCCTCTCACTTCAAAATCTGTTTTTGGCCCCAGGGAGGTGGTGGTCCCTGGGGCGTGGGGGGTCCATGCAGCCCCCGCACTGTACTTACATTAAGTCCCCGGGTCCCAGACAGTCCCCCATATTATATAATGTTTTTTGCCCCAGGATGATTGTGGTCCCAGGGGTGCAGGGGGTCCATGCTGCCCCCAGCACTATCGTATTAGCCCCGGGGAGGTGGTGGTCCCTGGTGCTTGAAACACCACACGGCTCCCCTCCATTCATTAATTAAAGCCCCAGGGAGGTTGTGGGTGCCAGGGCTCATTTGAGCCCATGGAGTGCGGTCCACGCGGCCCCCTCCAATATATAAAATAAAGCCCTGGAGAGGTGGTGGTCCCCGGGGCTCAAAGAGCCTCAGGAGGGGTGTGCCATGCGTCCCCCACCTTTTTTAATAAAATGCCCCCGGAACCTGGCCTTCCCAGGGGCCCTTTTCAAAACGGGAGCCCGCGCTTGTTTTTTAAAAAAAATAAAAAAATCTGAGATTTACGAGCCACATTAGCGACACCTCTGTGACTTATTTAGACCTGGAAGTATATATTGAAAATGCAACTATATTGACCCGTTTGTTCAGGAAACCTACGGCGGGAAACGCCGTTCTACATGCAGGAAGCCACCACCCAAAAAGCCTCATAAAAAACATACCTTTTGGGGAGCTATTGCACCTGAAACGCAATTGCACTACCGTGCAGAGCTTCAGACAGGCCAAAGAACAGGCACTTCAACGGTTTAAAGAGAGAGGCTACACTAATGCGGATTTACATCAGGCAGAAATCAGGGTAGAGAAGATTAACAGGGCAGACCTACTGGTAGCGAAGGGACCCAGTAAAACCATACAGGAGGGCCCTGTGAGAATGATAACCAGCTACAATGAAAAGTCAAGTAGTATTCTACAGATCTTCAAAAAGAACTGGCATATCCTGCAAACAGATAACATCCTTAAGAACAACCTTCCAGCACGCCCATTGGTAACGTACAAATGATGTCCCTCATTGGGAGATCATCTGATCCACAGCCATTACAATTCAATCCCCAGGGTCAAAAACCGAATGAGCGTTGCAGGTTTCTTTCCCTGTAAACGATGTAAGGCCTGCAAATATAGCAGTAAAACAACCAACTTTTATGGCAGAGCAGGGGATCCTAGGCCTGTCAGAATGATCAAGCAGTTCCTCAACGGCAACTCTGAATTCACGGTCTACTGCCTAACATGCCCCTGTCCAAAGCGATACATTGGGAGCACTATTCACCCGACAAAGAAACGCATCCTCGAGCACATGCGTGCTATTACAAATAAGGATGCAACCTATCCCGTTGCTCGCCATTTCGAAAAATTCCATCAGAGCAACCGGGACCTCCTCAAATGCTGCTGTATAGACCAGGTAGAAAAACATGAGAGAGGATGAGACAGGGTGCGAAAGCTTCAGATTTTGGAGTCGAAATATATCATCGACCTCCAAACCAAAGCTCCGACAGGGCTCAATAATGATGAGGAGATGTGGGTGCACTTAGACTAATTAGCTAAGAAGAACACACAAGCCAATTCCACCATTAACCAAAATAGGGAATATCTAAGCTTAAGATACTGCACTCCCAACAGGCTTGACATCTTGATTGCCCATTCAGGGCTCAATTATGAATGCAAAGGGGTGATGCGGATATTCATTGTATACAAATAAAGACAAATAACTTTGTTTTTAGCATATACATTCTGAATTCAAAGACTGCTAAACTATGTAGAATTGGATATAATCCATAGACGTATATACATGAATCAAGCTGATATCCAGTGCACATAAATAAAAACAAATAATCCTGTTTTTAGCAACAACAAAAAATAATTTTTTTTAGATCTCTAGAATGCTAAATTTTTTATTAATGTGTACATATGAATTTTCTTACCCCGTAAAAATTGCAATCAAGTTGTTTTTAACTATGCACATTGCACTCAGCACTTTGGTAATAGCACTTATGTAAATAGCACGTTCAAAGATGGCCGCCATGAATTGTACATCGAATGATGCATAAGTCCGTCTTTTATGTTTAGTGACAACACGTGATGTATTGCTATTTTAAATACTTTCGTGAAGCACAAAGAAACTGACATTGAGGAAGCCGTAAGGCGAAACGCGTCTGTCAGGGGGGTCTGCACAATAAAGCATCCAGCTTGAACATCTTTCCGTGTGTGCTCTCCGCTTTTGGCTGTGAATGTGTTTGCCTCGTCTGTGGAATATATATATATATATATATATATAACACCTAAACTGGCGGTCGAATCTTCGCGAAATTTTCAAAACTAGTTTGACGCTCACTTCAGCTGCTGTCTTGAAAGTTTCTGGGGCATCCGTCAAGCGGGGCCAGAGAAAAAGGGGGGGGATCTCAAAACGCATTTTCTCCCTGTTAATTTCGATTGGAAATTTTAAACAAGGCTACAGCCCGAACTGCTGAACGGAATTACACCAAATTTGGCAGAGATATAGCTGTTGGTGCAGAAAGCTGCCTTTTTGTTAAATGGTGTAAATCTGTTCAGTAGTTGCTAAGTTATTTAAAGAAATTTCCAGTTGTATATATAGGGACGCCGTGGATCCGCGACCCCCCCCTGATCTCGTGCTGAGATCTGATTGGCTGCCAACACTTCACACAAGGAAGTGTTGGTAGCCATCTTGTGACTCAGTTGAACCGAGTCACAGATTTTCTTTTTTTTTTTTTAAAGAAAGGTGGCAGGGTAGAAACACCCTGATCCCCTAGGCCTCTTGGGGGGGTCCCAAAAAGACCCTGCAGGGGAAAAGAGCATTTAAAAAAAAAAGATGTCAGGCTGGATCCGCAAATTCCGCCAAAAATGTTTTTGAAAATGAAGCGTGGGCTCCTGCGCTTTGTTAATAAGTGGCTACCGGGTGGGCCAGGTCCCGGGGGCAGTGTACAAATAAAGGAGGGGGGTGCACAAGCCCCCTCCTGGGCCTATTATGCCCCAAGGACCACCACCTCCCCAGGGCAAAATCTTAAGTTAATGTGTGGCCCCCCTGCAGCCCAGGTGACCGCCGCCTACCAAAGGCAAATTAAAACATTAATGCGGGGTGCCACAGGCCCCCCCAGTAGCCTCATGTTCCGCAACTTCCCTGGGGCTAAAATGAAATCAGAGCGAGGGGGCCCATGGGGCACCCCACAGTCCCGGGGACCTCCACCTCCCTGGTGCAACTCTTTAAAATTAAATACTGGGGCTGCATGCCCCCCACAGCCCTGTGGACCACCACTTCCCGGAGGCTAAATTAACATTGGAGTGGGGCGGCGCGGCCCCACTCCTGAAGCCAATAATGGTCCTGGGGACCGCCACCCCCCAGGGTTGGCTCCTGCAATGTCCCGGGGTGCCCAACCCCGGGAGATTGCAGTTTGCTATTGCTTGGAGGGAGCACAAAATCGGAGCGTACAGTTACTCAAAAAGTGTCATTTACATGCCTTCACTGCCTGAAAAATGGCACGGAGACACCTATAGGAGTGCAAGCTACTACTGCCAAAGTAGAACTATGTCAAGAACCACATAAGGCCAACCACTGGAACTTCAATATCATCCCATACAAATAATGGAGATGGGGACTTTCAGTAAAACCCCTTTGGAAATAATGTTAAATTAAATTGAATCATTTCAAATAGTTGAAAATATATATAAATGTAACATGATGTTAAAAAATGTGTAAATAGCAGACGCGGCCCGTGCAGTTAAGAGCAGTGGGGCCGGGTGGGGAGGGATTTCGAGGGACAATGCAGAGGGAAAATTAAATAAATAATTAACTTTCCCTCATCATCGTCCGTCGAAATTCCCCCACCCGGCCCCACTGCCCCACCACTCTTACCTGCACGGGCCGCAGCTGGTAAATAGTACATATTTATTATTTAATTTTAAAGTATTTTAACAACCATTTTTTAATGTGAAAAATAATGTACCTGTTTTTAAAAATATAATTAAATTACTTATAATTAATCCTATAAATATTTTTAGGGTTTTTAAAGCATTTTCTTTATCAGGAATGTATTATTTAAATTAAACTTCAGAAAAATATGTTTAATGTAACATATGTAATTAATTATAGAATTAATTAAAAATAAAAGTAATAGTGCTGTAGCTTTTTTCTTTAGTACTACCTTTAAAAACAATACATAAAATTACATTCATATTTAACATGAATATTTAACATTATATCTATCTATCTATCTATCTATATATAAATATATATATATATATATATATTCACTGAAAAAACCATAGGTTTCAGGCACGTTATAGTTAGAAATTAGCATTTAAAAAACCTTACAAATTCACTGAAAAAACCATAGGTTTTAGGGACAGTTATAGTTAGTTGGACATTGCACTCGTACAAAACCCGTGAAATTCCCCTGTTATAGTTAGTTCAGGTAACTATAACTCGCGCCCCGCAATGCACTGCTGATGACGTCACATATTACATCACTCATGACATGGTCAGTGATATCACTGATGACATCACTGATGACATCTCAAATGACATCACTGATGACACCACTGATGACATCATCCATGTGATAATTTGATGCATCTTCTCACACCCTAATATAACTTTTGATACACCCACTGTAAATTAGAGACTGCCATTGTCAAAACCATAGACACTCCAACACCAATTACTATATACACACTCACTGATTCTTAGGTCTACACACACACATCTACTCACTCACCCGTACAGTCACTCATACTTATATTAATTAATTGGCTGTCAAGTGGCTGTCAACACTCCAAATCAGGAAGTGTTGGCAGCCATTTTGTCCCTCGGTAGAACCGAGGCAGAAAAAACAAGTGCGCAAAACGCACAAAGGGGGCAGGGTAGAAACACCCTGACCCCCTAGGTCTGCTCAGGGGGTCCCACAAGGGCCCCCTGGGCAGAAAAAAGCATTTTTTTTTTTTTTTAAATCGGCGGGATGCGCTTAGGGTGCGCAAATCCCGCCGATAAAAAAAAAAATCGAAGCGCAGTCTCCCGCGCTTCGATGCTATTTTGCCCCCGGGTGGCCCGAGTCCCGGGGGCATGCGGGGGTGGGTTTATATTTTATGTGGGGGGCCTCTAAGGCCCCCCAAACCCCGCGGACCGCCACCCCCCGGGGCTTTAACTGAAAAATGGTGCGGGAGGGCTCTCCGCCCTCCCGCAGCCCCGGGGACCGCCACACCCCGGGGCTTCTTTTTTTAAATATTAATAACCTGTGTGGGGGGGCTCGAGGCCCCCCACGCGCCCCGGGGACCGCCACCTCCCCGGGGCACTAATTAAACAAATGTGGGGGTCCGTTTCAGACCCCCGAAGCCCCGGGGACCACCACCTCCCCGAGGCTTTGTAGATGTTGGGAGGGGTGCCGCGCGGCCCCCCTCCTGGAGCCTGTGGTGGCCCTGGGGACCGCCACCCCCCAGGGCCAGCTCCTGCAGGGCCGCCCCCTGGCGCGTTTGCAAAGGGGGAATGAATTCCCCTTGAATACTGGGGGTCCCTGGGGGCCAACTAGCCCACCAGGAACCTCCAGTATGCGCCAGGGGGTTGCGTTGCAGAGAGGTCACGCCCCTTTTTACACCTCTCTGCAACGCAGCTCTGTGGCGCTTAATGGAGGTAGCTGGTGGGCTAGTTGCACCCCAGGGACCCTCAGGATTCAAGGGGAGTTAATCCCCCAACTTAAAACGCGCCACGGGCGCGTTTGCACAGTGGTGAAGGGAGGGGTCGGGGCTTGAGGTGACATGTGTGCAAACAGGCCCCGTGACGCGTTTTAAGATGGGGAATTAAATCCTCTTCAATCCTGAGGGTCCCTGGGGGCCAACTAGCCCACCAAGGTACATCCAGAAAGCGCCACAGAGCTGCGTTGCAGAGAGGTGTAAAAAGGGGCGTGGCCTCAGAACACCTCTCTGCAACGCAGCCCCCTGGCGCATATTGGAGGTTCCTGGTGGGCTAGTTGGGCCCCAGGGACCCTCGGGATTGAGGAGGAATTAATTCTCCAACTTAAAATGCACCACAGGGCGTGTTTGCAGACATGTCACCTCAGGCCCCACCCCCTTCCTTCACCATTGTGCAAATATTCCTCTAAAATCAGCCGAACTACGAATTCCGATTTACTCACCTGTTATCAGGAGAGACCTCAGTGCTGCATCTTTGAGCCCAGTACTGATCCTGAAAAGTAATTTTAACCGTACTTACCAGTAACTTGAATTTCCTTCCATAGGCTAACATTGACTGGTTTCACTTGGAAATTCTTCTAAGTGTTGAGTTTTGGAACTTTATAATATTCCTCTAAAATCAGCCGAACTACAAATTCCGATTTACTCACCTGTTATCAGGAGAGACCTTAGTCCTGCATCTTTGAGCCCAGTACTGATCCTGAAAAGTAATTTTAACCGTACTTACCAGTAACTTGAATTTCCTTCCATAGGATATCATTGCCTGCTTTTTGCTGAAAAAGTTTCTGTCGATTTTTGAAACATACAAATATACCTCTAAAATCAGCAGAACTACGAATTCCGATTTACTCACCTGTTATCAGGAGAGACCTCAGTGCTGCATCTTTGAGCCCAGTACTGATCCTGAAAAGTAATTTTAACCGTACTTACCAGTAACTTGAATTTCCTTCCATAGGCTAACATTGACTGGTTTCACTTGGAAATTCTTCTAAGTGTGGAGTTTTGGAACTTTATAATATTCCTCTAAAATCAGCCGAACTACGAATTCCGATTTACTCACCTGTTATCAGGAGAGACCTCAGTGCTGCATCTTTGAGCCCAGTACTGATCCTGAAAAGTAATTTTAACCGTACTTACCAGTAACTTGAATTTCCTTCCATAGGATATCATTGCCTGCTTTTTGCTGAAAAAGTTTCTGTCGATTTTTGAAACATACAAATATTCCTCTAAAATCAGCAGAACTACGAATTCCGATTTACTCACCTGTTATCAGGAGAGACCTCAGTGCTGCATCTTTGAGCCCAGTACTGATCCTGAAAAGTAATTTTAACCGTACTTACCAGTAACTTGAATTTCCTTCCATAGGCTAACATTGACTGGTTTCACTTGGAAATTCTTCTAAGTGTGGAGTTTTGGAACTTTATAATATTCCTCTAAAATCAGCCGAACTACGAATTCCGATTTACTCACCTGTTATCAGGAGAGAACCCAGTGCTGCATCTTTTAGCCCAGCACTGACCCTGAAAAGTAATTCTAACCGTACTTACCAGTAACTTGTATTTCCTTCCATAGGAATCCATTGTCTAGTTTTCAGCAGAAAAGTTTGTGTCGATTTTCACAAACTACAAATATTCCTTAAAAATCACCTGTATGACTTAAACGCATTCTTTCAACTGTTTACAGGAGATGCACCAGTGCTGGATCCAGGATCCACCACTGAGTAAGAAAAAGTAACGATAACACTACTTACCTGCTAAGTGAATTTCCTCCCATAGGATAACATTGGTGATTCTATGTGAAAAAGTTTCAAGTGTCAACTTTTAAAATACAATAATATTCCTTAAAAATCACTACTGTAACCAAAACGCTTTTACTCAACTGTTTACAGGAGATGTCCCAGGACTGAATCTAGGATCCAGTCCTGTGGTTAGAAAAGTAATCCATAAAGTAACTAATTGCATTTAACTACAAATTCACATTGAGCTCAATGTTGCATTGTGTTTGAAATTGTGTTGCCCATTGCAACAACTGTAACTACTGTACTTAAAAGTCTATTGCCTATTTGCAAAGTATTTAAACTAAAGTAATTCATTCTGAGAAAGTATATTTTGTAATGTAATGTATAATGTAATTACAATGTAATTTAAAAAATAAAATATGTAAAAATAAATAGTTTAAAAAAATGTAGTAAATCAGTATCAAAAAAATAAATATAACAATTAATACATTTAAAAATTGTCATTTACAAAACCTTTGAAATTCACTGAAAAAAACCATAGGTTTCAGACATGTTATAGTCAGGAATTAGCATTTAAAAACCTTTGAAATTCACTGAAAAAACCATAGGTTTCAGGCACGTTATAGTTAGAAATTAGCATTTAAAAAACTTACAAACTCACTGAAAAAACCATAGGTTTTAGGGACAGTTATAGTTAGTTGGACATTGCACTTGTACAAAACCCGTGAAATTCCCCCGTTATAGTTAGTTCAGCTAACTATAACTCGCGCCCCCGCAATGCACTGCTGATGACGTCACATATTACATTACTCATGACATGGTCAGTGACATCACTGATGACATCACTGATGACATCACCCACGTGATAATTTCATGCACCTCCTCACACCCTAATATAACCTTTGATACACCCACTCTAAATTACAGACTGCCATTCGCAAAACCATAGACACTCCAACACCAATAACTACATACCCACTCACTGATTCTTAGGTCTACACACACATCCACTCACTCACCCGTACAGTCACTCATACTTACGGTCACTCAGTATAGGACTATCATATGCACTCATACTCCTATATAGACACTCAAACACCGCCACTCATCCATAAAGGTACTCACACACCTAGTCAGTCATGCAAATAATTAAACACACTGCCATTTACTCACCTATACAGTTATACACACACCAGCTCGCTTACTCATACAAATACTAGCACATTCTTACGCTCTTATACAATCACTGATACAAGCACACACTCATCCATACAGTCACTCTCACAATCACACACTCTCGCTTATAGCTATTTATATACTCCAACACACATATATACTGCCTTTCACATATGTAGTTACTCACACATGTACCACTGGGACATACATTCCCTCACTAACACACTCTTACACACACTTACCCACCCATACAGTCTATCACAGATGCACTCTTGAAACCATCCACCCAGTGAATCACCCACTCACACATCTATGCACAGAGTCGCACACACCCCACCAACACAAACACTCAGGCACCCATACAGATACCCAGACAACCAATCAATAACTCATATAGACACTCATGTAGCTATTCACAAACCCATGCAGCCACTTACACAGCAACAGACAGACGGATACAGACATTCCCACACTTTAGTCAGTAACCCATGCATTCAGTAAGATACGTTTAATCACTCACTTGTAGAGTCAGTCACGCACCTACTCAATCATCCATTGAGACACTTATACACCCAGTCATTCTTCAATACGCCTTTGCCTATATATATTAAAAATATTTAAACTTTACAGAAACACACAGTCACTGGATGATGTCATCAGTGATGTCATTTGAGATGTCATCAGTGATGTCATCAGTGATGTCACTGACCATGTCATGAGTGATGTAATATGTGACGTCATCAGCAGTGCATTGCGGGGGCGCGAGTTATAGTTAACTGAACTAACTATAACGGGGGAATTTCACGGGTTTTGTACGAGTGCAATGTCCAACTAACTATAACTGTCCCTAAAACCTATGGTTTTTTCAGTGAATATATATATATATATATATATAAACAATGTATTTGTGGGGGAGACCCTCCATACCTCTGAATTATTATTATTATTGAGTTTTATATAGCGCTAGCCTGACCCAAGGGTATCGGAGCGCTTCACAACAGTTTTTGAGCAAGATACATACAATAAAGCAGTATTCTACATATAGGTTCGGAAGTCCAAGTGTGCTGAGCAGCATTGAGGTAATACGTGAGTCCTGAGATAGCCTCATAGAGTGCACGTTGTCTTGGGGTTGATACAATAAAGCAGTATTCTACATATAGGTTCGGAAGTCCAAGTGTGCTGAGCAGCATTGAGGTAGTCTGTGAGTCCTGAGATAACCTCATAGAGTGCACGTTGTCTTGGGGTTGAACCACTTGGGGGGGGAGGAGCAGTTAGGGGTCAAATAGCAGGGAGGAGGTAAGTCTTAGAGCTACAATGTCTGGGAGAGACGACGAGCAGGGATTTGCGTTTAGATGGCGGCTATCCATTCGGGAGGGAGCGGTTGAGGAAAAGGACTTTTAGGTGTTTTTTTAATTGAAGGACGAGATAGTCCTGATACCGACTGGGATGTCGTTCCAGATTTTGGGCGCGCTTCCGGCGAAGGACCGTGCAGCATTTTTTTGTTTCGTGTTTTCATAGGGATGAGTAGTAGGGTGCTGGAGCTCCTGAGGTTCCTTGTCTGACCAGCCCTCTTGAGTTTATCAGCCAAATACTCAGGTTTTCCTGTGTGCAGGGCTTTGTGTGTGAGGCAGGCAGTTCTGAAACTGGCACGCAGTTTGACTGGGAGCCATTTTAGTTCTCTGAGTGCTGGTTAAATGTTGTCGTATTTCCTGATTCCAGTGACCATTCTAGCTGCTGCGTTGAGAGTAGTTTTGAGGGGAGCCAGGTGAGATTTTGTTGTACCAGTGAGGGTGGGATTCCCATAGTCGAGTCTGGATAGCACCAGTGATTGGGTGGCTTGTTTGAGGTCGTTGGTTGGGATGAATGGTTTTATTTTGTTAAGTAGCTTCAGGTTGAATAAGGCACTTTTTGCAGAGTTCTTGATGTGTTTGGCCATGTCGAGTTTTTAGTCTAGGGTGATTCCTAATGATTTAACGGAGTGGGTCAGAGTGTGATTGCCGTTAAGAGCATCCAAAGCTTTTAGCCATTCTGAAATATGAGGGTTCTCTTCTTTGTTGGAGATGAGGAGTATTTCGGTTTTGTCTTGGTTGAGTTTTAAGTGGTTAAGCGACAGCCAATGTTGGATTTCTTTTAGAGTGACATTTAGTCTGTGAATGTCATCTATGGAGGAGGTTTCTAGATAGATCTGGGTGTCATCTGCATAGAGGAGGAAAGGGATGTTAGCATTTTTGAGAAGGGTGGTGAGGGGTTCCATGTATATGTTGAACAGTTGAGGTGAGAGCACTGAACCTTGGGGGATGCCCCTGTTGACGGGGTGTAGGTCGGAGGTAAAGTTTTTTTTTTTTATCCTTTGTGAGCGGCTGTGTAAAAAGGAGGAGAACCAGCGTAGGACCACCTCATCAGCACCTACCCTATCTTGTAAAGCCTTGATGAGAAGTTGGTCATCAACCGTGTCAAAGGCTGCCGATAGGTCTAGGAGAATGAGGAGGCAACATTGGTCAGTATCGAGGGATTTGTGGATGTCGTCTGTGATGTTAAGGATCACGGTCTCAGTGCTATAGCCTTTTCTGAAACCCGATTGGTGGGGGTCAAGAAGGTTGATGCTATCCATGTGCTGAGTCAGTTGTTGGAGGACGCATTTTTCAAGGATTTTGGATAGGAGGGGGAGATTGGAGACGGGTCTGAAATTATTCAGTTCCTTGGAGTCAAGGCCTGGTTTTTTTAGTAGTGGCGTGACGTGGCCAACTTTGAGGCATTCAGGTATGATGCCAGT
This sequence comes from Calotriton arnoldi, assembly GCA_963921515.1. Taxonomy (NCBI): domain Eukaryota; kingdom Metazoa; phylum Chordata; class Amphibia; order Caudata; family Salamandridae; genus Calotriton; species Calotriton arnoldi. The sequence continues at coordinate 798,977 of CAWUFW010001643.1, read as the reverse complement.
TCTCAGGGAGCTGTTTATGATCTTGCACCAGAACGGGGCTATGGAGAGTTTCAGTTTTTTGGTCAGTTGGGTGGGTATCCGGTCAAGGACGTCAGAGGTTGGTTTGGAAGTGGAGATCAGTTTGAGGATCTCGGTTTCCGGGATGGGGTTGAAGGACTTCCAGGTTTTTGTGGGGTGCTTGGGCGTGCTATCTACTGTCACTGGGGGCAGGCTTTTGCAGACGGGGTTGACGTTGATGTCCAGTGAGCTCAAATTGGTGATTTTTTCTTCGAAGAAGATGGCGAAGTTTTCACACAAGTCCTTGGAGGCCTGTAGGGAGGATTCCGGGGGTTTGGAGGTTTGTTGTCTGATGATTTTGAACAGTTTGTTGGGCCTGTTTTTTGCGTTGTCCTGGGCGGCGCGGAAGAAGGTGGATTTTTCGCTGCTGATGTGTTTTTTATATTTCCTTCGGGTTGCTTTGAGTTGTTCGAGTAGGCTTGAGGAGGGGTTGCTCCTCCATAGTCTTTCTGTAGCTCTTAGTTGTCTTCTTTCGTCGTTAATGTCCGTGTTGAACCAAGATCTGGATGGGATGTTCCTGTTTTTTTTTAGTTTCAAGGGGGCTACTTGATCTAGAATGGATGTCATGTTTGCGTTGTAGTGGGAGGTGAGTTCTGTTGTGGATAGATCATTCGTGGAGGCAGTAAGGAGAGAGTTAACCCTTCCCTCTAGGTCAGTCATGTTAATCTGAGTGAAGTTTCTAGTCCATTTCGGAGGGTCTTGGGTGGGGGGTTTAAGTGTGATCGGCTGAGTGAGATGGAAAAGGATTAAGTGGTGGTCGGACCAGTCCACGGGCAGGGTGCGGTTTATCGTGACAGTGTCGTGCTGGGCGATAATGGCGTCTAGGATTGCTCCTTTGTTGTGGGTTTCCTCTAAGCAGTGTTGGGTAAGGTTGTTGCTGTGAAGCAGCTCCTTCAGGTTCTGGATTAGCAGGTTGTTTTCTTCATTCCAGTGTAGATTGAGGTCGCCCAGAATAAGGTTGTTCGTGTCTCGGAGAGAGCAGTGGGCAATCAGGTCGGACAGGTGTTCAGTGAATGTGGTGGTGTTGCCTGGGGGTGGTAAATAAGGTGGCAGATAAGTGTTTTGTTGTTGCTAGTGTGGATGTTGGCGGTTAGGCACTCAAAGGTGTTGTAGGTGAAGGAGTCTATTTCCGTCACGGAAATATTGTTTTTGTGGATGATTGCTATGCCTCCACCTCTTTGATCTTTTCTGTCTTTGTTGGTGATTACAAAGCCAGGGGGACAAGAGTATCCATGAGTGGAAATGAGGAGTCATTTAGCCATGTCTCGGTGATGAATGCTATGTCTATGTCGTGGGTGAGGATGAATTCCGCTAGCTCTGTGGCATGCTTGGTGGCTGATCTGCAGTTTATGAGCATGCAGTTTGTGGGGGACGCCTCTGTTGTGGGTTTTTTCGTTCGGGGGACCGTGGGGATGAAAGTGCGTGTGGCCGGGGGTCTAGGGGATTTCGGAGGGGCATGTTCTCTTCCCAGAACGGTGATCACCTGTATTTTGGATTGGAGGGTGGCAGTAATAGGATTGTCGTACGAGGAAGCGAGAGCTGCCGCTTCACTCGCAGACGTTTCATCTCTAGTTCTTTTCGGTCTCTGTGTCTGATTAGAGAGGGGGGTAGAGATCCCTTTTGGGTGGGGAGCCTTGGAAAGCCTCTGTTGAGAGAGAGAGGGGAAGGAAGGGAAAAGGTGTGGCTTTGGGGGTGCGGCGAGGTTGGTAAGGATTTCACTAAGACCCTGGATTATGGTTGTTATCTGGCTTTCAAGCAGGGTGAGCCGCTGCCCAGTCTCTATGTCGGGGTGTTCTGGGCGGGTAAGTTAAACCTGGGGGGAGAGTCTAACGTTGTTAAGTTGCCCTTTTGTGAGTGAACTCTCCGTGTGGGATCTAGGCGGGGTCGGGGGTGCGGGGAGGCGGGGGCCATGTTGGGGCGTCGGTGTTAAATTGCATGAGGGACTGGGGAGGGGGTTGGGAGTCACGTACTGTGTGTTAAGATCGTTCGAAGTGGGTTGGGAGGGATGGAGGGCGGGGGTCGGGTGAGGGTGGTTGCCGGAAGGGGGGTAGAGGGGTCTTGTTCTCTCTGGTAGTGTTGTGGGTGGTGTCTCGCGGCAGGAGGCAGGTGTTATTACTGGGGAGCACCGGAATGATGGGTGAGTTCTGTTGGCGGGTCGGGTTCTTCAGGGAGAGGAGGATGGGCGGGCAGGGGAGGAGTGCGTGGGAGGGGGAAGTTCGGCGGGATGGGAAGAGAGCATCAAAGGTTTCTAGATTGTCATTGTTGGCTTGTATAAGGACTGTGCCATTGGAGTAGATGGTCGCAATGGTTCCCATTTCGCCTAGTGTGGTTAGGGGCTGAGAAAGTCAGTTTGCAGCTATGTGAAGTGTTAGTCATTTTGGAGATATTGAGTTGCGATCTGAGGATGGAGTTCCATATTTCGGGTCTTTCAGTGTGGAAGATGAGATCCATTTTTACTTGTCCTTTGGAGGCGCAGTGATAGATGTCCGCGAATAGTGATTCAGGATGTTGTCTGATCAGTTTTTGTTTAAAGTTTTTATTCGCTTTGGGTGAGAGGTTAGGGGGGAAACTGATCGAGAAGGAGTTCGGGCCGTGCGGTTTTAAGTGGTTCGCAGAGGCGGGGCTGGAGTAGGCTGACGTGGCGGATGGCATAGTGACTAGGTGGGACAGGGGCAGGCACCCTATAAGGAAGGGTGGGCTAGAGTTTCCAGAGCCGTCCTTTGAGGGTAAAGTGCGAGTAGTAGAGAGATTTGTGCTATTGCTCTAGGGCTGGTCGTTGACTCTCCGGAGCATAAGGCTGAGGGTGACTCCTAGGAGGCCGTTCAAAGGCAAGGTATCAAGAGTCAGGCAATGGGCAGATACAGACTTTGCATGGCAGTCATGAGGGTGAAGGTTTGTGCGGGCATATTGGGGTCAGGCGCCAAGCCCCCAGATCGCCGATTCCCGATTGTTGAGGCGGCTCGGGTGTGAAGCAGTTTCACTTACAGGGGGCTGTTGCATTATCCTGAGAGATCGGGGATCTAATAGTTAGATCTTTCCCTTTTACTGCACGGGGGTTCAGCCGGTGAGAGGACGATAATGCCGCCATTTTGGGATCAGGCACCACGAGTCATGACCTGGGATTCCTTTGGATAGGGGCAGCGTGGCTGAGAGGTTGGTTCCTTTTACCAGGGGGCAGTAGGGCTATAGTAGGGACCTAGCCCATTGTTCAGTGGGAGGGTTAGTGGCTGTAGCAATTTGTGCCGGACTTTCCCCGTTGGTTCGCGCGGGCCAATCCGCCATTTTAAAATCAGCTTTGATTGGCGAGTCCGACAGAAAAGGTTCAGCTTTGGATTTTTTTGTATTGTGCCCTGGGTTCCTTATCCGCCATGTTTAGTCGAATCAGCGCCGTTTTTTGATAGCATGAAACTATGTCGATCCGCTTTGAAGTATTCTTGGAAAGTGGCTGGGCTGGAGCTGGGTAATAGGTTGACAATGGTATCTCTGAACTGTATTGTAACTATATTGAGCGATAAGTAAGGGTGCTCTGGTAAGATCTAGGTGGATCAGAGAGTCACCATGGAGCTGTGAACGACTAAAATACAGAGGCAAGGAGCCCACACAGTAGACACGAAATCCGGGGTCCACAAAAGCGGCGCTCGTCCGTGGTTACTTCTGGGTGTCAGGTTGGTTATAGAGTGTGTAGGCTGATGTGGTGTGTGGAGACACAAAGTGCACTGAGAAGATAATAAGAAGGATGGTTGGCCAAGGGGTCTTGCGGCAAACCCCACCCCTTGTCAGTATGGGTGTAATATGACTAGAAAAAATGACTGGTAAAGTCATACGTTGTAAAAGTATACAACTTTTCCTGCACGGCATGGACTTCACAGTCCATGCTGTGCAGGAGCTGGTTTTGGCGTTACCACTGCAGTGCCTTTCTAAGGTTCACTGCCTGGGACCGCCAAAGTACCGCCCGTCAGACAAGGAGACAACTGCTAATCTGGCAGGCAGCTGGCAGTGGAGTTTGGTGTTGTGGGAGCGGGGTGCTGGCATGACGGCCTGCTCCCACACCGCCAAACTCATGATCAGCCCCTAAGTCTCTGAGCTTTCAATTGACCCCCATCAATGACTCCCAGTGGAGTTGCATGGCCAAAGGGTAATCTGGGAAAGTCAGGATTTTTGCCCAATCACCAGCAGGAGAGGCATCCAATGACTTACTCCAATCAGCGGTGCTTCACTCCATCCTGAGGACTTCAGACTCCACCAGGACGTTCGCTGCCATCCCCTCACAGGAGTCCTCGCTCAGCTCCTCAAGGATCCAGAAGGCCCAGGACAGAAAGCACCCCTTCTCCACGGGCAATATTTTCTCACTAGTTCTGTTTGGCACTGAAACACATGTGCTAGTTAACTTTAAAATGGTTTTCCTCATGTTTCTGAAACTGGATAGAGGTTGCTATCTTTTTTCCTAGAATCACATTCAAACAGTCTTGAAATTCCTGAAATTCAATGTGAAAACTCACATGAAGAACACATCACAAACTAGGACCAGTAATTGTACTTTTTACCAGAAATATGGGATGTTTGAGAGGAACAAAAAAATTAGCAGCTCGGCACATTGCTAGATTTAGATTAAGTTTTCATGCAACGCGTGAAAGAGAAAGAGCAGAACAGTGCCGGATCCACTAATATATGGTTCTGTTTCTCTCTCCCTCTGCACTGGCACACTTTAGACTGCCTTGTGCCAACACACACACCATTACACCATAGTACAAGGGAGTGTATAGGATACCGCATATTGGTTTTGTACTGGATGGGTATCCTTCCATTACACAATATGATGCATTGTCAAATTTTAACACTTTTCTCACTTTGTATGTGTGCTGTACTATGCAGCAAAAATGCAAAATTGCAAAACGTTTGAGAAAATAAATATTTTTTTAAGCTTTATACCTGCATCAAGGAGGGGTACATTTGTGGTGCAAAGTTCTGTTTACCTTTTTTTAGTAGTTGGGGCTTTGCATCTAAATCCAATGGTGGTTGCATTGGAAAACCCATGCATCCCCTGTGGAACGTCCACTTGGTTCAAAATAGCTCCACATAGCGCTACCTTTTGTTAATTTATGGCTATGATCCAGTTCAAATAAAAATTTGTATTGAAGAGTAAATCTTGACACAACACTTGGGGATAAAAACCAGGTGCAAAGTAATAGTAAATTTGCCAATAAGTGTTTTCCCGGATTGCAAAATGTGTCAATTGCTGGCCTAGTATGGCCATTAACATCTCTCCGTACCACAGGTGATTTGTGCCCGTTTTGGAACTAGCTGTTTTACAAATTCCAAGAGTAGTTTAGCAGCTATTTTACACAATATTAAAAGCTTCTCCCTTTCCTTGAAACAGCTGCTTTCCATAATACCGTATTTTGCGTCTCCATTCACACATTTAGAAGAAATGATCCCTCCTTTTCAATATAGTTATTTAGTTGGGCGATAGGTGATCCAAGGTCTCCAACACTGGCAATAACAGAGTATGAAATCGTGGTGAAAGGAAAATGTCTAACAGATGAGTTAACACCACTGTCCTCTCGATATAATTTAAAAAGAAAAACCCACAACAAATGCTAGTCTTGATTTATGGTTTTGTGCTTTCCTCTAATCCTACTTCTGGCTATTACTGTAGACATCTGGTTTACAGTTTACTGAGCCAACAACAAAACAAGGGAAATAAACCTTTATTCGCACTTAACTAATGCCAGATTCTTTGGGATTTCTTAAATGTCTCTGTGTTCGTCGGTCCCCCTCACACTTCCCTGATTGCATTGGCATGTTTGAGACAACTGGGCCATAAAAATAACCACAAGATAGGGCAGTATAACAGTCCATGCCCAAAACCACCCTCCCACTTCACCCCATAAACATAGCTTTATGAGGATGAAGCATAATTCACAGCAGAAATTGTGTTAACTTGTAGGAAGATTGAAAATAAACGTGATGAACCTACTGCAGACCCACTCCCATCTGCAGTCTAAAAGGATCTTATTAGCACCTCAGGACTGAATGTGTGTTGCAATTCACTATGGTACTTGGAACTCAGTGTATCGTGTTGAAACAATAGCCATGAGCAAATGAAAACTTAGTGCAAGAGGTCAATTGCAGGAAAGGAATGCCTTAAGTGTGGAACAAATAGACACCCCTGTGAATGTGTGGATGTTTTGAAGATGGCTGAAGGTGGGTGGATGCATGAATGAACTAGTGAATAAGTGACAAATTGATGGTTCTGTGAGTCCACTGTTGGGCAAATATGTGGAAAGCAGGCAGATGGATTTGTGGGGTAAGTACAACCACATGAGTGTGTGGGAAGTGAAATGATTGGCTTGCAGATGGATATGTAATGGTTGGATTCTGGAACATGTACTGCTTCCTTTTTGTCAGTTTCATTTCCTTACTGAATGTTTAATACAGCCACTTATTTCATGTCCTACAGTCCACAGCAGCATGTACGTCTGATTTCATTCAAGAACCCCACCCCTTAGCTCACCCTATCAGCTTCCCACCCTCTGTGACACCAATTAATATTCTCACTTCGAAACAAAGATGCAAATTAACTTTCCACTACCAGTTTTTCTGTAGTTGTGAGCTGCAGCACTCCAAAATCATATTTCTGTGTAATCCAGTCACGGTTTTCCGTATTCATTACTTTGTTGCACAAGTGAATGCTGTTTTGCTTGAAGGGGCGGTTAAGTGTGCGCTTGTATGGATGGATGAAGATACAGGTGGCTAAATATGTGTGAGACGGGGAAGCACTTGGCGGGTGATGGGTAAAATACATCTCTCCAAGGATATATGCCAGAATGGCTATACTGATGACAGGAGTAAAGGCAAATTAAGAGTGTAAGCTAATTAACCAAAACGCAAGGATTTGTGCTTGCAGTACAGAAACTGATCGAACCTATGTGAAAGAGCAAGGCTTGCAGATTATCCTGAGTTAGTTTTCAATTCTTTAAAGCTCATTGAGGATAACTTTACACATGTGCACTGATGCCGTCTAGTTTATTTTCTTTTTTCTCTTCTACCATTCACATGAAGCAAACTGCAATGGACATTGTCATCTGTTCTTCAAGGACCTGAGATCAATACCCAAGAGGTGGGGAAATGAAGCTATGTAACTCCAAAAATCTTTCCATTCACTTCATCATCATCAACAAAAATGTAAGAAGATAAAATCTGTGGCCTGATGTTATAGTCCCATTCACAAACCAGAGATATGCAATTTGCGTACCGATTGGTTTGCAAATTGCAGTACAATTTTTGATGCAAACTATATACTAATAGTTCCCATTGCAAAATGTAAATTCACAGGGATTCTCCAGACCATTGCCGGTGCCCTCGAAGCTGCCATCACAATTCTCAAAAGGATACCACCCCCTTTGAAGTATCAGTATTTGATCAATGATTGGGAGCTAAATTATGAAGGATATGGATTGGAGAGTGACACGTGTGAAGTAGCTTTTGCTGCCAGAGTATGTCCATGCCCTCAACACTACCTGACTTCTGCTTCTTTCTATTCCTATTGGGTGTTGGGCAGGCCCTGACCTGGTCCCTTACTGCTGTTGCCCCTGGCAGGGCCGGACTGGCTGTAGCTGGCACCGGGCATTTCCCCAGTGGACCGGAGGGGTGGGGGCTGGTTTTGTGCCCTTGGAGGCCGGTTTTGTCACTGGGGGCCAGTTTTGCAGTAGTGCTGCAATATCGGCCCCCTGTAACAAAAGCAGGTGCAGTGCTTCTTGCTAGCACTGTCTCCCCCCTGCCCCCCCATGGCCGGTCGATCAGCAATCAGCCAGGACTGGTTGCTGTTCCCAGTCCGGCTCTGGACCCTGGGAGCAGATGCTGCGCCTCCTCAGCTCAGGATACCGAGAGTCGGTGGCTACAAATCTTTTTTGCTGAATTCTGGGTGGGTCAGGCACCACATGGCTGACAAAGATCACCACCTGGCTACCTCCAGGACTGGATGATGGAGAGTCATATGCAATTGTGCTAGCCTGGAACTGTTGGGAATATTTGGGAGCCACGGTCCCTGACCTTCCAGTTTTTCTGGTAAGTGAGGAGGTGGGCAGGGACTGACAATAAGCGTTTTGTGTGTATGTGTCTGCGCATGCGTGTGTGTGTTTGTGTGTGTAATTTGGTGCATATGTGAAAGTGTTCTCTGGTGTGTGTACGTGTAAGAGTGCACCTTTTATGTGTGAGTGAGCTTACATTCATATACATGAGTATGTGTGTGTCTGTCCATATGAAAATGTATTTTTACCTGCCAAACAGCATTTTAAGTGAGAACTTTGGCATAATGGTGAAAGTGCCATGTCATGACTCAACGTGACATAATGGTGTACCTTACATATTATGACCAGTCCCTGGATTAGCATCGGCACTCGCCTTCTGTGGCCTATTGGCCTTCCTTGACCTCATGATGGCCTACTCATGACATAGTGGTAATCCAGATATGTGGTAGCCCTAGTTGACTTATTGATGTCCATGGTATATCATGGCCAGTGCCTGACACAGTGATGGCTCATGCATACTGTGGACATACTTGTTACGTTATAATGACTACCAATGGCATAATGGCTAGTCTTTGCATATTGTTGCCCTCCTTGTCATTATGGTGGCTTTCATCTGTTGTAATGTTAAGCCTTGCATATTTTGGCTATCTTTGTCTAAATGGGGGTTCTTGCATATTGTGATCCTCCTTGACACTATGATGGCCCATCAATAGCATATTGGTGGCTTGCACATTTGGTACCCCCACCCCTGGACTAAATGTTGAAACACCCAGTATAATGGTGGTACTTGCATAGCTTTCTTCACTCTCAGTAATAGTTGGAGGCATTTATTTTGGACCTTTCACATCCAAATTTCAGTTGCCTCCACTGGAACAGATTGCTGATCACAAATTACCACTTATTTTACCTATCTAGTCAATGATTTTCAGTCTCTGGCACCCATTTGAAGGCATACACTTTTCTTTTGAGCCTATGAGCTGTTCATCAAATGCATGTGTGATATATCCAACCATTATGAGCCTGTGTGCTACTCACTTACAGAAGTATCTTGCTTTATAGGCCATTTGGGCTTTGCCCCTCATTTTTTCTCCCATCAGTGCAAGAGTCTGAAGCTGTGTAGCATGCATCTTTTGACTTTGAGAGTTACAGTAAAAAAGAAAAAGAAACTGCATGTCTGCTTGGCTGAGTCCTCATGTTTGGCCAAATGTACATGCAGTTTGTGTATTTAGAGCACTGACAGACAGAGCTCTGTTAGAGAGTCAGCGGGCCTGCAATTGGGCCATCCACCTCACTAGTGGCAGGCTGCCTGTCAGCGCTCTTAACGAATGGAAAAGCCCAGCGTCACACCTACAACGTGATTGACAGTGCAAAGCTTAATGAGTCCATGCACTGCCAAACACATAGTACATGTTACACCAGGCCTCATGTATTATATCTGACTAGGAGCTGTGCGGAGCATTGGAGGCTAAGGAAGAGGACTTCAACCTAATGAAGGTACCTCCGTGGGACACTTGGAGGTACTCAGAAGAAAGTAAGTTAAAAGGTCTCTAAAATGATACGTGAAAGCAGGTTAAATCGTGTGTGTTATCTGTGTGCAATTGCGAGTGTGTGTGTTTACAGCTACATATGAGTGTGTGTGTATATGTGCCTGCATGTGCATGCAAGTGTGCTGGCATCTGACCCTAGCAGTAGAATGGCAATTCCTGACTTTTTGGGGCCATCCACGGGCATGATGGCCAAACTCTGTCCCTGGCATACCAATGGTAATTCTTGGTAAATTGCAACCATTTATGGCATGATGCCCATCCTTGCTGTACTTCTTGGCCTTTCCTAATGTAGGTCATTTTTTACATTTTGCGCGTATCCATGGCATGAGGTGCGATAAATAGTCAAGCAAGGCAAAATCTAGCCATTTATGGCAGTAGTAGATGTGAGTACCTAATGAAATATGATATCTTGATGCTTGGACATCAAACATGTATTTACAACAAATTAAAAGGTTTGTGTGGAGACACCAACACTTAAGTTAGTTTTCCACCTCCTTCCTTCATTGCTTATGCATTTGTTGGTGCAACCTTGCTATAAATATCTATTGAAATTGTGTGCTTCTCTATTCTATTTTCTAAAGGCTGGAGAACATAAAGCAATAAAGTAGACAAGCTGATAGTGAACGGTTTCTGAGTATTAACCAGTGATAAAGACATCTTACACAAAATACATTGATCAGAAGTCTCAGGGTGTTGACTTGCCAAAGCCTAGTGATGAATGATGATTTTGTGTAATGGACATAGTTTTGGAAATCAGAAATAAATCCAAAGACAAAAAGCCCTCCTTTTGAATTTACATTGGCAAACTTTCAAACCACCAGAGTTGCAAAAGGAATACTCCGCCTCATTAATAGACAAAGGTGCACGCTTTTTTAACCTGCGTGAGACATAGGTGGGTGTTTTCCCCTGATGTATCTTCCATAGTTATTAACATAACGTGTATTTGTTGCCTCAAGAAAAATCGTTGTGGGGACAATTCACAAGCTCCATTTTTGTAGTACATGAAGTATTACTATAGTAGTGCCAAAGCAGGAGTAAATGTATTCCAGTGCAGCTTTGGTGTAAGTCAAGCACCACAAGCATAACACATGGCCATCCACTGAAACTGCAGCACTCTCCCATAAAAAACAATGGAGGCAGCCCATGCAAAATAAGGCTAAATTAACTAAATTCGTTTGACATTTAAATGATATAATTTTTTTTAAGTGATAAACATTATGCATAATTATTGTTTATTTTAAAATGTAATAATAAACTCAATTTAATAAGGATTAAAAATAAAACTTTAATATTTTAAAAAACTAAGGGGCCCATTACGATGGCGGGCGGAAGCACCACCGCCGTGCTGGCGGATGCAAAAACCACCAGTTACCGCCGGCACGCAGCAGTCCACACGCCCGCCCAATTACAATGCGAAAAGTAGGCCAAACACCGCCGGCAAGCCAGCAACACCGTCCGCCATCAAAGTGCGCCCGTACATGTAGCGGCGCAGCCCAACTGACACACACCGTCCGACGAAACACGTCCCGCCCGGCGCATAAATTACGATGCCGCAAACAAACGGCACCCACGGCCAAGAGATACCGTACGACAAACCGAAGCGGTAACACGGATGCCGAGCACGGACAACGAAGAAGCGGCTCCCCGAGCATGAATCCAGCACTGCAGGCACTCCCCATGCTTCTGCTGATGCACCACCAAGGACGCAACGCACCGCGGAGACGCAGGTAGGCACACACACAACAAGTGCACGCAAACAGCGCACACAGTGCAAGGGCGGAAAAAGTGGACAACCCCCACCAGCGCGTGTACACTACACATCCACCATCGCATCCACATATGACACACAGGCCAAATCGTAACATCGCAGAACACATGTGTACACACCACCTGGGACTAGGAACCAACCACCCCGTCACGGCCCCAAAGCGCCGATGACGCCGCCACACATGCGCACAACGCAGAGGCCAACCGCAGCGCCATGCATGCGTCGCACACAGACACAGGGACACAACCAAGCAGCATACACATCAGCCCCACCCCGAACGCACATGACACGTGACAGGCCTGCCACAGACATGTCCCCAACGCCCAATTCACGGACAACACCCAACGCCACACAACCGACGCACACGTCAGTGAAGACACGCAACAGCAGGACACACCCCAGTGTAACAAACATGGCGTAGCACACAGCGGCGGCAACACCAACTAGGAGAAGCAGGGCCCCTTCGGGAAGAGGAACGCCAGTACCACACAGAAACACCCATACCACCCTGCACATATGAACAAGACATATAAAACGGAACACCAAAGAGCCCGGGGACCGACAACAGGTGGCCCAAGAATAACATTCACACACAAGGACCAACGCAGAGCGGAAAGGCAGCCTGCCGCCCACACAAGGGAGAGCAGACAGCACTGAATGACCTTCCATTCCAACTCCGAAACCACAGCCCTACGACAGAAGCCGGTGAATACAGCCATTGTCCAAGAATAGACCAACACAGGCATGCCGAGGAGACCGACCACAGGGCAGATAGCGCATATCACAGAAGCACACAACGGACGGGGAAGAAAGAAGAAAACACTCCCCCATGTCGGCCACATGCAAGTTAATTGGAAGGAGTCACACAGCACTGACCTTGAACTGTCTGAGAAGCATGTGGGAAGAGGGCCCGTGTCCTCCAAACAAGCCAACAGAACACAAGTCCTGTCTCCCTACGACTACACAGAGCTCACAGCAACCCCGGAGCGTGCACATTGCAGACTGCACACACAGCCGGAGCACGCCACCTCAACGAACCGCTGCGAAATGGCAACCGCAACACACCTACCCAACTACGCCGAACAGCTCAAGCTGTACAAAACCAACCTGTGCCATACATTGGGATGCGATCTCCTGTCCCTGCTGAACGTAAGTTACCGACTGACTTACCGCATCACATTGTTCAGCTGCGTCATGCCCGTCTTCTACTGTCGGAGGTGTCCCTACCAGCATCCCGTCGAGATATGCCTCTCCAACCCGGCATGTCTGAAGGCGGACCTGCTACCACTACTCCTCCCTCTGGACGCACACGACAGGGCCTGCTCTGCCTATGGGGGCATGGCGTATGTGGCCAACATCGCACCTGCACTGAAATGGGACCACTGTGCCTCCACACGACGGATCATCGAGAACAGCTACATCGAATGTCACCCAGCATGCCCCATCATGGTCCTCCAAGGGACAACTTACGAACAACACCTTGACAGCCACCATCCGCTACATTGGCTGGCAAACATGTACACCACCAATGACATTGAAGCCCTGCTGGACGGCATCGCATACCTGACAACCTGTAAATACGTCGGACCACAACGCAGGTTCCCCGAGTGACCTATGATGTCCAACCCCGCACCCATGCTTAGCTTCCGCACGGACTGGCCAGTCACCACCACAACAGCCATACCAAACGACCGGCAACTGTAACCACACCATCAACGACATCGCCATGACATCGGAGATGACCGGGACATGCACACTGTTCCCCATCACATCCAGGAACACCGCATGCATCGTGGGAGGCAGTGGCATGGGCTCTGTGTATCGCACCCACATGGACGGAACTGCACGAACAACCAGGACACGACATGGATCCAGCGCACATGGACACACACACCGCTCAGTGGACATGAATAGGTCGCCTGGAGTCTGTGGGTGCTGCACCCCTCCCACCCCCGCCCGGGAATCCCATACCAGGACCTTTGCATGGACGACAAGTGCATACAACAACAACACGACCCCAGTGACTGTGACATGTCCAGTAACCACCAAAGTGCAACAACAAGTGGCACGCCGCTGCATGCACGCAAGCACATGCCCTGATGTCAACTCACATGCACGCGTGCATGAGGAACAACCGCAGCAGACCTGTCACATGGAACTGAGATGGACTGTGCCCATGATGCCAAGCGGTCTGGTAGGCTACATGTATACCGCCTGTGTCAAAGTCCGCAGCTCCGCAGCTATACGTAAATGTACATTAGCACAGCCTTGGCCAAGCAGATGTCACTCTGAAGCCCACATCCAACAGCCAATCACATGTAACCCCACACCCTATCCCATTTGCAATCATGCTCAGTATATCCTCAACATGTATTCCGCTGCCAGTAGTGTCCACTATACTGCATCGCAGAGGACAGAAGATACAATATAATGTTTGAAACCAAAACTGTCTCCGCTGACTCATTTCACAAGTACGAATGAGAGAGGATGAGAGTATGTGAAGTGCACGGCAGTCGTGACATGACCATGTAGTCCACTGGTATTGGATGTCAACGCAAATGAGTAGCACTACTGTGGAAGACACACATGTGTCGTGTGAAGTCGTATGGACGCAGTGCTCAGGTGGATGGGTGCGACGGGTAGATGCGCACATGCCAAGTTGGAGCACGCCGTGTTGGGAGGGGTCATGAACAGTACACCACCGCTTCCCTGGGCATTGTGAGAGGACACCTGTCGGGGGGAGTGAACACGTGTGTGCACAGCAGCCGGGCACACGTACAAAGCGGTACCAGGCGCACCTCAGCCCACCCTCTGTGGACAAGCTGGATCCTGTTGTGCGCCCGCCATGCCCCTTGACAAGGCACACACAGCCCCAGTCGACCAGGTGTAACCCCAACATAGTCAATCCGCACAGGCGATACAGGGCACGGGATGGCAGTGGAGCATGGTGTGTGAGAGGTCTCCTCGCGCTCCTCCTGGTCATATCACGCAGGCAATAGAACCTCAACGTCTAGCATGGCACAAGTCACATGGAAGTGTAGGGGGACGCACCACAGCACGAGCAGCACTGACGTCACGGGAGGTGGCTCGCACCATCCCATCCATTGCCCATCATACCAACCACGCCACATGCCATTGCGACTAAGTGCAAGCGCGTGCGCCACCACCCCGAGCCCTCCCCAGAGAGGCCAAAGAGTGAATGTGTGGGCCATCAGCCACAGACGGATGCGGCCTGGCCACAAGGGCAGCCACAGCCACTGGGTGTCGCAGGTGGCGGATCCGGAAGGCGAAGACTGTGATGCATAGTCCATGCAGGCCGGGTCTCCATTTGGGGCACCACGCAGGTGGACGGCGTCCCGCAACACATCATACCCTGAGACAGCCCACTCGTGCAACTGGACCCACACATACACTCCTTGCCCTCTCTGGTGCGAGCTTGGGGCTGCCTGTGCAAGCGCTAGCCTCGCAGGTGAGCATGCATATTGGGGGAGCGAGGGGAGGACATGAGGGCTGGGGCGAAGATGACTGTATCACTGTCAGTTAGTACAAGGGATGACCCAGATGTGGAAAGGAAGAGACGTGTCCCGTGTGTACTGCAACTAGTCGCCAATCCAACTACCCCCCATGTCCGGAATGTAAGCCCGCACCTAGGCCCGCCCATCCGCCACATCGAACATACCACCAGCACGACAACCTTCCCATTCGAAACACTGACTGGGGGTGGCGACCAGTGTACAATCATGTGTAGCCTACCCACGCGTACATGTGGGCCCTCCATGATCCATGTCACCTGCGGCAAAGTCATGACATGCGCAATGAGGGAAGTGAGGAGAGCTGCCCGCCCCACGCGCAGAAGGTGCATCAGCTCCACAGACCCAGCAGCGAGTCCAGCAGGGGTCACATGTGCAGGGGCAGCTGTGCCTGGTGTGAAGGCACATGCATATAGACAGCACATCGACCAATGTGTAGTCTGCCCACATCTACAGTCCATCATCATGCGGACATAGGAATTGAACACAGGGCAACACATCTTAGTGGGTGCACCCACCGTGACCAACAATGCGCAATCATCGACGTACCCGCCCTGTGCATGGCCCCCCACCCAACGGAGGCACATCCAGTGCCACCATCCCACACACACAAGCCTTCCACGGAACATGCTGTGTCCAATGGTCAGTACAGAGTCAGCGCCCATCTGGTGGATCCTGAACAGGAGACACATGCACACACATGCCAGCTCCCACTATGTACGACTGCCACCTGGCACGTGCAATGTAACCTCTCACCTGTGACGTGTGACTGCAAGCACACAGCCGTCTTGGCATGGGGCTGTCAATGTGGACACCTGTCAATGTTTCGGGAGGTGTGATCCGTACAGTGCTGTACATAGGGTGCAGTGCTGACACCTACTACTGTCTCATATCCCCTCGTGCCACAGGTCCCACTTGTTTTGGCCGCTCAGCCTGTGCCCACATCGTCGTCGTCGTGTGCCATACTCATCCAGCCGCGGAAGCAGTTCCATGCTCAGCAGACATTCATGTTGCCGTGGCGTTGCCGCTTGACGGATATGCAGTCAGTCCCCATCAGCACGCCCCGCAAGTCATTGGGGCCTAGATCCCCATGTGCATGCACATGGCAGTGGTTTGTATCACTAGCCATTGCCATTGTTGGGAGACCTGTGTAAGTGTATTGTGGCCGTGCCGTCCCAGCTTGACAGCTGGGCTGTGGCTCATGTGCTTGCTCAGTCATGTCAGTGATGTGTATGCGAAATTGCTATGTGTCGTGTTGCATTGACATGTGTCCTCTGCCATTGTCCCTAGGCGGAGACCGAACATTGACCGCCCATACCAATTGCTGGCGGACATGGACGATACAGAGGTTATTAGGAAGTTTCGGCTGGACAGGCCAACCCTGCATCGACTGTGTGCCATGTTAGAACCCCATCTCCGTCCCCGCAGGGTGTATCCGACTGCTGTCACCCCCACGGCTAAGGTGATGGCCGCCATGCATTTCTTCGCCACTGGGTCATTCCAGCACACAGTGGGCAGTGGAGGAGGGATGTCCCAGCCCATGTTCAGCAAGGTGCTGAGGGATGTACTGGCAGCCATGATGCTGTACCGGAACAGGTACATCCGCTTCCCCAGGGCTCGTGAATTGGCGGCAGTGAAGGGTGCATTCTATGCCCTTGGCAGAATCCCACACGTCGTTGGAGCCATTGACTGCACACATGTCGGCCTTGTTCCACCACAGGCCACTGAGCACCTGTACCGCAACAGGAAGCACACGCACTCCCTGAATGTGCAAGTGGTGTGCCTTGCGGACATGGTGATCACCCACGTGTGTGCAAAGTTCCCAGGCTCGGCCCATGACGCACACATAATGCGCAACAGCATCTTGCCACGACTGATGTCCAATATGCAACAGGATCGTGCCTGTATTGTCGGTGAGTATGTGGAGTGGTGTAGCGTGCTGGCTGTGCGATGCTGTCCCCTGTCCAGTTGGATTAGCAACGGTTCTCTGTGTCCCTCACACCCAGGTGACTCTGCGTATCCGAATGGGGCATGGCTGCTCAGTCCATTGAGGAATCCTCGCACCCCAGCAGACGATCGCTACAATGAGGCACATGGGAGGACCAGACGTGTGGTCGAGCGTACCTTTGGCCTCCTCAAGTCCAGGTTCAGGTGCCTGGACCGCACCGGGGTGCGCTGGCGTACTCCCCACAGAAGGTGTGCCGGATAGTGGTGGCGTGCTGCATGCTGCACAATCTGGCCATTCGGAAGCAGATCCCCTCATCGTGGATGACGGAGATCAACCAGGGCCCCAGCCCGCAGACCAGGACAGCTCGAGTGAGGAGGACAGCGGAGAGGAGGAAGCTGGTAATGTGCGGCAGCAGCTCATCGCCCACTACTTCACTTGACGGTGAGTGTCCATGTACGACGGCTGATGTGGCTGTATCTGTGCAGGTGTGTGTGTGCTGTGTCAGGGTGGCCGTTTGTTCACTGCGTGCTGTGTGTCAACGCTCCATGGCCAGGGTAGTATGCCACTGTTGGTGGCTGTGGCATTGTGCCCTATTGCTCTGTGCGATGTGTGTACATTGCTTGTAGTTGTTGACATGTACTGTGTGATGGGTGTGTGACACACTCATTGAATGTGCTCCTGTTCTGTCTCCCACCCCTAGGTCCCTACAGGCCCTCCGGATTCCATTGCCATGCCACACATCAGGTGCCTTTCCGCCCAAGGTGGCCGTTGTATTCCGTACAAATAAGACACAGGGCACAAACAGCAGTTAGTGAAAAAGGTGCATTTATTACAAACTGTGACATGTGATTGTGTGTAAGGTGATGACAAAAGTGGTGCGTGCAGTGACAATGAGCTGTCGGTCATGGCTGCGTGATGATCAGGCTGTACCCACTGGTTCTATGTCCATAGTCCAACACACACATGCCATCCAGATGGCTGTGTGGAGTGGGATCGTAGTCCAAGTCAATGCAGTGGCTGGTCAAGGAAGGCTGGCGGAAGGCTGGCTGGCTGCCTCACTTGCGTCTGGAGCGTGCGAAGTCCTCCCGGGAGATCTGTTTCCTCTTCGGACGGCCCCTTCCACGTTTGCGAGGGGGTGCCTGCTTGCGACATGCTGGTGGTTGAGGTGTGATCACTGGCTGTGGACGCAGGGGAACTGGACACTGCTGCTCCACCCTGCGCCCCGGCAGGTGGTGGCGGAGGGGAGCTGCTGTCCCTGGCTGTGACCTCACCGCCACCACCAGCTGTCCCATGAGGTCCACGATTTGGCCCATACGGGCGTCCATGGACCTCAGCACCCCCAGCACCTCACGCGTGTCTGAAGCAGACCAGACCCATTGTCCTTGGGCCTCTTCATAGGCCCCAAGGACTCTGGCCATGTGAGGCAGGGCATGGCTCCCAGGGAGGCTGGCGTTTCCTGACCCTGCTCCTCCTACCAGGCCTGCTGCCACCGGCCTGCCCACTAGCCACATTGCTCAACACGGTCCTCGCTGTGGCTCCCAGGGTGGATCCAGTCGTCCGGGCCACCACCTGCGCTGGGGCTGGTGCCAGCGAAGACGTGGCGGTGGTGGCGGCGGTGGTGGTCGGTGCGGCGATGGTGGCGGTTGCGGCAGTGGTAGTGGCCACAATGACCGTGGGTGTGGCCGCAACGACAGTGGCAGCAGGGGGCTGTGAATGTTCAGCAGCCCTGGATGATGGGTTGGTGGGTAGGAGGGGTCCTGGGGAGCGGCTGGGCCCTGCCACACCAGATGGGCCTGCTTGGTTGTCCGTGTCCGAAGAGGAGGACAGATCCTCCAGATCCGTGTGTCCTCGTTGGGGGCTTGTAGGCTGGCTGTGCTGGCTGCTGGCTCCATCCCCAGCATCCAGCAGTTCGTCACCTGTGGAGAGAATGAGATTTGTTATTGTGTTGCACCTGGCGAAGTATGTATTTGTCGTCTGACATTGACAGTTCGTGCAATCTCGTACATGGGTTTCCCGGAGGCGTGTGTGTGGCTGTAGCATCTGTAGTTGTGTGTGCTTGGCAATGGGACTGTGTGCTGTGCACATGTGGCATGGGACGGATTGGCCATGCCGATGGGTGTGTTGCTGTGCCCCTACTTATTGTGACTCTGGTGTATGCGGGCTCCTGGCCCATCCTGGGTCTGGTTTGTACTTTGCTTTTGGGGTTCAAATGGAACGCTTAGGAACGCATATGGCAACATGGGGGCCATGCCCCAGATTCACATTTGGGAGGGGATATGCTTTTGGGGTTCAAATGGAACGCTTAGGAACGCATATGGCAACATGGGGGCTATGCCCCAGATTCGCATTTGGGAGGGGATATGCTTTTGGGGTTCAAATGGAACGCTTAGGAACGCATATGGCAACATGGGGGCTATGCCCCAGATTCGCATTTGGGAGGGGATATGCTTTTGGGGTACATGCTGTGAGCCATGGGTGCCGAACGTGACATGTGTTGTGGCAGCATGACAGTGCATGGTTTGAGGTGTGTGCATGCTTGACATGGCCTGCATATTTGCTGTCTGTTGTGCTTACTGGACATGGCATTGGACGCATCGTTATGAGTGAGTGATAGTTGTGTGCCAGCCAACGTATTGCAGTTGTCCCATCTCCTTGGTGTGCGTGCTGCCCTGTGCCATGTGCATCACTGCAGTGCTCGGGGGGTGTGGCCCATGTTGTGTGTTGTTGCTCACAGTGTGTCGTGCGCTTAATTGACTTCTGGCACATGGTTGGTCATGGGCATGTGTCTTAGCGTGACTGCTGTATGTGTGGCAGCTGTGCGGATGACATGCCTTTCATGAGACTGGGGCTGACGGATGGGATGGATGGTATGTTGTATGTGCATGGTGTGTCTGTGAGTTTGATGGGTTCAGTGGTGTTCGTGTGCATTTATGTTGTTCCGCTCTGTTGCGTCTAGTGTTGTTTGTCTTACATAGGCGTAGTTGTGGGGTGTGTTGTTGACAGGCAGTAGGGGCTACATGGACAGGACTTCAATGGTGTTTCGGTTGTGTGTGATGAGTTGCACAGTGGCTGCCGTGTGGGACTATATTCAGTGTGGCTTGTGCATGCAGACGTGGCTCCTTGGGTGTTGCTATGTCTGTGATGGGTCATGTGGGGTGTGAGTCTGTTGTTCATGTCCGTGTGCACATTGTTCACTTGTTCGTGACGGTGGGCGGTGCTGCGTGTTCGTCTGCTACGTGACATGTCCCATGTGTTGGTCGTGTTATGGTCCTCATGCCTCCAGTAATCCAACCCTGTCCAGTTTCCCACCTGCAAGTTGTTCGTGCGTGCACTGTACTGGATGCCACATGGCTCTAAGCGGGGGTGCTCCATGTTGCAGGTCTGTGGGGGTGGGAGGGTGTTGTGGGTCGTGGGGGTGGCTGGACACCCACTGACACCGATTGCTGTGGACCGTGATGTCTGCCTTTCGGCTGTCGTTGTGCACTGCGGTGGCTGACACGTGGCTGTGGGGTGTGGGGGATGCTCCTCCTTGCTGTGCTGTGGGACTGGGGCCTGGTGTGTGTTGTACTTGGGCTGTCCACCGTCCCACCCACTGCACTTTGTGTTCCTGCCACTTACCTGTTACTTGTCGGTTAGTGCAGCTGTGGCGGACACATGGGTGTGGTGGGTGCTCGTTGTGGCACTTCTGGCAAATTTGGGGACCTGTTGGTGGTTACGTGGCTGGCTTAGTGTACACATGTCCCCACGCATCTTACAGTTGTTCGGTTTGGGCTGTGTGTGGTAGTGTCTGTTGCATGTGTGTGTGATGTGTTGTGTATTGTGTGCTGGACATGGTGGTGTTTGTCCCTGGGAGCTGTGGCATGGTGGTAGTGCATGTGAGTACATAGCGGTGTGCTGGTATACATTAGTTTGTACTTACCAGCCTCCACTCCCCCTGCTAATACGGCGAGGATCTCCGGATGGATTACGACTCGCACCTTCTCCTCCCACGCTTTGAAGGTCTTAAAGAGCGCGGGATTCCCTCCGCCAGTGACGGCAGCCAGCTCTCTGTTTTTGCCCTCCTTCTTCTTGACCAGGCTCTTTACGTCATTCCAACGTTTGTTAATCTCGACTCTGTTCCTGGGCAGGGTCCCGACTGCATTGACCTGGTCTACGATCCGGTTCCACATTCTGTTTCTGGTGGCTAGTGGTGTGTGCTGGACCATGTTCCCATAGATTTGTGGGTACACCTTGATGATCTCGTCGACCATGACCGTCAGCTCCATGGGCGTGAACTTGGGCATTCTTTGTGGTGCCATGATGTTTGTGGTACTGGTGCGGTGTGTGTTGTGTAATGTGCAGGGGGTTTGTGGTGCCGGTGTTTGGTGGTTGTGGTGCCGGTGTTTGGTGGTGGTGGTGGTGGTGGTGTTTGGTGGTGGTGGTGGTGGTGGTGGTGGTAGTGATGTGTGCGTTTCTGTGGTGTGCTGCTGTCCTTGCTGTGTCACTGTGTCCTCTCCTCTCCTCTCTGGTTTGCAATGTAGCAAGGGGTTGTGGTCTGTGGGAGTGCTGCTTTTGTACTCACCTATGTGGGTGTGTCCTCATGGTCTGTTGTTTTCAGGTGTGTTGTGTCTGGGGTTCTGGCCTTTGTATTTTTTGTTTGTCCGGGGGTGTTTTCGGGATGTGTACTGTGCTTGTGTATTTGTGCGTGCCTTGCTGTGTGGACTTGTTGGCCATGTTGTGTGCTATTGGTTTTGTGTGCGGATGGTTTCTGTGCAGGTACGTTGGCGCCATGGCTTCTGCCGTGTCGATTCTCATCGGCGTTGTTTGCGCTGGCGGGCGGTATATTTGTGATTTTTCCGCGCTCATGTCGGTGCGATCGTAATTTCACGTGCGGTGTGTCGGCCGTGAGGGCGGGCGGTTTTGTGTTGTCGTGCGTGTTTCCGTCCGTGGCGGGCGGTTTGACTCCGACTCGGACGTTGGCGGGCGGTATTTTGTGTGCTTTTTCCGCCGATGGCGGTTTTCGGTTTGTGTAATCGTAATGGCGTGGTCGGTGTTCAGGCGGTGTGTGCGGGCGGATTTTTGCCGCTTCCATGCCTGGCGGATTTATTTACGCCGGGTATCGTAATGGGCCCCTAAGACTTTTTCAAATGAATTAAATATATGGCATTTAACCATGTGTTACTAAATAAAAAATAAAAATGTTAGTAAGAGTGAGTATTTTTTTAGTTAGGTTTTAAAAATGAATACTTCTAAATTAAGATAATATATTTAAATTATTTATATTACTATACACAATAAATTTGAGGAGTTACTGTGCTGTGAAATGTTGTTTTATTATTTCCAATAAATTTTCCTTTACTTTCCCAAAGGGTGCTCTGCAATAATGGTTTACAAAATTTGCGTAATTTGCTTTTGCTTAATTATGCGAAATTTCACCAAAATGTGAGGTCATAAGCAGTGTATGATAGGGGTGCAAGATATGAGTGATTGACCAAACTACAATTAGCATATTTCAGTGGTTTTGAAGTTTTTTAATGTTAGTTCTTATCTCACTTCAACACCTAACTATAACGTCAAGTTAACCTTTGGTATTTTCAGTGAAATTCAGTTTTTTAAATCATTAACTAAATACCCTCTGCTGGCAGCCAACACCAGCTGTCCTTGGCCTTTGCTTATGCACAGTGGGCATTGACCACAAGGCCTAGCATCAAGGCCAGGCCATGCACTAAACCCTCAGCAGGCTCCGAAGCCCTGCTGTGTGCAACCTCTGGCTGTGTGCAGCAGGGTTGGCCATTGGGTCTGCGTCAATTCATTTGCAGGGGTCCAGACCCTGCGGTCAACCCTGCGCAGGTGGCAAACCACCAGTGCACTCTAAGTTGTCTACCAGCATTTTTATGATTTCAAAATTAGTGAGCTGTGAAGCAATGAGAAGATGGGTAGGGTGAATAAATAGTTGAAGAAGTGCAATGCTCAAAACCTGGTATTCACTACAATGCATTTAATTGAGGACCATGTCCCCGAGTCCTGTAATGGCTACTACAACATGCTATGCATGTTGTGACCAAATAATCAAGGAGGAGAACCTTGCGCCCATATGCCCCTGGGGGGCAGGGAGTCCTTAACCTGCCCCCATATATTTTTTAACTCATTTTCAGTATGCGGGGGTCATGTCCTTAATTCCTGTAATGGCTGCCACAACATATTGTTCATGTTGTGGCCAAGCAATTAGGATTGACTAGTGCTCTTTAAATTGACCTATCAGAGCACATCTTCCACCAACTAACCAGATATAGTTAACTTTTTAGCCCTTTCATGCTTAACCCCTCTTTAAACTTTAACAGTTCGAAAACGCCAGAACAGATTTACACAAAATACTAAAAAGCACACTTTCTAAGTAGAATTCTAACTTCTTGCCAAATTGGTGTATCTCCATTCAGCCGTTTTCTCTGTATCAGTGTGCAAAATTTAATATGGCAATTATCATGGGAACTCACACTTTTGGGACTTCCTTTTTTATGGCCACCCTTGACAGATCAGTGTGAAACTTTCCAGGATGGAGCCAAAGTTGATGAATATTTTTTTTTAAGTTTTGTGCTGGTTTGTCAAATAGCGCTAAAGTTATTAGTAAAAGAAAAATGCTCTGACTTAACTATAACCGCCAGTAAGTAATATATGTTGCACTATAATGCACTAGCTTTTTATGTTCCATGAACATGTTCTTCAAAGGAGAGCCTCGCATAACACACCACAAGGGCAATTCAATGTTTTCTTAGTAACAACATCAGTGAAGAGAGCAAAGTCAATGAAAGGAGCTAAAACTGAGTAAAACCATTTTGGTGCTAGGACCAACAAAGATTTGTTTGGTTCTCTGTATTGTCCTAATGGTGTGAGTTATTATTTGTTTTTCATCGTGTACAGCAGTGAGTGGGAATTTTTCACTTATATCCTCTCCATAAGATTGGATGTGGTTTTTGGCACCATACAAAGCTGAACATGCTCTCCCTGGTTTGAGTGCAGAGCAACTAAGCTATGAGTAATTCTCAGTTTCAAGAGGTGGGTCTTTTCTACAAGTATCCTACCAATGATACATAGCTGGCAAGTTTCCCAGGTCTATGTGTGATGTGCTGCTATAGTCCAGTCTTTTTTCTTTGAATTATGGGACTTTTATTTTTAAAGGAACAAATATGACTACAAGTCCCAAAATTCAAAGAAAAAAACTGGACTGGAAGAGCACCTCACCTATGGAGCTGGGAAACATGGCAGGGCTGAGAATATTGTCCAAAGTGAGATGTGTCTATGTTTAATGATGATATAAGATTGAGTTGAGGGACAAATCACCATCTACATCACTTCGCAAGTGCTATCTCCAACTCTGAACTTAGATTCACATTTTCTATAAATTAATGAATTTCCAGGTTTGGCTAGCTGAGCTTGGCTCTAAAAGACTATTACAATTACTAGCTCATGAAGCCTTGCATGACTGATACAAAGCACTTGCTGTAAAATGTACAAGGCCTCATACACTCTTTCTCAAATGCTGGGAGCCACTGCACACATGCCTTCAAGAGATTGACCACCATGCCATACAATTTGTTGAGATTTTGGCTTCAAGTGTGATGGATGCTATCAAATGCAGAGATCACATTTACCCAATATTGCTTCAAATGCCACGATGCAAATTAAGTACAATATTTAGGGCCTTATTATGAGTACGGCGGTCTGACTGCCATAGGACCTCGCCCGCCCCCACCAGCAGCCCATGGCACTGGCGTTCCAAAGACCACCATATTGCGAGTTGACCACAGGGCCGGCCGTGTGGAGGCGGGGATCTTGCAGTGGTGGTGAGTATTTTTCACAAACATATTGATGCCTGTGTGTGCATTTAGACTGCAGATGTGTTGGATGTACGCATATGCATGATATATGTGGAAAAATACCATATACCCGTTACCGAGGCTCAGCCCATATGAGGGCAGTCCTGGCAATGGATATATAGTTTGAAAAAG
The DNA here is from genome assembly GCA_963921515.1 of Calotriton arnoldi. Classification (NCBI taxonomy): domain Eukaryota; kingdom Metazoa; phylum Chordata; class Amphibia; order Caudata; family Salamandridae; genus Calotriton; species Calotriton arnoldi. Next base: position 774,112 of record CAWUFW010001643.1, on the reverse strand, counting down.
ACTCACTTGAAGGTCTCCGCAAACAGGTTCATAATCCTCGGGGTGAAGATCCTGCTGTGAAGGGGGGACAAGGAAGAAATCTGCATGGAAGAAGAAGAAAGGGGTGAGTACGCACCCCAAATCCCTGGTCACTGCCACCTTGAAGAAGGGAGTCGGACTGCCGAGGTCCGCTCATGGAACAGGCAACTCATAATACGGACGATGGTGCAGCTCCCCTGTACCGCCCTATGGCATCTGCCTATCCCCAAACGCAAACCTGGCGGTCTGCTGGAGGTCTCGGCGCTGCAGTGGCAGTCTTCGCAAAGCCGATCCACCCAACGCATAATACGGAGTCGGACAGCCGAGCTCACCATGCTCAGACAGCCACCACCGATACGGCTGTCCATGGGACCGCCAAACGTGTAATAAGGCCCGTAGTATGAATACTAATGTATTGTCAAACCACTGAGTATGAAAAATATCTGCTTATTTGGCCAAAAATATATTCTTCTGGCCAAACCTGAACCTATGATTTAAGCCACAACAGTGATAATAGCAACCCAAGAAAATATACTCAGGTGACAAATTATTTAGAATTACTGCCTTGTTTCCATGGAACTGCTTTTCACCACTCATCCGAGGTGCTCATCATCTGCTGGCTTTTATGAAACTTCATAAAACTAAATTAAATTGTTGAAAAATAATTTTCCTTCAACCATGCAAAAGGCCTGGCAGGAAATAGCCTAAAACTAAGGATTGGTCAATACAGAATATTAATAGGTCTGACTAAAATTGAAAGAAAACATCTTCAGAAAAAAAGACAATATGGATATAGAAGGTGTCTGGCCAATACAGTATAATTGAATGATCCAGATATGATAAGATGTTACTTAATAAACGTGCTATCAATCATACTGATTTCACCATATGCACAATGTTTGTGAAGGAAGTTAAAAAATCACAACTAACACAAACGAAGATTGAATGCTGCTTCTTCTTTTTAAAAATTCTTCATTGTGTACAGGGTGGTTAGGTCTATGTGCTCAAAAATCCTTTTCCATTAGACACAGAAAGGGGAAACCCTTTGATATAGCAGGCCCTATTTATTTAAAGACAAACTCTTGAAGTCATATAAACTGGGAAGATTCTTTGCAGGTGTAGATTTCTAAAAGTCATGCAGAGCAGTGCTCTTTGGTAGTACAGTAGTCAGAGATATTTAAATCAGGATGGACAGTTTTATCTGTGTGTAATCAGCACTTAGTCTGTAGGTAGTATAAAACACATTTTGATCTTGAGGTTTTTATTTGATTTGTGGTGTCAGTGCGGTTTTTTTCCGATAGACTCTTTTCTTTACATTTTGTTCAGGTTATTGAAGTATTGAGTGATACTTTCTTTCTCTGAAACTCTTGTCTATCTATTAAATTACCCACATCGTCAGTTTTCTCCCATCATATCATCATACCAGCAGATTTACAATGACCCCTCCCATTCAAATGTGTTAATCTCATAGCATCCCAGTAACATATTTCATTGTGAGCCTTACAGCTTTCCAGGTTGTATCCTCTGTCTACAAATCCCTAACTCAGTGCATTCAATCAAATATTTCCCATCTATATCATGATTGGTCTCCTAGCCTGAAAGGAAAGAGGTTTGTTGTTGGCTCAATGATCAAACTTAGGCCCTGATTTTGAGGTGGTCGTAATAGGGGTGCTATTTACAGCCAAGGTAAATACTGATACATGGTGGTGATATATTGATTGGGTCTAGTAAATACATCCTATTCTGAGTTTTGGCCCCGGAAATAAAGCAAAACGTGCAGATTCAGTATTAATTGCTCCAAATCAAGGTTCTTCAAAGTCCGTCCTAGAGGGCCCGATCCATGCCTGATTTATAACATATCCCCATTATAAATGTAGCTATCTTAAAAATCTCCGTGGAGTCAGCCCTCCAGGACTGACTTTGGAGAACCCTGCTCAAAATCCCTGTCTTGCACTTTTACTCTGCCTTTTGTCTGATGGATTTGCCTAGGTTTTACATGTCAAAACCTGTCAGGGGTAAACAGCAATGAGAACTTGGAATTCCGATCCCTGCCAAAATCCTGCTTTTGAAATTATCAGAGTTTTACACTGAGGCATATTCAGGGCCTTAGAGTGGATGCATTCCATTTATCTGTAGCCCTGTCAATCTCCATAGAGTTTCCAGATTCTTCACAAATCAGGGTCGGACTTTTTTGTAAGGCAATCTGGTAGTGTCAGAATGGCCGGTCTGACAGGTCAGTGTGAGGGCTGGATTTTGGACTGTTTATGGACCTGTTTTATGATCTGGTGGGCTGTTTTAACTTTCAATTCTTCTGATATTACCACAAACATTGACTGCAGCAATCACAAATGCATGCAGTCTCCCATACTTTGCAAACCACTTACACAGCTTGCCTTTAGAAGTTCAAAACTCCCCTGATTTGCAAATGTGAGTCACTTTTTTAGCTACCTGATTTGTTATTGGAGGCCACTTTTATTTTGGTGCCTGGGCCTATTTTCTAACCCAGTCTCACTTTGGTACCTATAGATTTCCATTTTGCTTTGTGTAACAGAATATAATTAGTGCGCTCACAATGTGCAAGTCGATGCCCCACACAGAGAAGATTCACAAGGAGAGGGACAACTTTGGTTATGGTTTAGCCAAGGTGTAGCCCTTTATCCTTATTCACACAGCATCAGTTCAGTGAGAAATGAGAGCCACAGTTAAGCAGACATAACAGTTATGAGAATACAGGTCATAAGATCAGCAAACCAGCTCAAAGATTGTGCAAACAATACAACAATTGTCTCCACACTCCACTACAGCGCAACACTCCAGAATGCATAGTGCCAGAAGGCCCCTATTCCTTATCCATCTCCAATGCCCTTAACCAAGGGCATCCTGGGGATTATAGGCAAGCATACCTTTGTGGCAACTTCCCCTCCATCTCACATATGGGCAATACCCGCAGTTCAATGCCAACACATACACCAGGGACCTGCATAGCACTTCGTCCCTGCCAGGGTACCTGTCACCAGGCAAATCCCCCAAAAATGTTCAACTTTAGGTATCCTGGGGCAAGGCACAAAGGTCCAGGACCACCAACAGGTCAGTCCCCCCTCCTGTCTGCCGAGTGCTCACACAAATCACCACTCATCCACGGGGTCAGCCCAGTAAATCATTAAAAATGTTTGGGTAGCCCCCTTTTTCTGCTGCTAGCAATTCCGCCACAGGAGGAGGAGGTCACTGGTGATCTCTCCCTCCCACCAGACACTGCTGGAAGGCTTTAGCAATGACCCCTAAAAATGTGCAACAGTCAGATGAAGAACTTGAGGGCCCCAGATGACAAATATACCCCATCACTATGGGAGACCCCTGCATCCCCAAGACGCCACTCTGTGGGTGCTTAGGTCATACCTCTGCACAGCATTTACCATTGGGTATAGGGCCTGTGGCTGTCCACACCAGCTCCATACCGTAGTCCGTACCACAGCACTAGGTGGAAAAAATCAGACCACTCCAGATGCCATGTATCAGTGTGATCTGCAATGTAAATATTCTGGCACCGTTCCTTCCAATCTAGGAGGCTAACATGCCCTTGCTCTACCTTCATCCCTGGTTGGATAAACCCTCCTGAGCCCCTTTGGCATTCTCTTTTTCTAGGACTTCTCACCCCCACGGCTGGAGCCTGCCACTGGCAGAGTGCACTCCTTTCTGGAATCCGGAGACAACTTTTTGCCTGATGATACTGACTCCCTATCCCACGGATGGAGCCTGCCACTGTACCAATAGCTGTTCCACACGTAGACAGAGAGTTTGAAAAAATTGTCTCTGTCTCGTGGAACTCATCTTTTACTAAGAGACACCACACCTTGTGGCCTGAACCACTTGGCTATACTGACCCAGGTATGATCTTGAACTGATCCGATTGTTCACACAAGGGGTGGCTCACCACGTTCCTGTAGTGCCTCATTCAATCCCTACCCCATACTTCTATAAGCAGACAGCCATAAATGTTGCACCTCATCTGATCGAGGCTCCCATTACTAGATAACCAACTGAAGGTTTGTTGCTGTACATCCTTTGACCTCACTACCGAGGATCCCCACAGATTCCCCATAAGATCATTCAAGGGACCTTTGGACCCCAAAGGAAAGCAACTGATCAATCAAGGGAACTTGGTTCCACCCAATAATTCCCCACTGAGGGTGGGGGGTGAGGGAGGAAAGTCCTTAAACCTGCCACTGGTCATACCCCGTACGGTCATTCAATGCACCTTTGACCCTTTTTTTTGTTTTGTTAGTGCATTCAAGGCTCTAGTGCTTCAGAGCTAGCTCTTTACAGAGGCATGAATTAACCAAAAAAGAGTTGGAACTGTAGGGAAACACTACAACTAATATTCTTAGTGGAAATACCGTCAATGGTAGAGTAATGCTGTATCTCTGCCGTGCAAGTTAAATTGAAATGTGCAACAATATAGAGAGTCCCACCCTGCCCCTGAAATTTCAACCAAGATTTGAAAATGTAATATTATTACAACCCCTGTATACAGGAAGACCGCTGACAGCCTGTGTTTCCTAGCCTTATTTGAAAACTGGACGATATTCCACTTCAATACCTCTGGTAGAGTTCTGTTATTTCATACTTAACAATATTGTTCACATGCAGTGTGTGGTATTATAGTAAAGTTAGAGAACAACAATGTTTTATTACAGTAAGCCCAACCTAGGACAGCATACTGTTCTCTGGTTTGTAATCTCCAATTTCGTGTATGATGCCGGTAAGGGATTACACACTAAAAAGATCCAACCCGTGGGATACAGAAAGGAAAACAGAATGTGCCTTTTATGAAAAGGCAAGGCATTGAAGTCAACTTTATTTGAAAGCAGCAACTGTAATTAGCTATCGCTCTGTTAGCTTAGCGAAGACTCAGTCTAAACCAGCCCATTTACAGTCCACTTTACTGTACCTCGCAATTAGCAAGAATTCTCTACCTGTCCTTGGGTTTAGCGACAAAGAACTAGCCTGCTGTACTCAGTCCTGCCTATTAACAGAAAGCATTTTTTTTGTTTTTTTTCCGAGGAGTCACTACTCGCGTGATCCCCCTTCCTCGCGGCCAGAGCCTGGAACAACCTTCCGCTCCACCTCAGACAGACAACATCGCTCCCCATCTTCGCAAGAAACCTCAAAACCTGGCTCTTCCTTGATGGACCGGAACCTGCAACTCCCCTCCCCTAGCGCCTTGAGACCCATACGGGTGAGTAGTCGCGCTTAACAAACCCCTGATTGATTGATAGATAAAAAGGTTTGCTCTCCGAACTTTGCTCAATACAGCGTCCCTCCCCCTACCTCTGGCAGTTAAACTGGAGCTTATCCCCGCATTGGGAGCTGATGCACCTTTCCCCGAAGACTCAACTAAAACAGGTCAATGTGCCCAGATGAGAGAGGGGTTGGAGACTCAAATTCTAGGCACCTCGCTCACATCGGCCTGAAGTAGTGAGAGGTGGGCACCCTACCAGGCGGCATGACCTGTCCATCAGGCAGCTAGTTCAGAACAGCAAAAGCGGGACGTGTGGTCTTTCGCACCAGTCAAGTTAGGGCAACGGGGCAGTCCACCCAAATGTAGGACAAACATGCACAAAAAACATGATGGTTGGCCACCCTAGACCTAAAAATTGATGTTTGAAAGTCGGACACCCTATTGCTCCTTACATCTTTTCGGCAGCCCCTTCTCTTATTCATGAACTCTTATATAAGCAAGATGATGCTTACTTCAACTAGACCTAAAACAAGAGCCATGTTAAAACAACAGACGTCCCTTCTAAGTTACGAACAACCCTTGAAACTACACTACTGCGGCGGCAGTGCCATGTGATCCCGCAGAAAAGACACACTGCTACCTTCTTTCTATTACCATGACAAACCCTTTGATCAGGGAGTCTATTGGCTCTCAATTCCCAAAATATGAAGGCCCGTTATTGTGCATGCGTAGTCTGAACGTGAAAGAAGGAGAATGCGATTAATCTGAAAAGCAGCAGCCATTTCAAAGGAACCACTTTGCAAGAACCGTTCGCACCGTAATCCCGTACGTTACCAACACAAATGTTTAGGAAGTGGGCTGTTTCATTGTAAGTTTCAACGACCTTTCTTTCCTAAAATATAGTAAAAAAATATGATGCACATTTGAAGTCTTTTATTATGTAATTTGCAGTATCAATTGGCCAGGCACCCCTGCAAAATAGCGTAGGCGTGCCCCACCCGACATAAAGCATGCAGAATGAGAGCCTGCACTACAACAGGCATGCCGCACCGGGGAGACTCACCAACTCCCGTTAGCACGACAGACCAACTGAGCAACAAACAGCAAAGCACATCCGCATGCAGAAAAGAGGCTTCATGCAAGCATGCAAGTCCAGCTCCTTGAGGAAGCAGAGTGGGCGCCCACCGTTCATAAAGCGCGCATGCATGACCATGGGACCAGGCATTATAATGGGGCATGCCACACCGGGTAGACTCACCACCTCCCGGTAGCGCGGCAAACAAACCAGCAAAACACATCCGCCTGCAGTAAGTGGCCACATTTTAAGAATGCAAGTACTGCTCCTACAGACAGGCTTGTGAATGTGTGCGATAATGGACCAACACTGGGTCTCGAACCTGGTTCAGCAAGAGCAAAGTCTCCAGCTCTGGCGGTAACGCCACATCCTCACCACATCTACGCATATGGCAGTCCCCCACACCACGCCCCCCCCATCCAGAGGACTCACCTCTTCTATTGTGTCCCAAAATGTGCAAAAACTCTGTGACCTGTCTGCTCTGGTATGTGGGTGCGCAGCCTGGAGAAAAAGAGGCCGAATTATAGCCTCTCAACACTTTAAAGCTCCTGTCACCGATGCCTCTCCATGACGTCAGGTAACCTCTTTGTGACGAAACAGAGGAAGGACTCCCCCACCTTGGCTCCTGCCCGTGGAGCGACTAATGGTGCCCCTCCTCTATTTGCAGGAGGTGCCTGGCCATTAATGCCTCATTCACATATTGTTTGAGAGGCCATTTGAGCCAAAAAACAAAGGCCTGAGAATGAGCGGATCTCTAGAACGTGCACATGAGATCAGTGTGTATGAAGTGCTGCTAAAAGGAAATCTTTGCCACAGCATGTGGCTGTACTGAAAAACTGACAAGGCTGCAGCACTCATGAACCATCACTGGACACTTCTGCTCCACCACATGTAACACCGACTTTTCTTTAGTCCACTTGTTTGCAACAACACTGCCCTCTTATGGAGCATTGTGGACCCATTCCATAAAAATGGGTGTAAAAATAACCCTGTGCCACAGGTATGTTTTTGGAGCAGGTTATCACATATGCTCTAAATAAAGGGGAATGACCTGTGCAAATGGGTTTTGCTTCCATACTGTGCAAGTTAATACACTTGGCACATCGTTTTGTAAGGGCAATTATCACCACGTAAAATTTGCTGTTCAGTGCCACACGCAAGCACAGGGCTGAGCACAATTATCTCCTAAAGTGTGAAAACGGATTTAAATAATGTTTGCTCCCATTTCAACAATAGGGAATGTGTATAAATGAAAATGTTGAGGGCATGTTTACTAGCATTTCACACAATGCAGCTCAGCAAGGGAAGTTGTTGCGCTGCGTTGCGTGAAAGGGAGAGAGCAGAACTGTGTCACGTCGACTAAGATATGGGACAGTTCTGCTCGTTCATAGTGACTGCAGCTCTTTTGGTTGCCCAGCGCCAATTCAGGAATCCGTATGCCACAACACAAGGTTGCCTCCAATGAGGTCAGAATATTTTTTTTGCAGGAAGGGATAGCTTATTACACAAAAAATATTCATAAAGGCTTATTCCACTTTGTATTTGTGCTGCTGAATGCAGCACAAATGCAAAGAGGAATTAACGAGGGGAAATTAAAATATGTCTCCTCGCTATGCCAGCTTCAGGTAGGTGCACCATTTTGGCACACACCCATATTTACTGATATTGGTAAATACGGCTTTGCGTCAATGCTCCTCCTATGTAAAGCCTTCCTGATGCAGAGTAACACAAGCCAGCAACATGCGCTGCTTTGCATAACTTTTTTTTTTTTTAAAAGCCACTCAAATCGGGCTTTGCATGGCTTTGTAAATCCCAAATTAGATTTTGCGTCTGTGTTACAGTTGCAACAAAAATGTGGCGCAACCCCGACTCAAAATCTTAGTAAATCTGGGCCCTGGTCTTGAAAAGGGTCCTCTCTTACTAGTAGTTTAAAAAAAATAATTTGATATAGCCACTTAGACATCTATATTTTCCTCATGCGTTTCTGAAAAACGGCACAAAAACGTAAAACAAATTCACAGAAGCATGCAGACAATATATTAGAGATAGTAGATACGATTAGAAAGCTGCACCAAAGGCAATCATTAGATGACTAAAGCAGCCGCCATTTTGTGTTATTAGCAATGTTCTAATCCTCTTGACCTGCCTAATGTTTTAGAGACACTTCGCATCACTTAAGCTGCAGCGCGAGGTGAGATGGGATTGAGCAATCATTACTTAAGAAATGGTAATTCATCATGTGGTCACAACCTCAGTAAGTGCTCGTTAGCAACAAAGGTAGAATTAATTAACACAAGGGATACTTTATGAAAATGCCATTAAATAAAGTCCTTGTTTAACAAGGTTGCTGGGAGCGCCACCTCGGTATGACATTATTATCAGCTAAAAATGTGCCTACGTGTTAGATTTTACGCTAAGCACGCAGAGCTGTCGATAGGAAAAGAAAAAATATTACTATCTGAAACTAATCACCTGCCGGTGCAGGGGAGGAGAAACAACGGGCAAGGAAGGGGGCTTGATTGTAGAACAGTAACACTAACACAGCACCCAGGTCGCCAATATTCACATGCTATAGATGACGATAGACTGGAGAGGCTAACAAATGCACACTGCGACAACTGTGGTGTTCTTCAAAGGCAGACAACCAGGGCTATGCTGATATGTTGACTTTGAATAATGATTACTGTATTTGTGTGGATATTACCAAAAAGAACCAGTTTCATGGTTTCGATGTATATCGGAATAGAAGCATTATTTAGGGTAAGAAACTTTACTTAATAAATATAAATATAAATATAAATATATATATATATATATAAGGGGGGTATATATCAACGGGGGGGCGCTCAATATAGCTGGTGCCCACAGCGAGATAAGGACCATTCTCGCACTATATTATTCACCAAGAAAAAATAATAAACGTGGCACTCTCCTTAGTTTACTACCGTGATCAAGACCTAGTGTGGTCGAAACTAGTAGGAGGAGGAGAGTGGTGGCTTGAATAAACCAGTTAACCACCCAAGGAGAGTGCCACGTTTATTATTATTTTTTCTTGGTGAATAATATATATATATATATATATATATGTATATATATATATTTACTGAAAAACCATAGGTTTCAGGGACGTTATAGTTAGTTGGACATTTCACTCGTACAAAACCAGAGAAATTCGGCCGTGATAGTTATTTGAGCTAACTATAACTCGCGCCCCACAAATGCACTGCTGATGACGTCACATATTACATCATTCCTGACATGGTCAGTGACATCACTGATGACATCACTGATGACATCTCAAATGACATCACTGATGACATCATCCAGTGACTGTGTTTCTGTAAAGTTTAAATATGTTTTATATATATATATGCCAAGGTGTATTGAAGAATGAGTGGGTGTATGAGTGTCTGAATGGATGATTTAGTAGGTGCGTGACTGACTGTATAAGTGAGTGATTAAGCGTGTCTTACTGAATGCTTGGGTTAGTGAGTAAACTGTGTAAATGTCTGTATCAGTCTGTCGTTGGTGTGTAAGCGGCTGCATGGGTTGGTGAGTAGCTACATGAGTGTCTATATGGGTTATTGATTGGTTGTCTGAGTATCTGTATGGGTGCCTGAGTGTCTGTGTGGGTGGGTGGGGTGTGTGTGACTCTGTGCATAGATGTGTGAGTGGGTAATTCACTGGGTGTATGGGTTCAAGAGTGCATCTGTGAAGGGCTGTATGGGTGGGTGAGTGTGTGTATGGGTGTGTTGGTGAGTGATTGGATGTCTCAGTGGTACATGTGTGAGTAACTACATATGTGAAAGGCAGTATATGTGAGTGTTGGAGTATATAAATCACTATATGTGAGAGTGAGTGATTGTGAGAGTGGCTGTATGGATGAGTGTGTGCTTGTATCAGTGATTGTATAAGAGAGTAAGTATGTGTTAGTATCTGTATGAATAAGTGAGGTGGTGTGTGTATAACTGTATAGGTGAGTAAATGGGAGTGTGAATGATTCTTTGCATGATTGACTAGGTGTGTGAGTAACTCTATGGATGAGTGAGTGTCTGTATAGGTGTATTAGTGCAAATGATAGTGCTGTATTGATAAGTGACTGCATGTATGAGTGACTGTATGGGTGAATGAGTGGACGTGTGTGTAGACCTAGGAATCAGTGAGTGGGTATGTAGTAACTGGTATTGGTGAGTCTATGGTTTCGAAAATGGTAGTCTGTATTTTAGAGTGGGTGTATCAAAGGTTATATTTGGGTATGAGTAGGTGCATCAGATTATCACATGGATGATATAATCAGTGATGTCATCAGTGATATCATTTGAGATGTCATCAGTGATGTCATCAGTGATGTCACTGACCATGTCATGAATGATGTAATATGTGACGTCATCAGCAGTGCATTGCGGGGGCACGAGTTATAGTTAGCTCAACTAACTATAACGGCCGAATTTCTCTGGTTTTGTACGAGTGAACTGTCCAACTAACTATAACGTCCCTGAAACCTATGTTTTTTTCAGTGAATTTCTATGGTTTTTTAAATGCTAATTTCTAACTATAACGTCCCTGAAACCTATGGTTTTTTCAGTGAATTTCAAAGGTTTTTTAAATGATAATTTCTAACTATAACGTCCCTGAAACCTATGGTTTTTTCAGTGAATTTCTAAGGTTTTTAAAATGCTAATTTCTAACTATGCCTACAGAGGTAGGACATGTGAAGAAAGAGGAAGAAACGCGCAGAAAGAAGCAAGAGAAATGCAGAAAGAGGCAACAGAAGTCCAGAAAGACGAAGAAAAGTGCAGAAAGAAGTAAGAGATTTGCAGAAAGAACCAACAGAGGTGCAGAAAGAGGCCTTGTTTCAAAGTCATCCTGTGCCCCCAACTTTTTACTGACTGGTACTGGTGGTAACTGAATCTGCCTAACCAGACCTAGAGCCAGTGCTATGCTAAAAGATACTTAGTATACAGTGAAAACACCTACATACACTAGGGAACACTATGCGTTGGGGTACCCCTTAGATTGGCATGACCGCCTCTGTAAGGCCCTAGTACATAATAGAGCAGGGGGATTAAAGCTACCTCTAAGTCAGAGGTGCAGAAAGATACTTCTTTAAGTAGTAGTCACGTTTGCAGAGTGGTAGAGAAAGGGTGCTGGGCCTCCGACCAGCGCTCAGGAATTCCGCTGCTTAGGACTTACCAGGAGGGCTTTTTTTTTTTTTACAGAGATTTATATAGCGCGAACTTGACCCGAATCGGGTATCAGAGCGCTTTACATAGCACCAGTTGCATTACATGAGGACACATTTATTTTTTTTGTTAGGCACGGGGAGATTAAGTGATTTGCCCAGAATCACAGGATGTTCAGCGTCATTGCCGAGACTCGAACCCAGTTCCCCAGATTCGAGGTCGACCGCCCTAGCCATTTGGCCAACTCCTCTCCCCCTCAGGAGTAAAGTGGACTTCGTCCCCCATCCCGTAGTCTGCCAGGAGGCGCGTTTGCAGAGTGGTGGAGAAAGGGGGCATGGCCTCCGAGACTTCTTAGCAATCCCACTGTGTGGGACTTACTGGAGGTAACAAGCGGGTACTTGGCCCCAAGGACATCCTTGGGGGCCAACTACCCCTCTATTACCTCCAGTAAGTACCCCACAGCAGGATTGCTAAGTTCTCATAACAGGCCATGCCCCCTTTGCCTACCACTCTCCAAACGCGCTCCCTGGCGCGCTCTTGGATGGGGATTGAAGTCCCCTTCGCTGTTGGGGGTCATTTAGGGGCCAACCAGCCTACCTTTTACTTCCAGTAAGCCCCACACAGTGGGATTGCTGAGAGGTGGACACGGGCCACGCCCCCTCCCTGCAGCACTCTGCAAACGCGCCCCCTGGCGCGTTCTAAGTTGGGGAATTAAGTCCCCTTGCATACTGAGGGTCCCTGGGGGCCAACTAGCCCACCAGGTACCTCCAGTAAGCGCCACACAGCTGGATTGCAGAGAGGTGGTCCGAGGCCACGCCCCCATTTTACACCACTCTGCAAACGCACCTCTTGGCACACTGCTGCTCGGGGGATGAAGTCCACTTGTGTCCTGAGGTCCTCAGGACACAAGAGGACCTCATCGCCCCACCAGCAGTGCACCACGAGTCGCGTTTGCCGGCCCTTAGCGTTGGGGACCGTGGGGGGAGCCCCAATGCCCCCACGGTCCCACCGGCTCCCCACTTCCTGCGGGAGCCGGCATTGTTTTTGCACAAGAGGAGCTGGTGACATGCAGCTCCCCTTGTGCAAAAGCAATCTGCTTTGGTTTTTGGAAGCGAGAGCAGGTTTCCTGCTCTCGCAGCAGAGTTTGCTATGGCAGGGCGGGAGGCGTGCTCCCGCCCTGCCATAGCAAACAGCAATGTCCAGGGGATGGACACCCCAGGACATTGCAGGAGCCGGCCCTGGGGGGTGGCAGTCCCCAGGGCCATCAAGGGCTCCTGGAGGGGGGCCGCGCAGCCCCCCTCCCTTCATTTTCAAAGCCCCGGGGAGGTGGTGGTCACTGGGGCAGTGTGGGGGGAGCAGGAGCTCCCCCCACACCTATTTTATATTAATTTAAGCCCCGGGGAGGTGGCGGTCCCCAGGGCTGCGGGGGGGCCACGTGCCCCCACGCATAATTAAATAAAGCCCCGGGGAGGTGGCAGTCCCCGGGGCTTGAGGGGGCCTGGGAGCCCCCCCACATCCGATTAAAGAAGCCCCAGGGAGGTGGCGGTCCCCGGGGCTGCAGGGGGCCATGCGCCCCCGCACATAATTAGCATAGGCCCAGGGAGGTGGCGGTCCTCGGGACCTGGCCCACCCGGGGGCTCATTAAAATGAAGCGCGGTAGTCCGCGCTTCATTTTTAAAAATTTTCTCGGCAGGATTCGCGCACCCAGCGCGAATTCTGCCAATTTGTTTTTATAAAAATGCTTTTTGGCTCTGGGAGTCCCTGTGGGACCCCTGAGCAGGCCTAGGGGTCAGGGTGTTTCTACCCTGCCCCTTTTCTTGTTTTTCATCTTTTTTCACCCTTTTTCTTGTGACTCGGTTACCGAGTCACAAGATGGCTGCCAACACTTCCTGGTTTGGAGTGTTGGCAGCCAATCCGAAGTCAGCTCGTGCTCGGGAGGAGTCGCGACTCCTCCTCGGTGCTCAGATATCAATATTTTTCTTTTTTTAATTTCTCAGGAACTACTGAACGGATTTGCACCATGTAAAAAAAAGGTCTCTTTCTAAACCAAGGGCTACCTTTTTGTCAAATTTGGTGTAATTCCGTTCAGCAGTTCGGGCTGTAACCGGTTTCAAAATTCCTATGGAAATTAACATGGGGAAAACGCGTTTTGGGACCCCCCTTTTTTCTCAGCCCGCTTGATGAATCACCCCGAAACTTTCAAGGCAGGAGCTTCCCAGAGCGGGCCATTAGTTTTGAAAATTTCGCAAAGATTCGTCAAACGGAGCCAAAGATATTGGGAAAAGAAAAAACGCTTTTTGAATAGAAACAAGGTCCTAACTATAACTACCTACTGGCGACGGTGAGTAATCATTCTTCCCCAAAAGCCTCCAACCCCGCCTACCGCGGAAAACTACCGGCCGGTGCCGAACATGAACAAAGGAGGCACAGGGAGATGAGCTACCACCTGCCAGATGGGTACATGTTATCGAAAACCCTTGGCCACTGCGCTGGGTCTCAGCATCTCCTAACGTGGGAGCAGAACTACACACTTAGATTGGTACGTGAAAACTGAATTGTCTCCTCATTGGCAGGTCGGGAAACAGCCTTGGACAGAAAGAAAAAACATTAGCGAAGCCTGTGAGTGACCATGAACCATTGTCCTGATGGATGTCTGAGGCGAGTCGGTGCAATTTCTGTATTGCGGAGTATACAGTAGGGGCACTATCAGGAATATACACACAGCAGCTGCTGATGATGATGCGACAGGCTCCACCCCTGTCAGCCAGGATAACATCTAAAACCATCCGGTTTTGAAGAGAAACGAGCCTCATAGCCTGAAGCTCAACTGTAATATTAGTCAGTATACCAGCAGTAGTATTAATAACTCCCTCAACTACCCTAGCAAGACGACGAATATTACAACTATTGAACATGGGACCCCAGAACGGCACAATGCCCTTCATTATGTCAGTAAATTGCTGCAACGAGGTATCTGTCTGATCAATATCGTCAGGATTGACAACCCTCTTCACTCGGTGTACCTGGAGATCCCTACAAGAGTCTATGATCCTTGTGGTAATTGGGCGGTGCAATATAAACGGGAGGCAAGTGAAAAGAAACATAACACCGGCCAGACCACCCTCTCGGGAGCCATGTATAAGCCTCCTGTTCCCCACAGATGAAGTATACATTCGGAGGTGTGAGTAAAGGTGGGCTGCTAGTAGTGTTCAGTCGGTATGTGTAATTACAATGACTCTGTCCTACTGAAATGTTCCCTGTTCCTTCGACACAGAAACTAGCTGTTGAGTTGATTACAGGGACAGGCATAGCTTTGTCCTCAGTGATATTGCGCTCCTAGAAACATTTAAAGTATTCGGTGACATTAAATCCATGGAAATCTAGCATTTCATTTTGCAACCAAGTGACATTTTCGTTGGCTTCAAATTTATTCATACAAGCATCGGGGTGCAGGGTACCCTCCTTGCCATCTGGCCCGGGTGTATATCCCTAGTGTACCACTATATACTCCAACACTGCTTCATAGTCAGCTTGTACCATTTTCATAGCGTCAGCATGATAATGCATGTATACCATAGAGAGCAGTTGGAACCAGGCTTCACAGCTACCCAAATATGACAAGGGCAATGACACTAGCAAATCATTTTTATGCATAACTGAGGGAAGTAGCCCACACACCCAACAATTCGTGGCATTGGTAGTGCTGTGTACCTGATGTAGCATCTGAACGAAAGCATTGTGTTGATAAGTCTGTTTATGTCTTTCCTTATGTGGGGCCAATGTGACAAACGAGTGCTCTGCTGGAACCGGGGTAGTCCCTATCAAGGTGTGCACAGGATGTTGTTCCCTTTAAGTACCAAACCACCCCAAAGACAACTAGCAAGGAAAGCAACATTATGGCAACAAACACTACTTTACTCTTAGTGGACCAAGAGGACCAAACAGGATAATTTGGAGTAGGACGGGGAGCCGCAAAGGGCTGCTCCTCATCAGGGATAGGACGGCCAAAGGGATATATTTGGACAACTTCAAGAGTAATTTATAGGTGTCAAAAAACGGAAAGAGAATTTTACAGGCTAGAGCCACATATTGCAACCACAGTACCAGGGGGCACAAGTCACCCAGTGTCCGTCTAGAGCCTCACTGGCAGGCTCCTATTGTTCATCAACGCCGGAGGTATGAAGCACTCCCACGGAGGAGCTGCGCAATCGCAACCCTTGTAGAAAAACAAATCCTTCTTTCAGGATAGGGCACCCTCCCTCCTGGGCCAATGCCCTCAGCTATCCTGTCCAGTGTTCAGGGCAGTGCACCAGTGTCGTTCACCCTAGTCTAATACAGGCACCTTAGGCACAGCACCTGCGCCCTAAGCTCAAGTCCTTCCCTAACTCCTAGACTGTTTGGTTGGTGCACCGTCCTTTCTCCGGGGCCTCAAATTATATTTGATAACTCCAGGCACTGTTTCATCAACAAAAAGGGTCAGAAACTCAGGAATAGATGGGCATCGGGACTCAGATTCCAGCGTGTTAGAGACGGTGTTATCCGGGGCGGCCCTTATCTCCGGTGGGATCGCCTCAGACAGAACTGCATCACTTTCTTCATCTGTCTGCGCCCACCTCACTCGGGCGTCAGAGAAGGGAACGAAGCATGGCACCTTCTCACACTCCTGATCACTGATGCCTTAGTTGACCCAGCGGTCATATGGAAGTGGGAGAGGCACCCGTTTCACATGAGACGCATGAATCCAGTGCTTTCTGCCATCCACCTTGACAGCTGTTCTGGTGGCAAGTAGCATGATCACTGGCCCTTTCCACCTCGGCTCCAGGCTGTTCTTCCGTTGGAAGTTTTTTATTAGCACGTACTCACCGGGCTGTATGCAATGCCCGGGCCCCTCTGGTACTGGCTGCAACGTGGCGTGTATCTGTTGATGAAGAGAACAAAAATCTTTAGACAATTCATACAGGTAGTCTACAAGTAAGGGGTACTCTATCTCGGAAAAGCGCTTGGGTCTGGGGATGCCCCACACATTTGCAGGGCGTCCAAAGACCACCTCGTAGGGGGACAACCCTGTTCTAGAATGCGCTGTCGCTCTGGTAGATAATAAAGCCAAGGGTAATGCATCCGGCTATTTTAGTCCTGTGCTTTCCTGAATTTTTGCCAACTTCAGCTTGCGAGTACCATTGTACTTCTCAACCAGGCCTGCTGACTTGGGGTGATTCGCTGCATGAAACTTCTGTTTAATATGCAAACCTGTGCACACCAATTCAATGACTTTTGCATTAAAGTGACTTCCGTTGTCACTCCAGATCACGCGTGGCAAGCCATAGCGCGGGAAGTACTCTTTTAGAAGTGCCTTCGCCGTCGCCATAGCTGTAATCTCTTTAGTGGGGTAAGCCTCAATCCATTTACTGAATGCACAGAACACTACTAGCACATACTTCAAGTTATTCACCCGTTCCATTTCGATGAAATCCATCTGGAGAACCTCGAAAGGGAAGGAAGGCGGTGCAAAATTACCAGAAGGTGTAGGGGTACCTTTCCCGGGGTTATGTTTCAGACAAATGATACAATGCTTGACTAGGTGCGTGGCTGCCTTGGCGATATTATCATTCTGCCATACTGGGTCCAGCAACTTGCATATTCCTTTAGCACTAATGTGCGCCGGGCCATGGGCCATAGTCACAACAGGGATCACATATGAATTAGGCAGCAACCACCGCTGCTTCCCTGGCAAGTCAGTCCAACACCCATCCTCATCCAAGCGACCTGTTCTCTCCTCCCACATTGCTAATTCATCCAAAGTTGCCTCACCCTGGATTTCCCTGACATTCTCCAATGTGTCCTCAAACATTCCATTGTCTGGGACCCACCTCGCGGGACCTGCCACCAACATCTGTGTCATCTTTGATCGAGCTGTCTCCTTAGCTGTCTGGTCTGCGAAAGCGTTTCCCATCCCCACATCATCTGTAATAGCCTTATGAGCGCTACATTTCACTATTGCTAACTTACTGGGAAGTGTCAATGCTGAAAGCAATCTATGTATCAATGGCCCATTCTGAATCCGCAGTCCATGCGAAGTCAAGAACCCTCTCTCCGCCCAGAGGCGCCCAAAATTATGGGCCACCCCAAAGGCGTACTGGCTGTCGGTGTAGATATTAACAGCCAGTCCCTCACTCAACTCGCAAGCCCTAAGGAGGGCAACCAACTCTGCAGCTTGGGCCGATTGGTGCGGGATACGGGATGTCTCAACTACAGTGTGTAATGTTGTTATTGCATAGGCTGCAGTGGTGGTGCCATCTGGTAACTTAAAACAAGAGCCATCGACATATAGTTCCCCTTGGGGTTCAGATAAGGGAACATCAGTCAGGTCTACCCGTCCCTTCGTTTCTTCCTCAGTCCGAAATAAACAATCATGGACATCATTGCCCTTTTCTTCTGAAGGGAGGGGTAGTAACGTGGCCGGGTTCAGAGTAGCACATCTTTTGATGGTAATGTGCGGAGCAAACAGGGTCAGTTCATAACCAGTCAGACGCGCACTAGTAAGGTGCTGCGTCTTTGTCTTATTCAATAATGTATCCACAGCATGAGGTACCATGACTGTGAGGTCCGTGTCAAGAACGAGCCCTGCCAAATGTCTGATGGAAACCGCCACTGCAGCGGCAGCTCTCAGACAGCTCGGGAGCGTTCTGGCAACATTATCAAGCATGGCTGAGAAATAGGCGCAGGGTCTCTGCTTACCACCGAAACCCTGTGTTAGAACAGAAAGTGCGCAACCGTCCACCTCATGCACATAGAGTACGAAAGGCTTCTGGTAATCAGTAGTACCAAAGCACAGGAGCAGAGCAAAGCGCAGTCTTTAATTGCTCAAAAGCTTGCTGGCATGCAGGTGTCCAAGGCAAGGGTTCATGCACATTTTTGTGGTCAGGTAAAGAAGGGGCTTTGTTAGTAGGGAGTAATTAGGAATCCAGTGCCGACAATACGATGTTATCCCTATAAACGCGCGTACCTCGCGTTGGGTTCTAGGGATAGACATGCTAGTGATGGTAGCTATGCGCTCAGGTGTTAGTCTGCGACCCTCCTTCGACAGTAGGTGACCTAAATAGGTGACCTCCTGTCGACAATATTGGAATTTGGAAAGGGACACCTTGTGTCCATGATGCGCCAGATGCAACAATAATTTAACAGTGGCGTCTTTGCAACCATCCTCATTGTCCGAAGCAATAAGGAGGTCATCAACATACTGCAACAGCACATTACCAGGGGGAAGCTCCAAAGAATCCAATAGAGCTTTCAAGGCTTGGCTATAGATACTAGGGCTTTCAGTATAGCCTTGTGGAGCACGACAGAATCTAAAGCTCCGACCGGCTATTGCAAAGCCAAACAGATATCGGCTATCTGTATGAATTGGTATGCTGAAAAAAGCATTTTTCAAGTCAATTACAGAGAAAAATTTCACTGATGGGGGAATCATTGTTAAGATCGCTGTAATGTCTGGAACCACAGGGTATTGGGAAACTACGATCCTATTAACCTCTCTGAGGTCAATCACAAAGTGGTAAACATCAGGGTGGGCATCAGGGGAATCCAAGGGGGCCTTCTTAAGGATAGGAAAAATAGGGCTATTACACACATTCGCCGTAGTCTCCTCAACCACACCAGACTCAATCAAATCCTGTATTATTTGTAATAGGGCCTTTTCACCTGCCTGGGATATCTTGTACTGGGGAATACGTGGCAATTTAGCATTGTCTCTGATCTGTATAGAGACAGGCGGGATCTGGAGTAACCCCACATCAGTGTCTCCTGTAGCCCATAACGTACGTGGTACATCTCTAAACTCAGTTGGGAGGGGGGCATCTTTCGCAAAGCACTGTTTGGCACGAGCGACCTGTGGTCCAATAGTCATATAAACACCATCTGGGGAACAGAAAATTGTCGCATGCGACTGTTTCAATAAATCGAGTCCTAACAAATCTTCCCCGCAATTTGATGTCAGTCGAAATGGTGAATCAACCGTAAAGGGGCCAATGGTCAAAGCAAGGGGCTTGGCAATGGGGCTAATGACTGGCACGCCTGAGAAACCCACCGAAACATTATTTTGGCCAGACAGCTGCCCCTGGGACCAGTGAACGGGAAACAGAGCTATTCATAGCCCCTGTATCAACTAACACATTTTCAGTAGTACCCTGTAAATCAGCAGTGACATAAGGTCCATTCTGATCTATAGGCACTGGTACCGGTCCCTCGCCCTGTCCTCGGCTGTCCTAGCTGTGAGACAACCTGTCACTTCGTCCATGTCATAATCGTCGTGGTAATACTGCCGTCCCCTGGGATCATCAAAATAATTCCGGCTCTGCCTATTGTGTGACGTATCTTCTGACTGTATTCACCCTCTACCTCCTGTTCCTCGCCCGCGTCCTCGAAAACCTCGACCCCTTGGGGCCTCACCCTTCTGTAACAACTCCGGACACTCATTCCGCCAATGCCCCTCCTTTTTGCAGTACGCACATTGGTTAAGCCCGAGGGGCGCGTTTGACACACCACCTCTGCCAGACCGCT
Organism: Calotriton arnoldi; assembly: GCA_963921515.1. Lineage (NCBI taxonomy): Eukaryota > Metazoa > Chordata > Amphibia > Caudata > Salamandridae > Calotriton > Calotriton arnoldi. The sequence goes on along the minus strand of CAWUFW010001643.1, from coordinate 754,041 downwards.
GCTGGGCCGAACCACTACCTCGTCCATTTCCCCTTGCAACCTGCTGCATCAATACACTCGTCTTCAAATCCTTTGACTTTTTCTCCACCCTTTCCTTGTCCTCATTCTCTCTATGTTCGTAATATTGTGCCATACTCAATATCACGGACGGAGTTGATGTCGTCCAAGTACTTTCCGAAGCCTGCAACCGCGTTGCAATCTCGGGAAGTAGGTTAGTGACAAATCTGTTGACAAATAAACGAACACCACCCTCCTGCGACAGGTCCTGTCCGCTAAAATCTATGAACACCCCTTCAAATCTAGTAAAGAAATCCGACACACTTTCATCCTTCTTCTGGCGACACGCAGTCAACTTATCCCAATCCACTCTTTTTGGCGGGATAAGTGAATGCATGTAAGTGATAATACGCCCTGGCAAAGCGAGGAGCTCCGCTTTTGGCTTGTCGCTGGGTTTACGCTCTTTATCCCAAGCCCTAATCTCATCCCATGTTCCCCCCAACTCTAGTGCATGATCCTGCATATGGACTTGCCTCCATATGTCCACTGGTACCAACAAGCCGAAAAACAACTCTATATCCGCTAACGTCATTACTGTAGAGGAGGCCGCCTCTGTCAATTCCTTATAATATGCAGTAGGGGTTTTACGGGGGTCCGGCAGCTGGCCTTTTAAGGATAGGACTTCACTCCTCTTCCAAGGAGTATAAATCCATTGCTCCTGAAACCGAGTGTCGACCCGTTGTCTAATCACAGCATTAGTGGGATCGCGCAGTTCTGGAATTTCAGGGTGGTAAATGGGATGAACCTCCCTCATGGGATGCTGTGTCCCCATCGTCGGTACCTTCTGGAGCAATCTACCTCGGTACCCCACTAGTGTCATTATATTGCTAAAAATCTCATTGGGAGCCATACCTGCAGCATATACCCTATCCCGTATGTCATATATTATTTGCAGTGCAACACCCTGAAAACATTGTTCCCACAACTCTATCAGCATCGCTGATATGTGTTTAAGGGCATGCTGCTGTATAAACAGCTCATAATCTTTCATCACACTCCACACATCCTCCACACTATAGATCGGGTGCTGAGCCCACTGAGCTGCTTGGTTCACCACCATTTTCTTTTCCTCATCACCCACTGCAGATCGCACCAATACTGTATCCATTCGATCTCGTGCCGCCGCCCAATTCACATCATGCACGCCATGTGCGGGAGTTTCGACATTCAACTGTGCCTGGTGTGCCACACTCACGGGGGATGGAGCAGACGCAGAGACCGGTACCATCAGGAAGGGAGACAGGGTGGTAGGGGTGAGAGGGAGAGTAGCAGTCGATTCAGAGCCGACAGACTGGACTGGAGAACTAACAGCACCCGTCCCGGTGCCTGGTGTGAGTAGAAGAGAAGCAAGAGGGGCCGGGGCTGTAGCGGTAACGCCAGAAACGGGAATGCTAGAAGGGGCGGCACTAGGGGCCAAGGACTGAGAGGCTGGGACTGCCGGGTATATCCTTTCAGGGGCATAAGGAGGAGGAGGATGAAAATCCAATAGGTCTTCGACAAAATCATCACCTTCCTCTCTAGTAGCATAGCACTTATCTGTCTGTAACCGAAACTTTCTATCTGCACATTCTATACCCTTCTCTACCTTTCCTCTTTCATAAGCTACTGCTTTCTGTGTTATCGTTTGCGTCTGCCTCTTCCGGGCCTCTTTCTCTGCCCTCATGCGTCGCTGCTTCGCTTCTTTCTGCCATAGTCTCGGAGAATCAAACATCGACTGTCTGCTCCTTCTAGCAAACAACTTGTCCTGAAAGAAATTCAATTTCTGTTCATCAAACGAGCCAGTAAGCGGCCACTGTAACTCAGCATTGTCCCTCGTATATTTACGCCACAATGTGCTAAACATAACATGGCCAATATCATGTTTAACATACATGTTAAAATTTGGAGTACCCTCCGGAGGTGCAGGCTGGCTCTCTTCCAATCGAGCATCAGTAGAACGACATCGACATCCAAAACACCCCAATTTGCTAAAACAAGGATTCTTAATATAAGACACAGGCACAGTCCTTAACGGACCAGTATAACACCAACAATCAACAGACAAAGACAAAAATAAAATAACAAATATTGGTCACGGAGCGAAACAAAAATAGTCCCAAGACTGTGTCAAATCCAAGAAGACAGGTTTCAGCCCCAGACCTTTTAGCGCATTAGCCAAATTACCAGTTGGTCTGGCAGATTGTTCGCTGGCAGTCCCGGGCCTTTCAAGCACGGGCCAAATTTCCAGGTGGTCCGATGAACTGCTCGCAAACACTCTGTGCCTTTTCCAAGGGTCCGCAGACCCACCCAGTTCAAGACAAGACAGTCCGGAGACCGTACCAAGACACAGCCCGTCAACTCATGTCGTTCAAGCAAGGCAGTTCAAAAACTGCAGACAAGACAGTCCAAAGACTGTATCAAGACACAGCCCACAGGCTCGTGCCATCCAAGAATGGCGCCATCTTTTCCAAGAATCAAATCACTCACCTGGTGCACACAGGTTGAGGCAAGCTATTCTCCACTGCCGACTCTTCGGACCAAACGGTCAACTCCAAGGTTTCGCCTTCTCAGGACCCCAGCTGGTGACCACTAGACAAGTGGGCGCCCGATCAGCCGGGCAGGGCAGCTGCGAGAACCAAGCTCCGTCTTGTGTGGGGTACCCCGATCCGCCCAACTGACCAAACGCACCCCCGACCATACAACCCGATTACGGGCGAGTCGGATCACCTTGCGGGGTCCCTGTTCGGGTGCCAACTGAAGGAAGTGGCCCGCCAGGGCCACTCGGGTTTTCTCACAACCACCTGCTATGCCTTCCCAAGAAAGAAGAGTCGGTCAGACAGTAGAGAATACAAGCTTACATGCTTTATTGGAAATGCTCTGTAGAGGAGTCCATCATGACCTGCACCCTAAGATGTCTGCCGAGGGACTAACTTCCCAACGGTCCACAGTGAGTAATCATTCTTCCCCAAAAGCCTCCAACCCCGCCCACCATGGAAAACTACCGGCCGGGGCCGAACATGAACAAAGGAGGCACAGGGAGATGAGCTACCACCTGACAGATGGTTACATGTTATCAGAAACCCAAGGCCACTGCGCTGGGTCTCAGCGTCTCCTAACGTGGCAGCAGAACTACACACTTAGATTGGTATGTGAAAACTGAATTGTCTCCTCATTAGCAGGTCAGGAAACAGCCTTGGACAAAAAGAAAAAACATTAGCGAAGTATAGTGTTCTGCTGAGGCAAGCATTACGGGCCATGAGGCCTAACTCGGGTACAGTCTAAGCAGCCTAGTAAGGATTGCAAGAAACAAAATGGAGTCGCATTCACCAACTGAAGCCTGCACATTACACGGATAACTCAGTGGGTTGCATAACGTAAATACAATTGGCATCTATTTAGCCACACATTGCTAACCTAATATAACATGAAAGGAATACATTGCAGGGACGGGATTTTAAAACCTAACACACTGCTGGAAGGATACCATCCAAGATGGGCTGAGCCTGCAGTCCGGTCCTCCGTGCATAGTCTAGCCGCAACCATATACCCACTGCTTCTGTATTCATTGACTCCCATGCGCCATGCAAAGGAAGAGACGGAAACTGACAGCAGAGCATAACTCAAAATGGCGGTGAAGCGGAAAAGATAGCGAGGAGCCTGACGCTGTCAAATGGGGTTGGTGCCTCAAACATCTTATGCTAAGTTGTGGCCCCTTGAGGGGTGAGGTGCTCTATATCACATCTCTGAGTCTTCTTATAAGCTATCATTCACGTGGTTGAAGTAAAGCATCATGGGACCTGTATGTGGAATTAAGACAGATTTCTTCTTTAACCCAAATTGAAGCGTTAACATGACATGAAGTGTGCAAACTCCCATGGTCTGAATATGTGCTAGTGCATATGAGTCCACAAAGCAAGCCGGATACATTTTTGACCTCTGTACTGCACATTACCCAGAAGCAGTCATGCACCAGGTCATGACCAGCTTAAGGGGGAGGCAATATCTGTGCAGGACGCAAAACCAGAACCAGGTAAATTCTATTACGCTTCTGTACCAGCTACATTTATTGTTGGGTCCATATCCACCAGGTATGCACATCACCAGTCTGTGTATGCATATTTAAAAATGTGCACACACGTGTGATGCAATTTGCACAAGTATTTGTCTTTTGTGATCAGGGCTGTGCACCAACTGTGTTTTTTTTAGCTTCCCCACATACAGCTTGAAACAATCTTATAAATTTTGCCTTAAGTCTACTAGTGTGCTACAAGATAATATTAAATGTGCTATATTGCATGACAATATGATCACGTCCACTACATTGACCAAATCACTTAATCGCAGAGTAAGTTTTGGTAACAATGTGTGGGGTTACGAATAGTAAATATGTACCTTTCCTGCCAAGTAGGGTCTCGGTCCCGGTGATGGAGCCAGTATTATTGTAGGTCAATATTATCGACCTCGATATTGCGACATACAACCACTCTAACATTCCCATAAGGGGTATGTTTTTAACCCTAACAGCCCCCCTCTGCCAATGATTGGCTCACTTCTCTTCATTCTAATAAAACAAGCCCGTTTTGCTACTGCTCCTTGTCCTGTACCTTTGAGGAGTGTCTTAGCCGGAACAAATGGAGCTGATGAAAATGGCTATAGAAAGTTCAAAAGCAACGATGAGATTGATCACAACAGTTTATAAGTTTTTCATCTTGGTACCTACTCTTCATCTTCTGCTCTCCACCAGAAAGGACGTCCAATCATAAAGCTAGGGTGGGAGTTGCTGGTTCTATATGAACACTCCCACCCTTACCCATCAATTCAGCTAGTCTCCACAAGGGTAGAATTTCAATCCTTAACTTTTTAAATCTTGATTGCCCACTCAAATCACACTAATTATTATGTCCCCCACAAAACCAACCATCCACTCATCTATCCATTCATCCTTCCATGCTTGCTCTTTGTTGAATGTATATCTTACAGCTGGCACTAGAGGGGCTCTGGGGTTAATTCAGGTAATGCAGACGTTTTCAGATTTCATGTGATATTGGTATAGCATGTTTGAGGTGTCTCTCTGAGCATGTGCAAAAAGTTCATCTTGTTTCACTATTTGATTGTGGCAAACCAGTGGCATAACGTAAAATGACTGGGGCCTCCCTGCAGAATGTGATGAGGGGCCCCCGAGTTTCCCATATCTCACAGAGATTCACTGTCCTTGGGGTGAATGGGTCCCCCCTTGAAGAATTTGGGGTCCATGGAGGGTTGGGGGGGGGCACATGCACCGCAGGGGCTGGCATTACGTCCCTCTGGCAAACACATCCAGATAAATATGTCGAAGAAGACGTAAGGAGCAAACATTGTAGAAATTGCAGGCAAGCAGTCACTCTGTCACTGTTCCAGGTCCCGAGATCTATTTTTAAGGTCTGTCTGCAATACCTATTGCTAACAATTATTTAAGAAATATTTTGAGAGGCTTTTGCTCTGTCCCACGGGAGCATTCCCGTCTCACTTCAGGCTTTTGGCTGTTTTTATATATTATTCTGCTGCCCGTAGAGTGCTTCCATTGCAATATATGAGGGACTATCTACATCACAAAAGTACACTGACTCATCATATATTAGGTTTACTATTTCACAGATGAACTGTACACAGACAGCAATCGTGTTTGTTTTCTGTTTTTCAGAGCAGGAGACTTTCCAAAGTATTTTCATCAAGACTCAAAATGCAATCGAGGCCTATTGGCTTTGCCAATGTTTGTTGTTTTTTGCTGATCAGCTGGTTAACAGCGGCAAGGTTAGCTGAATGTTTAGGAGTCCGCTTCAGATGCATGTGTGCATCCCGAAGTACACAGGTTTACATTCTCGGTGCACCCAGACTTTCATAGTTCTTTCAAACTCTCTTCTGCTCCATTTATTTTTTGTTTTCTAGTAAGATTGGTTTCCTCTGCAGTTTTCTCACCAGTCCCTTCCCCTAGGAGGTATTACTGTTCCACAGTAAGCATTAGTCACCTTGCCTTCATAAGTACATCTGTCACCTGTCACAAGTGCCTCTCACTCTTCCTGTCAAGGGCATTTTTTTCAGATTTGTCACATTTGAAGCAAAACATTTTCCAGTGCAGGTCAAATAGCACTTTCTAATTCTGCACCTATTTTTTTTCTAAATCCTCACTTCCGAGGGATGTCACACAACCTCTTTCTCATGACATCTCACCATCACCCGGAGAGCCGCTGTGGTACACTTTACTGAGACTCCGACACTCCTCCGTAGCCAACTGTGACATTCTGCGTTTCTCACTCATTTCAGCTTTCCCAGCATGGCAGCTCAGCGCCCTGTGTGAGGTTTTTAAAATGAGATGCCAGTTCCAAATAGGTTATCATAAGACTGACAAAAGAAGGGCATAAAGGAAGCAAATGAATTCCTTGTTGTTCATCTTTAAGCGCTCTTATTTAATATGGTTTGTGGAGATCTAAGCATTTCGCACTATGGGGCTTATTTATGAGCCCCTTGCGACCCATTTGCGCCGTGGATGCGTCACTTTTCGGGACGCAACAGCGGCATAAACAATGAGCCACGTTGCGCCATATTTACAAGTCAGGTAAAATGTATGCAGGGTGGTCGTTCCCCCGCAAGAAAGCCATGTAGAAGTGACGCAGTGAAATCTATCAGATTTCACTGCGCCACTTCTAGGATGACACTGCATCAAAAACGTATGCCTGCCTCATAGCAGGCATAAGGGTGACACAGTGCAATGTGTATAGGCCTCCCCCATGCATTGCTGGAGGTGCGTCATGCTTATGACACAACTCCAGCAATGCGTGAGTTTCGCGCAGACAGATATGTCAAGATACCTGGCGCATCTGTCATTCCTTGCGACTACAGTAAATACAGCGTATCCATGGTGTTGCAAGGAGGGCGCAGTGAAAAGTGTTTCATCGCTGTTTTACTGGAGCGATGCAACACGTTTCATAAATGAGGCCCTTCATCTTTATTTGTGTAGCTTCTCTGCGCTACATGCATTACACAAAAGAGCGTTGCTGTATGTTTATGTTTCTTAATTTTATTTGTTGGGATTTCAAGGTGTGTACATTGTGGGCTATAAAGATGGGAGGAGTACATTAAGAAACGCAAGACGCAGACTCGGAGCGAGAAATGTTTTCTTTCAATTGGCTACAGACATTAAAATATTCGTGTAAAAACTGTATTTTAACCAACAAGAAGAATAGAAAAAAAATTACAAAGACGAAATGGGCAATGTCTTTTAAGATAATAAAATGAAATCTTGAGGTTCCGTTGACACTTACAAACACTCAGCCTTGGGCCCCTTGTTTTAGTGTTATGTTAACAGAATTGTGCAATGGGATTGTAGCCCCATAATAGAATGTCTCCATTAACGTCCGGGGTCGAGTCCACACAATGTCTGGTCATAACGAGCGAATGACGTAGGTGCCTATCTAGGTACAAGGCGTGTTCAAAGGTCACCCTCTGACAAACGCCTCTGGTTACTGTGGAATAAGGAAGTAGAGATATTTGAACTATTTTTTGCTGGTCTTATTAGGTACTTACAGGTTTAACTGGTCCTTAGTACTTCTACTAGTTCCTACTGGTTGGAGTTGGCCCTAACTGTATTTTAATGGTTTCAGCTTGATTCAGCCACAGCAGAAGTTCGAACTAAAACCAGCCCTGGTTAAAAAAATATTTTTTTTTTTAAAAGTTCAAAGCCAGCCCACATCACCCAGTACAAGTGAGCTGAGTGAGAGTGACAGGTCACTCTCCAAGGTGATTTGGAGTCGGGATGTCTCTTAAATACATTTTTAGAAAAAGCATTGGCAACAGAGCTGGCATTGGCTGCCAGGATTTTAGCTTTGTCAATGTTTGTTTTGTTTGTTTTTGCAGTAATTTATTGTTGGGAAGCTGCTGGGCCCTCGTCAATCTAAAAAACATTGGCTAAAAGCAAAAATCTTGCCTCAAAACACACACACACAGCCATAGTAGTCCCTGGCACTGAATGGAACTACTTTGTGTGTGAAAGTGAAAGTGATGTAGGCCAGTGGCTGAAGTGGACTGACCCATTATCCCATGCTGCATGCTATAATTTGCAGAAGACAAACGTGAATGGCACAATAACACACCAATGGATGAAGAGGGCAGGGTGGAATCCTCAATGAGTAAATAGGTTATACAGATAAAATGACACAATAACAGACCAACGGAAGAGTGGGGCTGTCTGAAACTCCAATAAGTATGTTATACATACAAATATGACATCACAACAGAACAGTGGTTGAAGAGAGCTGGTTAATAACCCCTACTAGTAAGTATTATACATGTAATTTTATGAAAATCAAACAGACTTGACAAACACCAGACCAAACAATGGGACCAAGTGGTGCATAGTAGAGCACAATATTTCGAATACTTTGGCTAAAGCCATATGATTAACAAGTAGTGACAAAGATAAACTAATAAAACATTGAAATACCTCAGGATTTTCCACAGTACCCAAAGAGCAAGGTTTCTTCAAAGTAGAAAATCTTACATGTCTCTATAAAGAAATATTATGCTCGCAAAATATCTCAGTGAATGGAAATGCATTGCCTCTCTGCCTGCATGGCCAGCTGCATAAATGCTCATACAAAATCCTATGCAACGAGACCTGCCACTAGTTTAAAGTACGCTGCAAGGATATGAAGCTCTTCATTGCTTGTGTGGCAGTTAAGAGTTCATTAAATTTGAGTGTTGCTAATGATATGATGTTTATTTAGAGCCTACAGAAGGTTATGTCCATACATATCAGAGTAGAGCTCAAAAACCCAGCTTTTTAGGTGTGATGTCTGAAATTCAAAAAGGCCTTTGCTGTTCATTTTGACAGAAGACAGATGACTGTGCTAATGGCCTGCTCAGGATGACAATAATGCTCTGCAGGGTGTTGCTATGAGCAACACAGGTTACATATTATGCAGCTGCATAACACTAGTTTGCATTTACTGCCAAGTCAGAATCTGCATCTCGCGACCATAAAAGCCGCACTGTAATGAAAACATGCACATATAAATACAAACCCTTACGTCTTCCATCCCTTCACTATCCTTCTCAATCCAAATAACAGACTAATATGTCCACTGCTCAAATTAATGTCATATTTCCCTAGACTAACTCACCACTAATCTCCTTTTTGGGTTCCAGAATAGTGTGCTACTCGCCGAAAAGCGCTTCAACACCTCATCAGGGGTAACAAGCGCTATATAAATGCAAACCCTTCCCTCTTCTATCTTCCACTAACCTTTTCAATCCAAGTAACAGACTAACATATCCACAGCTCAAATTAATTTCATATTTCATTATACTAATTCACCACTAATACTTTTTGGGTACTGGAGTAGCCTGCTACTTGCCGAAAAAGCACTTCATCGCCTCATCAGGGGTAGTAAGCGCTATACAAATGCAATTACAATTACAATTTCTCCAGTATGTAAATCACCATCATCATGCCAGAGTCCACATTGACCAGCTAAATACCACTGGTCCAACTCTAGAGACCACATTTGCCCGAATACCTAAAGCTCAGTTTCATAGTGGCATCATCACTCAACCCCTCCTCTCCACTCCACTTCTTCCTACTCATAGGCGTTAGGATTACAAGGAGAATTGGAGGCCGTGTCTGCCTGCACTTAGTGATATACTGCCCATCCACCAAAGGTCATATCAAGTTTTTCTGCTCATTATGCCATTGCAGAGGTAGGAGTCTGCTATTGTTTCCTTCTTCCCCTGTCACACTTTTGATTTTGCTGCTGCTGACCAAGTGTGTCTCCCATTCCAGGCTCCTTCTTGGATCACCCTTCCATACACACGTGCATGCACAAGCGCTGTAGCACCGTGTTAGCTGTATTTGAGTGCCATTGATTGGACAAACAGGCTATGTATCATGGCTGCCTTGGAGCCGTGGAGCAAGCAGGCCTCCTAGTTTGGTGTGGGCACTGGCACGGAATTGTGGACAGAATTAGGCCAAGGGTGCGTTCCAGGCTGGATCATGTCATCCCATCGGGTCCTAAAAGCAGTCTCCTAGCTTGCCGTCAGCTGGAAAAGCCAAAATCCTTGAATGGCTTGTCTGGCATCAACATTTGAATAGAAGATGGTGTTGTAGGGCAAGAATGGTGTGCATTGCTAGAGAGATGTGTTTTCTAGTGCATGAGATAGTATTTAAGTAATGTCAAAATTAAAGTGCAGGTAAATTGATACAATGGTGTGCAAGTTTGCCACCAGGTCCGAATATTGTGCTGGTCGAGACTGAGGTGCAGTGTCAGAGTTTCATGAGGTCACAGTAGTCGCATAGAAGGGTATGCTGAAGGTCAGAAATGAGGTGCACTGAAAAGGGTATTTTGAATGTCCATATGCCGAATGGCTAGTTGTGCTTTGATGAGAATTGTACAGGATCAGTAGAGTTATACATAGATCTTAGGCCCACGTTTTGAAATGTACACAATGGGACATCTGAATTACTTTTCAAATCAATTTATTTTCCATATTAAATGTTTACATGCTTCTTTAACCTCGTGGGCTGAGACTGCAAAATAATAATGATTGCATGAAGTGGAACATTTGTTTTACTAGAATGCACGTGCTTCCGCTGGCTACGAATGGACAGATGAAAATATGTATTGCATTGGTATAAGGGATATGAAGTTTGACGAGCAGGAGTCTGAAATAAAGGTGCGTTTGTGTAGACTCTATATCACCCCAGGAATTTTTGAACAAAACTAGTGGGGGAGAGGGGGGGTGGACATTTAATAGAAACAATGTCAGTACAGATGGCAGCCAGTTGCAATCCTTATACTATGACTAAACAGAAATTAGCTACATTATAGGTTTTCTTCAGAAAGTTGTATTGTGTCATTTGGTTCCTGATTTCCATTTCCTCCATGTGAACATGTAATGGATTCATTAATATCTCCCAAAGTTTGAGTGAAAATGACGCCCAGGATGCAGCAACCAGCATATGTTGGCATGGCCACTATCTGGACAAAACCAACTTTTTTCGTTGTCAACCACCATGTCTTGGTCATAAGCATTCAAGGGATTGCCTACTGCTATGTTAAAGTCCGTAAAGGAGACAATTCAGAACTACAAAGAAAGAGACCTGAGCGAGGTCAAGCAAGTTACTTAACAAGGTTGAACATGATTTCTTTTGAGGGTCAAAGATGACCACGTAGAAGAAGGAGTACGTTGGGGATGTAACACTTTTTACCAGAAGTTTTTTGAAGGAGCTGAAGCGAGGTATACTTTGAGAGTTTTGTGTAATAAGGAATCTGACGTTACCAGTGCAGCAACGCCACCCAGTCCTTTGTTACCGTTTATCAATAGGCTGTCATAGTTTGCAGTGGTGAAGTTCTCAGATAGAAGTGTGGAGGCACCGTGAAGCCTAGCTTTAATGCCGCTAATAATGTTAGTGTGTACCATGGCAGCCTTTTTAGAGGGTAGATTATGCGGAGAATGCACTCTCTGAGAGCTTATGGCGGAGAAAGCAAGTGGGATGTCTCTGGTTACGGCATGAGAAATGGACAGTGTCCCTTGACTTTTGTTGGCTGGTACTATTGTGCCATGCATAGGCTAGTCTTGGGTGTATTTCAGTATTTCAGAGGCTGTGAGGTTTATGATGGTTGGTCCTGTTGGCCGTGGCATGCTACTTTGTGGAGGTTTATGATGAAGTGGGTTAGTATTGTATATGCTGATAGGGTGAGGAGTTGGTTATGAGTTCGCAACATGAACCCAACCTAGCCTAGGCCAATGTTTACTGCTGTAGGACGTTTCATCACCCCGCCCATTGGAATCGGGCACATTGAGTTCTAATACAAATTGATTGCAACACTTGTAATGTTGTATGCTTACACTGCACTGTTCAACTTTTCTTATGTATTTTAAGGAATGTTTTGAATTATATGCGCATGTATTTTGTACTGTGTTTTACAAATACATGTAAACTCTAAGTTAACTTCAAATGACTGAGAACCGGGGCATGTTTGCTGCTCAGAGGCTCCCATGCTAGGCAGTTGCCCAGAATGGCTTTAAGGTAGAAGTGGTCAGGTGCAGAAAGTACATCAACTGTTTCAAAGAGATAGTAGCCTGTGCCCATAGAATGAGCAACAGGACTTACACACAGGAAGAGCTTTACCAAATACCTGCGAGGCAAGGAAGTTGGTTCATCTTTTAAATTGTAAAAATTGGTTGCCGTTTGCTTTGGGCAGTAAGAGATCCGATGTGGTTGTACCATGAAGAACCTCAACAAGCATTGGCATAGCCAATAGGTCTCGCCTTTTGGATGTTCTAATTTTTTAGTTTTGTGCAATATTTTTGTAAGTGAAAGTAATTCCACTAACTAATTACTTTTTAATAAAGTTTTGAAATATTTATAGTAAGTGTGTTGAAAGTTCCATATCTCCATATATCCATACCTATATCCGTTATGTGACCTCTTTTGCGTGTTATTCTGTGCATTTTTACTAAGACTCCGCAAATTATTTTTTTCCTTATAATGCGGCCCCTACAGTGTATTTTGTAACTTGCAACCAGTGTATGTAAGCAATACTTATATGCGTTCTGTTCGGTATTTTGCGTCTTCTTCTATGCATTTCCGGTAAGGCAATGCAATGTATTTTTTACATTTAAATACTGGCAGTTCACTGTATTTTCTGCCTTATTAGGACGGCAGCTTATTTCTCTGCATTTACTGTTAACGTGCAACATAAACAGTCTGCCTCTGTGCCTGCAGAATAGCTGGAGGTGAGGGCCAAGGAACAAATCCAAAACACACTCAGTTGTAGGTAGGGACCAACAAACAACTCCAAAATACACTTAAAAGCGTTTGCCTTGAAGAAAGACCGGGTATGTGCAAGCCATACCTATATCCGCTATGAGACCTTTTTTTCTGTGTTATTATGTACATTTTTTCTAAGGCACTGCAATTTATTTTATACCTTATTATGCAGCCCCTGCAGTGTAGTGTGCGTGTGGTCAGATTTTTGAAGCCCTTACATAAAGTCTTGCAGCGCATGCGCGCTGCGCTAGGCTCGACCTAAAAATGTGTAACTTTCTTGACTTGCTTTTATTTCACTGCAATCCCTGTTGATGATCATCACGGGACTACAGAAACAGAAAAAAAAGCTGTTAGCAAATCCTCGGAACGTAAAGCTGTGCCCCAGAAAGATAATATTTTTGTAAAGCACTCACAGTGCAGTGTTTAATTTTTATAGGTGATTGCTGGCGGCTCCATTTTGGGAATCAGGACCGTTTTTTCATCTTCAGATTTTGAGCAAGGGAGAGAAAGACAAAACTGATAAATAAGAAGGAAGAGAAATATAGGAAAATAGTGACAAAGAGGAAGAATGAACCTGCAGCAGTGAGTTAAAGAGGCAGAAAGTGTATGTGGTGGGTGAAAGAATGGGGCTTGAGGTGGCAGACAGCCTTGGTATTTTGCAACACATGCATTCAGCACTGCTAGCAGAAGGCCCCTAAGGAAAACTTGGGCCCCTGCATTTTTTCCAAATTAAGCACTGTTCACAGAGCAGAGTTCCATTATGTTTGCTTCCATCATCACATATTGTATGTGCAAAATGTATCAACATGGGGGTCCTAAACTCCAGATAAATCAGTATTATTAATGGATATAAAAAGTGTAGCAGAGCCATTATTGTATTGTATTTTAACATTTATATAGAGCTTACTACCCTTATGTGGGGCACTGAAGTCCTTGCCTACATTGATAGCATGCTACACCATGTAGGGTGTATGGTTGGAAATATGTTAGCTTTGTTTTGATTCTATGTGGGAAGTGTTTCTATGTCGTGCGTGATGACCACTGAAGTGTGGTTATCATGTCTTGTGAAAAAGGGGGTAAGCACGGTGATGGATGAAGAAATGTGAGAGACAGGCACGCAGATAATGGTTTTCAATAAGCTGGCAGCTTTGAGCAGCTCTGCAGGTCGCTATATGTTATTTCTTATTAACACAGTCCACTTAGCTGTTCTGGGGTGTCCATTCTGAGACATTTTGTTTAGAGCTTATGATCTTAAGCAGGCATAGATTGGAGGGAGAAACAGTTGAGAGATTGACTAGGATGGACTTTGTTAATACCATCCCATACCTGACTGCCATTGTGAGATGTCTGGGAGCGGTCATAGACTCTAATGATCCAGTAGTCTGCTCTCTTAAGTCTTTCCTCTCTGACCTCAACTATATACAGGCCTGCAACGGTCCTACCCACTGCATGGGCGCTACCCTTGACCTCATCATAGCTAGAGAGCACATTATTCAGCTAGATGACATAGTACCATGTGATTGGTCGGATCATCTCCAAATCTCCTTTCACATTCAGGAGAAGGTATTGCTAAGACAAGGGCAACCGCTCAAAAACAAGCAATTGTCTCGTAACCTGAGAGATATCAACATCTCTAACCTTTCCATCTTGAGCAAGAATCTGCTTGAACCTCCAGCTACCATGAATAACTTGGAAGAGTTAACGGATCATTACTTCAACACTATGTCTAATATTCTCGACTCTGCAGCCCCGATGCTACTTAAAAGGATTCCTTGCAAACAATCCAAACCTTGGTTCAATGGTACCCTTAATGCCCATCGTCGCAATCTTAGGCTCTCTGAGAGACGTTGGAGAAATGCCCCCTCCACTTCTAGCCTCGAACAGTTAAGAAAGATGAGAAGTTCTTACAACAAACACATTCGCAGCGCTAAATCAGAACATTTCAGAGATCAGCTTGACAGCGCTAAAAACCGTCCCAGGAAACTATTTGATATCATCAAACAACAGGCTAATCCTATGCCAGCAATCAAAATCGCTGGACCCAGTGAGGAGGACTTCTCAGCGCACTTCGCTGAAAAGTCTAGAAATATTGAGCGGGAACTGCAACGGGCCGCAGAGAATTTGCTGTCTATGAGTTCCGAGGGTTTGCCTGCTCACACGGCAGTTTGTGCCCCGCTTTACCTCACAGACTACACACCCAAAAACAATGCCTGCTGGAATACTTCCGAACTCCAGAGTTGAAAGAGCTGTCACTTTCCCTGGCTTCTCTGAAACCTTCCAACCATTACAAGGACCCACTCCCCGCCAAACTGCTCAAAGACCTCAACTTGGCAGTTCTGCCTCTCTGGTCCAAGATCATCCAACAATCTCTCTTACAGGGGAGGATTCCAGACTGCTTAAAATGGGGCAAGTCACACCCATCCCCAAGAAAACCAATGCAGACCTAACAGATCCCAGTAACTTCCGGCCGATCACCAACATCATGTCTTTAGCGAAATTGCTCGAGAAATCTGTTCACACACAGCTCTGCGAACACATTGAGAAATTTCAGCTCCTAGACCAACATCAATCAGGCTTTAGATCAGGTCATAGCACAGAAACAGCGCTAACTCACATTGTTGATGATGCATTGAGAGCTTTGGACCAAGATACACCCTGTCTGCTAATCCTGCTGGACTTGTCCTCTGCTTTTGACACTATCAAACATGAAAACCTGATTAACCTTCTTCAACACAGGATGGATCTATCGGGCCCTGTCCTTAATTGGTTCTCCTCTTTCCTGCATAACCGAACACAAAGAATCAAAGTCAACCAATCTTTGGCGGCCAGCACTTCAGTCTCTATTGGGGTGCCTCAAGGTTCTGCACTTTCGCCCACACTCTTCAACCTATGCATGGAACCTCTAACTGCCATTCTAAATGATTCAAATATTCAGTACCACATGTAAGCGGATGACACTCAACTATATTTGAAGATCTCCTCTCCAGATGACATTAAAACTCTTAATATAGCGCTTCAAAAACTCAACAATGGCTAACACATAACCACCTTTACTTAATTCTCTCAAAACGGAATTTCTCCTGATTTCCCCACGCAACCACGAGGCTCCCACGCATAACTGGATCAAAAATCTCAGCACTCAACTGCACACCGCATTTGGTGGACTCCGCCTGTTCTCTAGGGGTCACCCTAGACAAATTTCTAAACATGCAAGGTCACATCAGTGTAACCATTAAGAGTGCCAACCATCAGCTCAACACTCTTAGGAAAATCAAACCGTTCCTACCTCCCGAAGACATACAATCAGCAGTCCAATCCTTAGTTATCTCACGAGTAGAATATGGATTGGTAACCCTAGCTGGTCTTCCTAAATCTAGGCTAGCGCCGCTAAGAGCTACTCTGAACGCCTCTGCTAGACTAATCACTGGCTCAAGAAAGCCTGATCATATCACACCTGACTTAATCCAGCTTAACTGGCTCCCCATTGAAGCTAGGATCCGTTTCAAGATAGCCTGCCTGACACATAAAGCTATACATTTCAATAGCCCCGTTTACCTGGCAAAAAACTTGAGCTTTCCGGAGCCAGAAGAAATTTAAGAAGCTCCAATACCCTACTACTGAAACCAGCGAAATTCAATAAAAAAGAACTTACAATCGCACCTTCTCAGGGCTGGCTCCAAGAATTTGGAATGCCTTACCGACTGAGATCAGAGCCAACCCTTCGACTGCCTCATTCAAAAAACAGGTCAAATGGCTACTATTGGAAGAACTGCATCAGCAATAGCCTCCTTGTCATTTGCTAGTCAATTACCATACATCTCCGACAAGCTTCTTTACCTTGTGTTGAAATATATGACAATTTAATTTCACTTTATGTTTGTAACTCATGCTTGACAATCATTTTTACTTGGAGTTTAATATGTATCTCATCTGTCTTTGAAGTAAGGAGATGATGACACTGTTTCGGCCGCATCTGAGTGGGCTGTTTACTGTCTGTTCATCTTCTACCTACTCTCCCCCTAGCGCCCTCAGTTATTTTATGCCTCAGGCTCCTCCCATTTTGCCTTATTGGGTGTGCTTGGGTGTTTTATTGTATGCTTAACAATTTACTTTCACTTTATGCTTGAAACTAGTGCTTGACAATCATTTCTACTGGAGGTTTATAAAGTATCTCGTTTGTATTTGAAGTAAGTCGATGCTGAAACTGCTCGGCCTCATCTAGGTTGGCTGTTACCGGTTTGTTTATTTGCTTTTTTGTAAATGTATTTATATTGTCTCTGTACGTAAACGTCATTTTTCATCTTTGTACAGCGCTCTGTTACCCGGTTGGGTCTTGTTCGCGCTTTATAAAACTTTTCAAATAAATAAATAGCGTGTAGCTTATTGGGACCTGCAGGGTGGACTAAATTAAAGTCCTTCAATGGCCAGCAGCATGTGGCAGATCTCTTCAGTTATCCCATGCCTGTTCAGTTGGTGATGGGTGGTTTAATTTCTGTGGACTTGTACAGTTCTTAGTGATGGACATGGCGCATAGCAGTTTTATCTTTTTTTTGTTTTTTTTTACCAGAGTTTTATATATGGCGAACTTGACCCGAAGGTATCAGGTATTAGAGCGCTTTACATGAACACCAAAGACACATTCATTTTTTTGTTAGGCACGGGGAGATTAAGTGATTTGCCCAGAATCACAGGATGTTGAGCGTCGTTGCCGAGACTCGAACCCTGTTCCCCAGATTTGAGGTCGACCACCCTAGCCGATATGCCACATCCTCTTCCCAATGTGAGTGCAAGAGTGTCTATCGGGTATAGGGAATTATTATACAGCCTGCATGGTTGATGAACAACACTCGTGGTGGAGAGGCGGTCATCAAAGTGGGATTTCCATGCAAGGAGGTCCTGGGTTTTTGTATTCTGTTGCACTGCAAAATGTACAGAGCGCTTCATACTTCTAACAAAAAAGGGGAACAGAAGTGAAGGCTCTTACTGTAAAATGAGCATGGAAGGTGGCTGAGACAAATTTACACGTGTCCCACAACCAACAAATGTGAAAACTGCCCTGGTATTTTTCTCACAGTTACCAATCTTATTTTTACAAGAATTTGTGATATTTGCTCAGCAAGTGGAAACAGAACCTGCAGACATACAAGCATTGATTCTGAGAGAGATTATAGCAGTGAGTGATTAATATGTGGCACTGATCATGTCAGCAGCATGGGTTCTTTATCAGTTCATCGTGACGTGTAAACCTAGCTTTGGTTTCCTCTTTTGGCCTGGCATTCTCCTCTATCTCTCCTCAAGAGAGTTTTGTTACCCTACGTGCACTCGGCCACCCACGCTCCGGGCTTGTTTATCATCCAAAAACAAGCAGGTTCCAGCGGCTGTTTTGTCTTCAGTCGTGATTTATGATGTTTTGTGAAATGTAATCTGCATTTCCATCAGCTGGCAGGGGTAATGGAGCACGGAGCAGACTGAGACAGTATCTCCCTGGCTCCAGGATTCTCAGTTCTTTATCAAGCTGCAGTGTGGGGTTTTACAGCTTAGAGGGAACTTGTTGACAGAATGGAGAACAGAGAGAGTAGGCAGTAACCGGGTTCAGTCTTCCTGACCAGTTCTAGTCTTTGAACATAGAGACTCCCCCCCCCCCGATGATTCTGGCCACAGCCGGACTGGGAACAGAAACCAGCCCTGGCAATTCTGCTCGACCGGCCTGGGGGGCTGAGGAAGGGTGCTACCGAGAAGCTCCGGCGGGGAGGGGAGTGCTAGAGTCAAGCACTGCTGCCGCTTTTGAGGCAGGGGGCCGATATTGCAGCACTGCTGCAAAACCAGCCCCCAGTAACAAAAGCGGCCCCCACGGGTCAAAAACCGTCCCTAGGGCCGGACTGGCCGTTGCGAGCACCGGGCATTTCCCCGGTGGGCCGCCAGGGTGGGGACCGGTTTTGGGCCCCTGGGGGCCGTTTTTGTTACAGGGCCGTTTTTGCAGCATAGCTGCAATATCGGCCCATGTAACAAAATCGGCCAAAACCGGCCCTGGCAAACATCTCGGCTGCACCCCCAACCCCCGGGGGACTGGCCGATCACTTTGCCAGGGCCGGTTTTGGTTCCCAGTACGGCCCTGTCCATCCCCCACCCTTCCGGCCCACCGGGAAAATGCCTGGTGCCCGCTACGGCCAGGCCCTGATTCTGGCAATGTTTTCCCCTTGTATGACAGATATAAATTGGCCTGGGCAAAATGTCATGTATGCAGGCATAATCTCATGTAATTTCTAGCATACCTCATTACGAACGTTACGTAAAATGCCTAATATTACTCCATTACGCCAGGTCATGTAAATGAGATTTCGTTCAGGTAAAAATCCTATCATGGGACAATGGGAAGGGAGCAAACAAACTAAACAGGAGTTGCTGTTGTTCGAGTCATCTGTGATTTTGCACTTTTTAAGTACGAAATGTCAAAAATGAATGCGGGACACATTTACCTTTAAAAAAAAGTGCAAAATGTAGGTGCCAGCATTGCACTTAGTAATGCGTAATTTGAAAAGGTATTTTGAGCTTTTTGTATAATTTCTGCAAAGCACATTACGCAAATTTCACCCTAATAAAAATCCGGTTAAATGCCACAAGTAGCCTCCTTGCCATCATTTAGACTTCTTTATTATTAATAGGGTGAAGCTGCAAATGTAGAAGAGAAAACTTCTTGCCTCATCTGTATCTAAGAGACAGTCCTCAGCATAGTATGTACAAGATTACCCTATTTATAGACGAAGGAGCTGATACATAAAAGCATACCTGTCTTTAAAAGAATACTCCTGTTTTATTCTTTTACATATTCTGAAAGGCCTTAGTGACTCTGCCTCAAAACATCTAAAATGGGAATATTCCGGTAATATACCACTAATACATATAGAAAGGACTGTGCTCTCTTTACTCTTTTGCTGATAGGGAGTTGGAAATTTCAAGAACAATATACAAAAATCATTTAAGAGTAAGTAAAAGGTTACTCCTGATAATCAAGTCAACAGTAACTGTGCTAAAGGTGTTTACACCAAGTTCCAGGCAAAATGGAAGCACATTTGCACAGCAACGCTCTCTTATGACAGGCCTCCCTGTGTTCACTCATCTGGAGTGATACATGGACACTGAAAGTAAAAATAATTTTGGGTGTATTGTAAGGCCTTGTTTATCTGAAATACATACCGCACCTTACTTGTTTTTATTTGTTTAGCTCTAATATGCCAGATAATATCAAGCTTCAGATCACATGGCACACATTACAAACAGAAAGTGTAAGATCTGAAAAAAATAGACAAGAAAGCTTCCCCCGAATAATTAATAAATCCCACAAAATCTAAACAGTTAAATCAAGAAAAATAATTAAACAGTAAACTACCTGGTTATCTAACACCTCTCCTAAAAGTAACCCAGTAACACACCTAAGTGATTACTTGGTCAGTAGATTCCCCAACCTCAACATTTCTGTTAATTACACCGTTTACAGCATAATAAAAGATGAGGCTGTAGGTAATGTTAAAAACTTACAAGAAACTGGTATATCTGAATACATAGGAAGAGCTGATTTTACAGATTGGGTCTTGCAAGCCTCAGTGCCTGACTCACAAAAAGATGCAAAATCTACATCCAATTTGCTATCACGGACGTGAGCCCTGCGCTTACTGTGCTGTAGGTAATTAGCTGCAACTTACTCATAATGAGGGGACCTGGCCTATTCTTTCGGAGTGCACTGTTCCTATTGGATCAGAATCATGATTGATTTGAATATATTTGGTCCCTGTCTGTAGTGGTGCGTTGCAAAAAAAAAATGATGCACTGTAGAGCGACCATAGTAATTACCAGTCGTTGACATAAATTCAGTCATTCTGTCAAACATTTTGTTGTTTTTCTCAGACAAATATATTTGTTTTCCCTCTTTTTGCACCATTTCCTGCTCCAGGATATCAGTGGATGGAATATCCTGGAGCAGGAAATGGCAAATTGGAAAGGTGGATCTTCCCAAAAACCACAGTAGGTGCTGGTATGGTCTCACATGGGACAGGGCAGGTTGGCAGGATCATGAAGAGTGTGGGCTGGTTTCCGGCAGGCTTCGCTAGGAAACACTTTTTGGCCATGATTACGATGCCAGTCAGACGAGAGTTCCACGGGCCTCATGTCGGAATGGAAACCGACCGACTAGTAGTTGGCACTTCCATCTGACGAATTAGGATGTGACCGCCCATGAGGCGGTCGGAAACATCAATTTTTCCATTGCGTCTTGTGCAGCGGCCAGAAAAGGGCCGCAGCACAACCCGCATTAGAAAAGTTGATGTTTGTAAACATGAATGCACTTTGTGCCAGGCACCATGTGGTGCATGGCACGTGGGGTGTGGATGTTTCGGGGGGCACCACAGGTGTCCCCAGGCCTCAAAGCAGAGGCCACGGAGGGACAGGGCCCTGCTAGTGGCACCCAAATCCGGTTCCGTCAGCCTTTCAATGGCAGTCGGACAGCCATTGAAAGGCTGCCTGAAAGGGACATCGTAATCCCTATGGCGGTGCCTGAGCAGGCACCGCCCTATTGGAAAGGGGTTACTTTACGACCGATGGTCGGACAGGATCCTTGAGCCCATCGGAATCATCAGTCGGTCCCTCCACATGCTGCCTCTGACCCCGCGCATCTTAATGCGGCAGTCGGACCGCAGTACTAGATGTCAGTCGGACCGCAACCGACAGGCCGTCGGTTGCGGTCCAACCGACATCATAATGAGGGCCTTGGTGTCGGCATGACTGGGCTAGAGGGTAATCTCTGTGAGAGGGCGGGAACTCAGAGCAGGGAATGGGAGGATGCCCAAAGAGCTACTTCCGTCTCCCTTTTGCCCTGAGCAGCCATTCGCCACTCCAAGCAGTGGAAACAACTTTTTGCTGCCACAAAGATGCTTCTGGCACTGCCCCTCTTATTTTATTTTTAGGTCTCGCCTAGCGTTGCAGCGCGCATGCGCTGTTCGCTCTGGCTAGATCTATTGTGAGAGAGGAGATTTGAGAAGGGGGCTTGAAGCCCCGCCCCTCATTTTCATTGGCCGGCGTCACCGTTTATGCTAAACGGTGGCCTGCCATTGGAAATGAGTTTTTTTTGCTGCTGCCCTTTCTCCTTTTAGGACGGCCCCTCCGGACTGGATCGCCTGCTTCACGGCTGTCGTGAAGCAATTTCTTATCTCAAGAAGGTGTGTTATATAAACAAGCCGTGAGATCCAGTCCGGATGGGCCGTCCCAAAAGGAGACAGGGCACCGCGTGTTTATTTTTGCATCGCGCTTTCACTCAAAAAATAAACAGCGGCTGCCTTCCCGCAATGGAGAGCGCTTGTTTTAGAAGCCCTAGGACCATGGTTCGGGTCAATAACTGAGCAATGTATGTTCCTGTATTGTTATCAGGGGCATGTGACGTCATTTCCGCTCTACCATGATCCTGTTACAGCGACTCCATTGGCAAATGTTCACCACTGGAAGTTGTCTGGTTTGGCCTATTTGGTATGCTAATCTGTTGGGCTGCGATTTGGGTGCCTGCAACACGTGTATACCTCGAGGACCAATTATCTTTGTCAGTAGGCATCCAAACACTTTCCTCCAAGTTATGAGAGACGCGGATGATAACTTCTCTCGCAAGTTGTCAGCCGTTCCCGACCCTTCGCCTTTCCACCGCGTTCCAGTGCCGTCCTAAGATATACAATGCCGGTGCAGACACCGCAGATCATACCCTGTGTATAAACACGTGTGCAGGGGGGTGGGGGGGCAGAGGGCTGCAGGTGAGAAGTAATCTGTTGGTACAAGTACTGCAATGAAGTGTTCATACCTCCAAAGTGCACATATTTCAACTTTTCACCGCTGTGATCACGTTCACTTCCTATTTAATTTCGGGTCTAAACTTAATTTTCTCTTGAAATGGTCAGAATCGATGTTGGTGTCGAGTCCCGTATGTAAAGGTGTGTATTTGTATTGGGCACATGCGTGGTGACTGGGGGACCCTCCAGCCGAGGGGCTTTTCGCATCTATGGTACTGGACTTCGGGAATGGGTAACTGGTGTTAAAGTGTATAGATTACAGCTGCAGTATGTTGTCAGCGTTGAACGCGTTTGATACTAATTCTATGGGCGATGTGCATCACACACCTTGTAGTTAAATATAAACTGTTTCTTTTAATGAAATGTGGAGTGAATATTTGTTGAAATGCCGGTCATCGCAACGTTTCAGTTTTGGGGGAAAAAATGGAGTGTGTTTTTACGAAATGTCTGCTGACTGGAGGTAATTGGGAAGGGTCTGGGCATGTGTTGCATAGCGCCTAGTCCTGGTGTACAGGCTGTGTTTAAAAGATTATGTTGGTACACACACGAACAGCGGCGCCGAAAATTAAGTGAATTGCCCAGGATCAGTGTTTTGTTTTTTTAAGAAAATCCAGCTTTAAACTCAGGTTTTCTCCGACTCACAAGCAGTGATGTGGTCTGTGGACCACCTTTTTCTCGACGTGTGTGGTCTTTGTGGGTGGGAAGAAGTGATGTGCGGGGGGAGGATTTTTTGTCCCCTGCATAGGTTGTGACTTCAGCTAATGGAATGGTGCGCTACTTAAAGCGCCGAGAGTGAGAGTGCAGGCTGCAGGGTTTACTTTCGTGCACAAATGCGTGCCCGTCTTGTTGTCACTGCTCTTGTTGTGACGTGTGTAGGCTGTATATCTGTGCTTGGGGGGGCTTCACAGTGGGGTGCTAGTAGCGAATAAATGGACTAAGGGGTAATGTTAAAATCAGGGTCCTAAGTGACACTTCCTGCCAGGTCTTGCTGCCTCATCAGCAGCCCGCTGAATGGACCCAGTGTTTTATCGACCTCGGAAGGATGAAAGGTCGCGCCAGTCCCACCGGATTGATGTCTCTGTGGACGGCTGATCGGTTGTACAGACAATCCTTGCAGTGCATGCATCCGGTTACAAAACGTGGTGTTCACAGCGCTTCACACGAGGGAGCTGTGTCAGGGAGCTGGATATGTGAATCATATGTTGTTCCAGTTAATAACTATGTTGTTAGTATCAGTCTAATTGGTAGGAGTACTAGCGAGGGGGTGGTTTTAATGTTATTGCATACTTATTGGTCGTAGTAGAGGTGTTTTTGTTATTATCGTCGGTAGAATGAGTTCGCATAACACTTATTTCTCGTGCGCCTACATCCGAGCTAAAATAACCCCGTTTCCATAAATAGACAGCAGAGTGGGATGATGTGGGATAGTTGTAAAGTTCATGCCCCTGGGTCTGGTATACTTCAGTATTAATCCCGGCTTTTCTACTTCACCAAATGATGTGCTCTTGGGCAGATCACCTGTTCTTCGGCTCTCTTGCCCGGCTTCATTTGAGACATTTGTTACAAAAAGAAAGATCACTAGATAGCTGCCAAAGGCTTTGCAAGATTTCCAAATATTTGCGCGTTTTCAGTGCATCTCTGCGTTACTAGCGCTTGTTTGCAGTGAGGCGTGGATGGATGGGCGGCCATTGCCGCCCCTCTATGGTATGTGTTCTTAAGTAAAGATATTCTGAGGTGCACGTCCATGATTGCAATAATCATGCGGAAAAGGCTGCGAACGTTCAATCACAATTCCAGTGACCCTGACTATATAACAGATAGATGTTCCATTAGAAGTTAAGGTGAAATTAGGTTTAAGAAATAAAACCAAACCTCACCGAAACTAACCAGTTAAGTTAGGCCACATCCCACGGCAGGAGAACCAAAACTTCCCACCCCTGGCCCCTAAAAATTAACTACTCATGGTTATCATCTCATTCGGAGGGGCAGGTAACAAGGCTCACGTGTTGGGGGAATACTCTTTGATCCCTCGACACCCGAAGCCCTCGCTGAAGCAGCCCGTCACTACATTTTGAGGGGTTGGGTTTTACGAGACCACAAACAATACGAGTCTCCAAAGCGCTTCAGACGCACTTGACCCTACACTTGGGTATGGTGAGAATACTGGGCGTCTTTCCCAGACTCCCATAGGTTTTATTCTATTTTATTTCACACGGTCCTGACGAAGCGCACTGCGGATCCATTAGGGACCCATTTGATGCACGAAACATGTTGACCAAACCGCACTTTTCACATCACCGTCACTGACTGAGAGCACTGGGAGTATATTTATCCCCCCTACACATTTGTTTTTAGGATTGGCTCCAGTCCCCTTGATTTTAATTTACCTTCTGGACCCTTGAATAAAATTATATTGGGGTACCAACGAGGCAATTTTATCTTCACTCACACACTTTTTCACAAGGCCCTCAGACCCGCATGCATAACTGCGGCACCTCCTATAAAAGATCTCCGACAAAGAGCCCTCTCACGGGGCCCGTGGGGGACTGCAGCGCCACCCCCACCAGGAGCAATGCCTGATGATGAAGCACAACACCCGCAAGGGTGTGTGAGGGCACCATTGTCATAAGGAGGAATTCCCCTACCCCTTATCTCTTTGATCTACTCTAGCTTCAGACACACTCTTTCTCAACAAATAGTTGTAGCAAGTATATTCTTTTACTGCTTAGGAACAGTTACCACTCAGTGTGTGTATCATCATGATAAGCCATCCCCCCACCCTCTAAGCACACGGGGGAGGGGCTGGTACTCTGCCATGCACTAACTGGGCCACAGAGGCATGGAGTCGGCATGAGTCACGCGGGCGGGGATACCAGTGTCTGGCCAGCATGATAAGTGTCCCCTGCACGCCTCCCCCACACAGCATGTTCCTGGGACATCACCAGATGTTCCCGGATGACTAATGGGTCTGCAGTCCGGCCACACGGTGACCCAACACGCCCTGCGCAGGAGGAGGTGGAAAACATGCAACACTCCCTTGGTAACCTGGGCAGTCAAGAGTGGAGGCGTCCCGGGGGCGGAAGCCGAGTAGTTCTTCAGAACTCCCTGCAAGCACAACGCTGTTCACGAGCCCCCACCCCTCCTGTGAACTTTATACGAGGCCCGCCCTGTAATTAAGTGCCTCTCGCACACTATCAAAAGCAGCGTGCACGCCTTTCACGCCAGTGCCATAAAAAGTACGAGGCAGTCAGACACGCTACATAAAAACAAGTCTGAATGATAATGCTATCTGACAAATACACTCTCTCTTCAGGCGCTTCCTCCTACTAAATATTTACTTTGTCTCCATGTGCCAAAGTTCGGAGGCTGAGAGGGTGGCTCAGTGAGTTGAGTGTTCCTTGCCCATACAAGCAACGTAATGCATATGACAAACCCTTCCGCATAAGTGTTAACATCTTATTCGCAGCGCTTATCAACGAACGAGTAGTGTGAAACGCTAAGAAACAAGCTACCCAAAAGTTTTAACGCCTGCTTTAACAGCTATACACGTGGCCACTGAAATTATGCAGTAGTGGAGGACCAAATTATGCGGCAAGGAAGGCAAGTTATGCATTTCAATGCAGAACATTTTATGATAGTGTTACTTGATAATTGTCGTTTTCACGTGATCATCGCCTAGCAAAGGTTTCACCTCATTAGTACCAGGTTAACCTTCAAATACAGTAATAAGCAACAGAAAAATTACCAGTCAACCTTTGCATACGGTTTTACACTACAGTGCATGGCAACACATTGCTGTGATTCTGGTAACTTTAGATCCGTTTGAGCTAGAAACATTTTTTGTTAAACTCATCTGCTGTGTGAACTGCAGATTTTATGTGGCAAATGCGGCACGTCCATGACTGCAATAATCATGCGGAAAAGGCTGCGACCGTTGAATCACAATTCCAGTGACCCTGACTATATAACAGATAGATGTTCCATTAAAGTTAAGGTGAAATTATGATTACGAAATAAAACCAAACCGCACCGAAACTAACCAGTTAAGTTAGGCCACATCCCACGCCAGGAGAACCAAAACTTCCCACACCTCGCCCCTAAAAATTGACTACTCATGGTTATCATCATGATGAGCCATCCCCCACCCTCTAAGCACAAATGCAGCATTTCCCTACATAAGAAGGCTCATCAGATACATCCGCGCAGATATGAATGTATATAAACACGCACACACATTTATGTATACAAACACTGACATGTGTATGTATGTATATATATATATATATATATATGTATATAAACTTGCGCGCACAAGTGTATGTGTATATTGTACATTAATAAAAGCCAGTACCATTTACAATACAAAACTCACACTAATACAAATGCAATGCAATAGATTTCGCAATTACAACAAAGTGAGCTATTGCCATTTTGCATTACACCATTTAATTAATGCTTCACGAAGGGAAAAAAAAACCCAATAATATCTACAATGCCAATAGCTCAAAACAATGTCATTGCGAGACCTATTTCATTGTAAATGCTTGTTTTTTAAGTAGGGGTTTCCGGGCACTTGGCGTAGCCGCACGAATCAGCTAGCCATCAGGCTTTGCCTCCTCTACGCTGCTAGAATCTTGTCCCTTTTTAGATAGATTTGCACAATTAGGGGCTTATTTCAAGGCCCTTGCGCCACTTTTGCGTCATTTTTAACATGGGAAAAGTGACGCAAAAGTGGCGCAAGGGCCTTGTAAATCTGCCCCTAACTGTGTTCTTGCCACATTACCACCGAAATGGCACAAGGTACGACACACGCTTTCTCCACGCTTCCTGTTACACACTCAATATTTTGTGCTCACCATTCTTGTATTTCGAAGTACCATCTGAAGGTTAAAGTATCTTGAGGATTTAGATAAAAATAAAAGCTATATTTCTGCGGAAAGCTGGAATAAAATCTTTGTAATTCCAACCCCCTGGAGTGTGACCTGCTTAATCCAAAGCAAGCACACAAGACGCCGCTTTCTTTCCCCTGCTGTTCAGATGCCTCGCAAAGCACATTGGTTTTTGCATGTCACTCCAAAGTGAAATGTTATCTTGGGAAGGGGTCAAAAACAGACCGAGGGCGATCCGTGCCTGGATGTGATGAGCTCGGAAGAGGGCTCGAGTTTCCTCACAGTGACACAAACAAACGCTGCTATGTGCGTGTCTTGTTCAGCGTAATTACTGCACTCGTCTGTCATTAGGCGAGGACAGCGAGACTGACGGCACAGGTGACGTTCATGGCTGTCAACAACCCATTTCCCCTCCCAGAGCAAGAATGGAGTGTTAAAACTATGCATTCAAATGTCCTAACCCACTTAGTCCAACCCGAGTTTCCTTTGTAAAATTTCTCACTCGGTGCCCAGTGTACAAAGCATCACATCTGCTTTGGACCTATATGGGACGGGTATGCGCAGACGTGGGTCCCGTGCTCTCCATGCCCCTGGAGTCAAGCTATCCTGGCTGATGAGGGGTGAAACCCCGAAACCGGTCCTAGGATGCTTGTTTCCAGTCCAGGGAGAACCTGGCCTGGCAGCTCGGGCTGGACTGTTCCCATTGGGCACAGGGACAAGACTGATTTGCATATGACTGGGTTCAAACTGGAATGGCATGGTGAGCAGAAAAACGATGGATTTAGGCCCAGATCTCTGTACGGGGTGAATGTATGACATTGTTCTGCATTCTGTCCATCAATTGTTCTTTTTGCATTCGACATATATGGCACAATCGGACTGGGCAGTTCCAATGTAGTTTGATAGCCAGGGCAAAAATGATGACATGTAGCCTCCACCCACTTCCGCTAAATTTTTCAGCAAACATTTCATCATGTTTATTGTTGTAAGATGAAGTGAAAATATAGTACGGTTAAATCACTCCAGTGTTACTGCGGCACTGCCTTGTATCTAGCACTCTCTTTGTTTCGGGTCAGTGTAGGCAACAGAGTCCATAGTGGGGGGCCCTCTTCTGTGACCCAGTAGGGGAATGCCAACGAGCATAGCCGTCCCCTTTACAAATCTATTATTCCAACATATCTCATCTAATTATAGATTCAAAATAACCACTAAAGTACATAGATGTTATTCTTATGTCTCACCAATAGATAGCTTTTAGCTATATGTTGTCAAAAATTATTTACAATACCAATACATAACAGTGGGCTCTGGGTCAGCCCGTTTCTTACGGTTGGGTGTCTTTCTTGTCAATCTCATTTACTTGCCTATCATGTGATGGATTTTCTTCCTCTTTTTGTGGATGTCACTCCATGGAGAATAGCCTCTTTACCATCCTTTAATTGACTGGCTATTATCTGGTGCTTAATTGTGTGAAACAGTAAGTGCCCGGGCCCCAAACTTTGATCAGAGACATGAAGTGAGCTCTATCGAAGGTCGGGTTGCTAAACACCTTGGCTGTTTAGCTATGATAGCACCTCGCATCTCTTTCATCTACCACTGGGCGCTCCATGCCCCTTTATCTCCTTTTCACTATTTTATTTGCCACTGTGTTTCCATAGTTCTCTTCCTCTTTCTTTCCCACTTTTATTTTTAGGTCGAGCCTCGAGTAGCGCGCAAGCGCTGCATAGAGGCGAAGACTTTTAGTAAGCGGGTTTAAAAGCAGTCCCAAAAACCCTCGTGCGTCGTGGCTGGCCTTTTGGGATGGGTACGCGCGGCAAACATGTGTTTCCAATTATCGTGCCCAGACACGGGCGCGATAAGTGGAAACACATGTCTGCCGCGCGTACACATCAAAGGCCAGCCACGGCGCTACAGCGTTTGGTCAGCTCTGCAGGCTGCCGCGCTCGCTCGCCCCCGCTCTCTGTCCCCGTCCCCCGATGCGCCCCGTAGTTTCCGGCTTCGCTCCCCTTCTGCGGCTCACCGCTCGTTTTCAGTTGAAGACGTTGCCGGCCGGGCCTTGGTTTTCCTGTCACCGGTCTCCAGTGACAGCTGGGACTGCTGCTGAGCCGCGCTGCATTGTGTGGCTGGCCCCAGCCGGCAGCTGCGAGGCTTGTTAATTTAATATCCGGTGCCCACTGATGCAATTCGATTCCCTCCGTGGGGAGTTATATTTAGAAGCAGACCGGAAGGATGCTGCAGCCCTCACAGATGTTGATCCCAGCAGAGCCCTCCTTGCAAATTGCAGCCGGGATTTGGAAGAGACTCCACTGACCGCTGCAAACACAATGGGAATTAAGACGTGGCAGCGGCCCGGTCAGACAGCACACATCATAAAAACATCCCTGCAGGTACCGAAGGGCTGAGGCTGTTTTAAAACCGGACACGGATGTCACTGCACAGATCAAAGAGGTATATTAAAAGAGGCACTCTGAGGCCTTGGAGGGATTTCTGTTGATCAGCTGCACCCATTTTTACACTGAAACCGGACCGAATTTGCCTTCACATCCAAATGACATATTAGCACCTTATCAGGACTAAACCGGTAGGAAAAATATCTACACCGCAGAGACCGTGTGTTAAACGCTCGTTTCACAGGCACATGCGGAGGCAGCCCTTCAGAGCAAGGGTCTTTGATTGTAATATGAGTGGAGCTTAAATAATTGATAAGGCTGACGAAGGGAGGTTGCCCAATGCCGCCCCCTGACTCCATACGTCTGCCTAGAAAACAGCAGACATATTTCTGCACATTGTAAAAGGACGCGTTCTCTCATCTATCTCTCTCTCTCTGTCTGTCTGTCTGTCGGACTATCTATCTCTCGGACTATCTATCTGTCGGACTACCTACTTACCTACCTACCTAACTACCTGTCTGTCTGTCTATCTATGTTTCGGACTATCTATCTGTCGGACTACCTACTTACCTACCTACCTACCTGTCTGTCTATCTATGTTTCGGACTATCTATCTGTCGGACTACCTACTTACCTACCTACCTGTCTGTCTGTCTATCTATGTTTCGGACTATCTGTCTGTCGGACTACCTACTTACCTACCTACCTACCTGTCTGTCTGTCTGTCTGTCTGTCTGCTTGCCTGTCTGTCTGTCTGTCTGTCTGTCAATTTGTATATATTATTCTGCAGTCTGCTCGAATCATGTTTTACATACTTGTGGCTATGGATATGTAATGAAACGAGTTACTCTGTAGTTTGTAACATGATTCATGGTTCTGCTCATGCTTATTACATAGATGAGTTACTGTGATGAAGCCCGTGCTCGTTATGACATTTCATGAGACAAGATCGTCTGCCGGAAGTGCTTCTTTCAGACCTGCACATACTGACACAGACGAGTTGTTTCATAGTTTATCTGTGCTGCATCCGCTGATTCTGAAAGAGTAAAACTTATTCTGTAACCCTACTATAGCAATAATACGTATTCCTGCACATAATAAACATGAGTACTTTGTATGTACAAATCAACAAGAAGAGAGAGAGGTTTCTATGGAACTCGTCCTAGTCCCCTGGGAAATACTTAGATAAACAAACAAGCATTGGCATAGCCAATAGGTCTCGCTTTTGAGACCTTATAAGTATTTAGTTATGCAGCACAATATCCTTGGTGCAACAACATCAACTGTTGCATGGCTAAACACTTATAAGGTCCCAAAGGCGAGACCTATTGGCTATGCCAATGCTTGTTTTTTCCCCACTTGGTCTGAATGAAAGTCTGATGAGGTAAAATAAGTGCCGGTACCCAAAAATAAGTGTTGGTGGGCCCCACCAGATACCACGGCTTAAATTAAGCACTACTTGCATCCTTCCACTGCTTACATTCAGGGAAATACTTTTTTCTTTATTTTTCAGCAGTCCGTTGGAGTGCATGTGCTTTCTTAAATTCCCCCCGCCATGTCTGTGTTGTTCCGCCCTCCCCTCCCCCCAGCTCTCCCATTGTTTTGTTGCTTCCCTCCCCCCTCTCCATCCGGCTTTTTGCTTTTTTTTAAAATTTATTTTTCAAACCCCCCAGTTCCCTTGTTGCTCCCCCAACTCCTGCCTGACATCCCCCATGGCGGTCTTTGAAAACATGGAACATTAAAGGTGTTAAGCTTGAGGGCAGACTTTGAAGGGGTTATATTTTGTTCATAGGTTAGCTGCCCTCTCAGTCTAAATGTCAAGTTGTTGTGGGGTTTTTGTAAGTTCACTATTTTAGACCCATACTACAGGGCCCTTTCACCAAAAAATGACAAGACTGATACAGTATAATATGTGCAGCGGTGGACTCGACTCTGGTCAATAAATATTTTAAAAGGTCAAAATTGTGCTCCATTGCCATAGTCCAGTCTATATGTTGCCAAAGCAAATGTGGACTTTACTCTTTATGGGAAAGGCATGCCTCAGGAACCTCAAATATAGCTAGCTATCTTGATCTACCCCGAGTTGTGCTGAATGACAGACAGGTAATTGTTCGCCTGGACAGTAGAGTTCTTAGCCATTGGTTCTGGTGATGGATACTTGTCCATGGTTGGTGCTAGAAAGTGGGAGTCAAAAAAGGGCAGTATGGATGACCACATTAAACTCTGCTTTGCTGTCGTCAGCATCAGATGGTTATCAGCCATTCAATGGTCAATTTCCTTTAGGCACATAATAACTGGAGAAAGAAAGTTTCTGTTTGTGATAATCAGCCGTACCCTGATAGGCATATCTTCCAAGTAGGTGTAAAATATCAGACCATGATGGTAAATTATTTTTGACAGGGATTGACAGTAATTCGTCAAGCAAGCAGTGCAAATCCTGGTCTGACCTGCATTTTGAGTCCTGAATAAAACATTAAAAAGTCTGCTGCACTGGAAAAACAAAACAAAACGATTGTTTTCTGTATGGAGTGCACCATTGTGACAAAGAATTAAATGTTTTATGTTTCAGTGAAGTGAAATGATATACAGATGATATACCAAACAATCAAGTGCATGTGATGAGAGAGAAATACTCTTCTGGGTGGAGCCAAAGCTCCCTCTCTATATATTTTAAAGAATTTGTATCAAAAGGTAATGCATACGGCTGCATTGTCAAGGCAGAGATACCAAGTAGGAATATATCTAACTGCTGTGACATTCAAAAGGCCAAAGTCAGATTTTGAAATGAATATAATGGAAGGGCCATGGCTTAAGATTGGCATGAGACTCAATCATAATCTTTGAAATCTGCCTCTGCAAAGTGAGTCCCGACTGCAGCATAACTATGTCAAAGTTGCCAGGAGTTCCAACGGGCGAGGGGCTCGACCCAATATTTATCTGTTGCTCGCTTGATGTCATCAATGCCTCCTTGGGCCAAAGTCACCTTTGCTTGGTCTAGAACTCTGTGTGTTTCAATGAAGGGATGAGCAGACTAATTATTACCTTTTCAAGTTGATTGTACTACTGAGTATCAAGGCTAAGAATATCAAGGTACAAGAATATTGTGGACAAAATATCGAAGACCAAATTATCGAAAGGTCAGCACATATAGAGGAATTTTAGGTTTACTATTCCTGACTCCACATCTACATGCCTTTAAGATCTATAGATCATCACGGTACATATATGAGAAGTTAGGTATAGAAAATATATATTTTCTTCCCTTTTGATATTTTGGATTTGATTTTTTGTACTTCACATTTGTATACCTTGATATTCTAGCTTCGATATTCAAGAGGCATACCCTTGCTGTATCCACTAAATAGCAAAACCACAATATCGATGGGACTTAATATTGAGGACAGAATATCTAAAAAAGAAAAT
This sequence comes from Calotriton arnoldi, assembly GCA_963921515.1. Taxonomy (NCBI): domain Eukaryota; kingdom Metazoa; phylum Chordata; class Amphibia; order Caudata; family Salamandridae; genus Calotriton; species Calotriton arnoldi. The sequence continues at coordinate 720,674 of CAWUFW010001643.1, read as the reverse complement.
ATTTAATAAAGACTTAAATATTTTGGGAGGACAATTGCTCAAAAGGGAGCGCAATACTGTGCTAAAGCAGAAACTGGGCCAGATCTACAAAACATTGCTAAGAGGAAGTATGCGTTACTCTTGTAGTATCTCTGGCTTACTCCTGGCATTCAGGAGTATGTCTTGAGCACTACAAGAGAAATTCACACCAACAACTTTGTGAACCGAGCCTAGACTCTTTAAAAAGTAGTGTTTCATTAGAGTAAAGAATGAGATAACTCAGATTTTGGATCCTCCATAGTTTTCGCCGTGGGATAGAGCGTGGCAAGGAGACTATTGCGCAATCACATTGTTGCACAGGAGAAAAATATGAAAGGTTTATATCTTGCTAATAAAATAGTAAGTCAGGCTGTAACATTTGGATTAGGATGCAGAATTTTACTGAAAGAAATTAGCTGTTTTTCAGCTCCCCAATGCTCTCAAATCTGTCTGTTTATAAGCTGTACCTGTAGTTGAGTGCACTACTGTGTGCTTGACACGTCAAAGCATCTAAAACAGCCTTTCTTATTTCCTTCCAAACAATCTATGGACTATTTTAACTCATGAAGGACTGTTATATGTAGTGAGCAGGGCATCCTGAATGAAAGGCTGCTGTAGACAATGTTTTTCATACATCATGCAAGAAACTATTTTGAGATAAGAGCTTTGAGGGGGGTTTCATCAAATGCAGCTTTTCAATGGCTTATTAGTGGCCACGACACATGTCATATTAAATGTTTAGGGCATCTCACTGACTGGAATTTCAGCATAACAAATAAGGTTGTTTTTTGATGATTTATTGTGTTTCAAGATTCTGAGCATTAGTGGGTAATCATGTGAGAAGGAGTGTCTGTTTAGAAGGGCACCAGTAGCATTCACGCTAGAGGACCATTAAACACCTGCAATTTTTGGACCAGAATCCATGTAGAAATAAGCACCAGAATTGCCACAAATTATCAAAGCTATCTTATATTCTACCTGTGGTCAACCTGACCTGGGACTATATCAGTTTTTATGCTGCCTCATGTGTGATTAGGTCTAACATTTTTCTTTTACCTATTAAAACATACGGCATGGGGCAAAGGGTCAACTCACTTCAAACATTGTCTACCTTCATTGTGAGTGATGGCATTCCGCTTTTTCACAAGTAGCACATTTGCACACAAAGTATTTCCCTTAAATGTCAGGGACTGCAGCAATGTGTGATTTTTGAGGCCAAACATATTTTTACTTTAAGCAACTTTCATATATTTTTGTAACAGTGAGGGCCTTGTAGCTCTCCCAAAAATAAAGTTTTGCAAAAAACATATCAAAGCAAAACAAGTATTGACAAGCCAAAAGACTAGCAGCTAAGACCAAACCCACTGACTTTGCCAGTACTTGCTTTCAATCTCTGATGGTGTACAGCCGCACCAGATCAGCCCAGTCAGTAGAATGGTGATGTCTTTGCTTGGAAGCGGATGTGTCCATGCAGCATCTGATGATAATATCCTTAAAGAGCAAAGAGGACCTCAGTTGGGAGGAAGAGTCTGCCTTCCTAGACAGAAATTACAGTGCACCCATTAGACATTTTTGACCCCACATGACACAGTATATAGGATAACTCTTAAAGATACAAAATTGGAAGACAATTCTTGTCAGCCACAATATGCACAAGAAAGAGTCTTCCTGTCCTAGCAAAACTGAAGAAGGCCCAGGAATGATACTGCCCAATAACACAGTAGAGTGGAGCGAAGACAGCCAACTGGAAGACCTACAGACCCAGCAGCCGAACCTGATGAAGGCTATCTGGGAATTGTTGTACTACTAATGTAATCCTATTGAAAAAATAGCATGTCACCAAAACTGGTTGATTAAATGCTTGAAATAGCTCACCAAATGTCCAGAACAACTTAATACTTTCACTGGCCAGATTCAGAGCAGCTGGTGTACCAGGCCCCACTATTCAGTGCCTGCAACTAATTTGGATGCTCCCAAAGTACTGTCCAATGCAACAGAAAGAGAGGGTGATTGCTGTTCCCTCAAGTGTGTGGTGAGCATTATGCTCGAAGAAGATGTTCAGAAAGAAGATATTTTACTCAAAACACATTATCACCTAGAACAACAAGCATTAAAAATGCAATAGGTCTCGCCTTTTATTAAGTTAAAGCCATTTGCTTTGCTATACAATACCATTAGCAAAGCAAATGGCTTTAACTTAATCAAGCGAGACCTATTGCATTTTCAATGCTTGTTCTGGTTGTTATGCAGTTTCTTGTCATCATCTTGTCTATGATGTGCCCGAAGGGAGCTGAAGGAAGTTTATATCCACTTTATAGTCTCACGCACGCACACCGAGGCCGCAGCACGAACCTCCTCATAACGCAGGACTCCACCTGCAACTGGCAGTGATATGAAAAGTAAATCCTACAGAAATATTCCACATTCCAAGACGGCACGCATCAAAGAGCCCCATCGCGGCACAGACACTGGGCACAAGCCATTTCCTTTACTCAGGGAATACAGACAAACACTGCACATAACACACCACAAAGGCAATACAAAGTCCAAAATCCCTACATTGGGACAAGACAAAATACACTGAGCAAGAGAAGAAACAAGACAACAAAGATACCCCCCCCCCAAAAAAAAAACTGCGTGGAGCAAGCAAAAGAGGAATATATTGAACACGACAAAATCATTGAACCTAGAAAGTTCCCCTTTAACTTGTGACCCACCACTGAAAGTGTGTTATTTTCCCTTTATTTGCCACACACACACCCGCAGGATATGCCGCCTCACAATGTAGTACCCCACCATGGACTGAGAGTAAGTCAGGGCCACTGGAATTATGTGGCGGTGGAGGGCAGAATTATGTAGTAAGGTTGCCTAAATTATGTGGCAAGAAAAGGCAAATTATGCTGTGTAATGCAGCAAATTTTGTGATAGAATTACTACATTTTTTTCATTTGCACACTTGTTGACACTGTCTGGGCATAGGTTGCACCTCATTAGTACCAGTTTAGCACCCAAATATAGCAAAAGCAACAGAAAGGTGACCAGTCAACCTTTGCAAAGGGTCTTCCATTGCACAGCAACAGGTATCGTAAATTTTAGTAACTTTTGAACCGTTTAAGCTAGAAAATTTTTTTTTCTGTAGAATCTCTGCATATTATGCAGCAGAGAATGGATTATGTGGCAAATCAAAAATTGTGTGAAAAATGCCACAGCATCACATAATTCCAGTTGCCCTGCAGTAAATTCAGGGGGCATAGCTTTCATTTGTGCAGCAGGTGCAGTGGCACAGGGGCCCAGAGGCCACATATAATTCTATAGAACCCCACTCATTTCCTCACCACTGGCCATATACACCCCCCTCCCCCACATTAGCTGTCACTGGTGTATAAACTTCTATTGAACCTCATTCACTCCCCCATCACTGGCCTTATACACTTCTACTGAATTCCACTCATTTCTCTTTATCAATGCTGTATGCACCTGTCTGAAACCCACTCAGTCCTTCATCACTTGCATCTCTCTGGCCACTGAGCCCAGATTATTGCTGTATGTTATCATTCAATCAGCAGCCAGTGGCTCATTTTCTTCCTTGCACTAGGGCTTGTGACAAACTGTCTATGCAACTGAATAAGTAATATGAAAACCAAATTCAATATGAACACCCTGCATGGGGCACAACCCACAGCATAGCAATCAATGATCCCTGCACAGACACAAGACACAACAATAACCCGCGTGTTTCCACCCCACAAAAAGACCCCGCATGTTTAATGGTTTCCTATCAGTTCGTTAGCTGTACTCAGGGGCATTGGATTAAGGGCCTGAATGGCAGTTGTTTTGGGTGCCTCCCTAGGGGGTCATGTGTGTTCCAGTTGGCACAAGACACCAATCAAGTCTCGCTGAGGAAAGCAACAACCCCAAGCATTTGTTGTGCTCGAATGTGATTCTTCGCTGCGATTGGGTATTTCCGGATCCAGAGCCCTGATCCGCATTTTTGGCGCTGCCTCGCGCACCATGTGGCCAGGGTTCAGCCTGGACGTTTCTCAGGCTGTGCCTTTAAAAGAACCGGTGCCCATGCCAGCTGGGACCGCTGAATGTGGAGCAGTTTGTTTCTTTTTATTGGTCTATAACATGAAAGAATGCCAGATAAAGCAACAGATTACACGGGTTATTTATCAGGGACATATATGCGAACCGCTGAAATACATGATATTCTAATCTAACATGAAATCACAACCCTAGTGTTTTTTTCTGAGCGGCAGCAGCCTTAGTGTCAGCGCTGGCCCGCCAGTGGGCACATTTGCGAAGGGGGCTTGGAGAGTATGTAAAGAGCCAGCTGAGGTGTCATGGACGGGCGGGTGCATGGCTGCCAGCCAACCCCAGGGTTCAAAGGCGACATCAGCTGAAGTAACATTAACCAAACCCCTTCCCCGTGGACGCTATTCTCATGGCTGACTCAGTTGTTTCATGCCAGGGGGTTTAAAAGGCACACAGCCCCTGGGTCACACGGGCTCTCGTTCCTGCTGCAGGGTGACAGCCCAGAGGCCCGGGGGGGGGCACTGGTGACGCATTCAAGGCCCTTTCAAGAGCATTACATCAGAGGAACTTTTTAGAACCCCCGTAAAGTAACTGTGGGAAGTTGCAGCAGAGTTCAGTTAAACAACTGATATACCCAGGAAATGCAGCAGAACCGCAGCCCTCGCTGAAGCACACTTCACAGATACTTTAACAAGGCTTTTAATTATTGATTATTACCTACCACGCGCCGGCGACGATCTCCCTCCACTTCGTGTTAGCGCTGCACGTCCTTGACAGCTCAGGTACTACAACGCGCCTCTTCGTCGCCAGATCAAGAGGCAATTAGGAATAATACAACAAATACTCGGATAACCTTTTAAGAACATCTTCAGGGGAAATGAAGCCGCGGCGGAGATGGAGTCTGATATAAAATGGTTATTTTACTAAACCCGCTGTTAAGTGATGTCTACAGTGGGCGATGCAGAGGTGCTGAACAAACACTGAAGCAGTGGGTATGTACCGCGCTGTAGCCGGAGCATGGGGATCTCTTGTCTTTATGGGGCCATGTGTTTCTAACACATGGCCCCATAAAGATAAGAAACTGCTTTGCGACAGACGCAAAGCAGGCCACTGAGTCCGGCTCGGAGGCCAAAGGGCGTCCACCAAAAACCCTAATTTCCAATGGCAGGCCACAGTTTACCATAAACGGTGACGCCAGCCAATGGAAATAAGGGGCGGGGCTTAAAGCCCTTTTCTAAAACTACTCATCTGCAATAAATCTCGCCGAGCGAGCTGGGCATGTGCGCAGCAACGCTAGGCGAGACCTAAAAACCAGAACCACAGATAGTGGCACATCAAAAGTGGGGGCAGTTCACATTTTTGACTTTCTTATCTCAATGTACAGAACCCTGAAATTTTGGAACCCGGCAAAAAGTCAGCAAAGAGTTATACTGGAATCCAAGATGTCTAAAAGGGGTTCCACAAATGATCAAGCATGTTTTTACAGAAGTCATTACCAATCTCAATTAAGGAAAGATTGCCTATTAATGGGTGTGGGATGCTAAACATATGATCCTACTAAAATAACCAACAATCATGAGCCATGAACAAAGAACCGAATGGTTACATTCAATGGAGCAAAGACTGGTTGCCGTTGGATGATTTGCTGAGAAGAACAAATAATTCTTAGTCATATGTAGGACTTGTGGTGTTTCAACAATAGACAGCTGCCTTGGTCTTTGTAATCATGGACTGGGAACGGTAAATGTGGTTAACGAAATCAGACTATTAAAAAAAAGAGCAAGTTCACCACTAACATTACCAACACACAACATCATCAACCTTTCACCAGGCTGGGCGTGACTACAGACCTGGGGTAGTCACCCCTTCAGTGTGATGGCCAATATGTCATATTGTCGCAACTTAAGAGAATAGGCAGGAAGGCCAATGAATGTACTTTTGATCATGGAATATTAAAGGTGCAGAATAGCTACATAATAAAGATGGAAATAAAGAAAAAATTATCTTGTTGTGAATGGTTGGATTCATTAAATTGTTTTCAGTTAAAATATTTATTTGCCATTGTTCTCATTTTTCGACCTCAAGAGCTATGAGAGAGAAATTTGTATGCGTTTTTATTTTAGCATGCTTATACTTTATACTGAGTATAATGAAAATTGGTAGCAAAATAGCATAATACTAGGGGTACTCTTGGGGAATACAAGGAGAGAGTGCATCGAAAGAGAGGCCCTTAAGTTCTATCCTTAAACACTGAGATTAATTTTTTCATTAGGGAATCCAGATCCATCACACTGAAAATGGGCAGTGACATTATGGTACAATGGCCATTAAGGGCTATATTTATGGGAAAGTAATGCAACATACCACAGCAAGTCACCTTGCTGTGCTACAGGGAAAGGGCAGGAATGTGCCATATTTAAAATAATATGGCACATTTATACCTTTGTCCCTGCGCTGCCTCCATTTTTACTGCCTAGTGCCAATGAAGGCACACTTGCACGATGGTGCAAGGGTGCCTCCGTTGCATGCAGGATTGTTTTTGAGCTGGAAGGAGCACTCATAATGCAGCACACATAGAAAGAGGAAGTAATGAGGAGAAACCAATATATCTTTCCTCGTTATGCTTCGCCTGAGAAGGCATACATTTTTTTAATGCATTCCCAGGTCTACCACTTTTGGTAAATCTGGAAATGCGTCACAAACCATGGGAGTTGCTTGGGAAAACCCGCAAAACGACCATGGAATGCCTTCCCACGGCAGAGGAATGCAATACAGTGATTTGCACTGTGTTGCGTTACTCCAATTTATGAAGCCACTAAGGGCCACACAAAGTGGCCTGCGTGGCTTCAGAAATCGCATTCTGGACTTGTGTCGCTCTTGCACCATGTTGCGTGTTGCATGAGCGGCACAACTCATCTCATAAATATGCCCCTATATGTAGTGTGTATTACTGGACTACTGTGGGGGTTAACTAGGCTTAATCCACCTTCAAGGCTAGGAAACAATAGCTTTTAGTTTCCAACTGACAGAATAGTTAGTGTTATGTCAAGATGCCTGTTGCATGAAGAGGTATATGTTGAAACAATTGAGGTCAGCTGGAACACGTATACAGAACTTTGGCTTAATTTTTTCAAGTGAATCCCAATTTTGAGTGTAAACACATGAGCAGAAACAGAAATAAATAAACATTATTGCCACCTCTCCAGAGGAATAACAACAGTTAACTTGCTAGGATGAGGGAGCTAGCAACTATTAATTGCCTGCCCCACAATAATGAACAAGAGTTTAAGCCACGGGTGCATAAGGAGAGGAATGACAGTTCACACTTGTTAATGGCTGGGAGTTAGTTGGCACTGCATCCAAAAGCACACTGCCCTTTTATACCAGCCAACACAGGCAAACAGACCTGCAGCTGGATGTATTTCTATGCTTCACACTCTCTCTAAACTTAGAATGCAGGAATAAATTAGTAGTTAGTGCCTGCATCTCAAGCATTCTGATTGGCTGAGACAATCTCAAAATTCCATGCATAATGCTAATTATCGTTAAAATAATTTGCAATTGAAAATTCCTTAAAACCTAATATACGATCTTTGTAGGAACTCTTCACAAGCCCCAGGGCAATCAAGAGTTATTGAGCTCAGATTGTAACAATTCGAGTATTTTTCCAAAGGTATCATGGACTTGGCCTTTCTAATGAGCCCAAAACTGAGCTCCTAGTACACCCCTTGTACACTTCATCATTTGGGTAGCAAAGTTGAGCAGGCAAAGGATTACTTAGGGAAGTGGTGTGAGATTAGAGACTCACCACTCATTACAAAACAAGTAACAATTGGTAAATCAAGTTATTTTAGCTTTAGTCTTAATTTATTTTTAAAAAGAAATGTAATTTATAGCTAACAATGGAAAAATACTGTATATAACAAACAGAAGTATTGCATTAAGGGTACTAATCGGAACCAAAACCACTATAATCTGGGGGAATCGCTTGTGGTAACTTGCATTGGCCCTTGGGGATCTTGGTGGGATTTTTGGGGGTCATGTCCTGAAGGGTTCACTACCTCTCTCTGATGGTCATGGTCTCCACCAACCCAACACACATAAATGTGCAGTTTTCCTACTCATCTTGAGTATTATGCTTCTGTATCTCTCTGTCCTTGGTGAAGAGCTTGTAAAGTTCTTTTGAAGCAGTCCACACCTGCATGAGTGTTTGTTTGTGGCAGCAGACCCATGCCTTGTGGTGTTCACTCCGCACTGCCCAACAAGTGATGATGTTTCTGTCCTTGCTCCTGTCTAACCCATGGGGTTGCACTTCATGTTACGAACACGCACTTCCTCAGGTAAGTGAAGGCAATGCCAGCACTAGGAGAAAGGAGGTTGCATTGACGTTGTGGTGCTTACAGTGCTGGAGATATTGTGGTTGTGTCTTCCTCGAGCCCAATCAGAAACCCTCCACCAAAATAGGTGCCGACCCTGGGTCTCAGCAGTAAACACATTGGGAATGTGCACTCTGCGTTCTTCGGTGTCGTTCTTCATTTTGCACTTTGTTCTTCGCAGCTCTACCACGGATGCTGGTTGGTAGTTCATCGGTGTGGGTGCGGGAAACCCCAAAAATGTAAACACTCCAAAATTCACTGCAATCAGAATGATCCCACATTTCACTGGATTGCAGTTGGTGATAATCCTTGATTTTATGAGGCACTGTATTCCCACATTAAGGCACCTCCCGATGCATCAAAAGTTTGAAAAACAGTGAATTAGGTAAATTTGGTCAACTCCATAACTGATTTCTAAATGAATGGAAACGTTTAAGGGTTTTATTTTTTTTTAAATTGAAAAAAAGGTAATACAGTGTCAGTGCCATAAAGGCTCTCAGTGAATAGGGCAATACAGAGAAATGCTAAACCAGAAATTAAATTAAGTTCCAAGTGACCTGCAAAATCGGGAGAGTAAAAGACAGCATCCCTAATAATACTTGAATGTCCTCTGGCTCACCCCCAAAATCAAAAGGTTTTTATTAGGAGGAGACGGAGCTTGCGGCTACCCTGAATATGCATGTCGCATTGCAATTTAGCGCCAGCAGTGTGAGCAGTCCTGAAAAATCAGCGTGAACTGCACCATGCATGGCCATTTGAGTTGATTTTGCTGCCGCTCGAGTAGAAAATCTACTTGACCGACTGCATATCTACTCGAGAAGCAGCTCTCTGACCACTCGTTTTAGAAAATCTTACTAGGGGATGCCAGTTCTTGCTCATGTTCGTCAGCTCCCATTTCTGGAGCCTCGCGGGGACAAAGAGTCCACCACGAGGCGAATGGCGGAATTTGGCCGGAACTCTGCGTTACAAGAGTAACGCAGAGTTGCCAAATTCTGCCAATTCGGCAAGTGAAATTAAACTTTCTGCCCACCCCTGGGTTTTTTTCGCATATAAAATTAACAGAATTTCAGAATCACTGTGATGTGACTAAGTGTCTCATTACATGAGCAAATCAGAGCACAGTAAAATGAACTGTAATATTGAATTAACACTTAAACACTAACCGACTACGTGAATAATTATTCTGCCCCATCTTTGTTAATGCCATCCAGAGATGCTAGAACAAACTAAATACATAAATAACAATGTGTTATATGAATGAATGGGTTATATGAATGAATAGGAATGAACAGTGATCAAGCGGAAGGACATGGAAGAAGTAGTTGCAGTTTCGTGTCTGAGCCAGGGAAAGTTCATCAAAAGCAGCATGAACAACAAGGGTGACCTCCTTTGTGGACAATATGATGTCCAAACCTAAATTAAGGTCTTAGTAAACAAGGGTCAGAAAACCACACTTCTACACATCATAGAGAATTTGTTTTAAAGACAACAGTACTATATCAATTTATACATGTGAAATCAAGTGTAAAAATAAAATACATTCTGCACATTGTTAATGATGCACAAAAACATAATCACACTAAATATACGTAACTGTGTCTGCACTTATGTTTTTCGCACCTCTACCAAGGATGCTGGTTAATAGACTTCGAGTGTTTGGAAACTTTTTCTACTTGACGCAGTGAAACTCACCCACTGGATTTCCATGACACCCTCGGCCTGAGGTGTCAATATAGCCACCTCTGCTGAAAGAACACCTCAGGGTTTATGGACCTCACCCTTGGTGCAGCTGTGCAGGTCTCACCCCAATTCACAGTGGTGGTGCCTCCTTCAGAGCAACATCTCCTTCATGGAAGGACACCTCCATTGCCCCTTCTAAGCAGTCAGTGAGCTCTCTCTCTCAAATCAGGGTCCAAGACCACCCTCCCTCCCTCCAGAAGACTAATTGTGTTTTCCCAGGTTACTGGTCCTAAATATGGCTAGAGGAGTTGGTGATCAGTACCCCAACCCTGCAGCTCAAAGTATCTCTAAATTAGCACTGGTGTGAGATCCCAGGCTTCTAGTCAGGAAATCCTGGCACACTGACTGGAGCTTTCTGTCCCATCGTTATACCCAATTTGCATATTGTCCTAATGTATTGCAGCAGTTCAGTTCTATGACTGATTCTGCCAGTTATGCTTTATTGCTGTTTCCGTACTGACTGTCCAGCTGTGGTCTTTATCACAAGTGTGGGCTGAAAGGGCGAGGTGGAAGTCTCCTCTCAGGAGCAACTCACTGTGTCAGTATAAAGGAAATGAAGGCTGTCCCTCTTAACTGCATGCTAACATGTGGAGGGTAGCCTCTCTCAGAGGATGATGAGACAGGAAAGGGCAGTTGGAAACTCCCTAGCTTCGAAGGGGCGCTCTGTTGCATTTCTTAATACCCCTGTCTGACCAACTACAAAGGATCACTGGGATGTTCTGGTTGGGGAAGTCCTGCAATTCATAACTGATGTCTGGGGCTCTCCCATCAATCCTCCATCTTAGGTATCCCCAAAGTATCGCCAATATGAAATGGAGCCCAGTGTGGCCACAGCCACGTGTCATGTACTCTCCACATGCATCTTCTGCATACGCCAATTGTGTATATTCTCACAGTATCCATGTCTCGCATAGATGGGCAAGCTACCCAGTTGCAGGAGACAGGCATACCAATTTAAAAACACAAAAGAAGCCAGTAGGCCCCTTTCCTAGCAGGCAACAGGTAAATAGGCGTATCTTCCTCTTATAATCATTTGGTTGCCACCATTGTCAATCTCTGTAGTTTGGTAAGGTGGCAGCAGTCGTACTCATCAAAAGGAGGGTGCCTACGATGTGCCTGTATGACAACAGAGCCCCACTCTTGGTCTCATCCTAGGTCCAGGAATGGCCTCAACATGTACGCAATATCGCCTTGTGTGCTGAGGCAGGGGTTCAAAACATTAAAACTTCCTATGGGAATTCAAGGTAGGACACACGCTCTATAGAGCCATGCGGGGCCCTTTTCCTATTCCAGTAGGTAGTTGAAAGACTCATGGTTACTGTGGTGTTTCTTTAATTTATGTTAAGAGGCGACGGATACATCATGGCCAACGTTAACATGGTCCAACATTGATATCAAGATGTTCTTCTGACATCATAAACCAAGAGGCTGAAGTCAATATCACCAAGACACCAAGGTGGCAGTATACTACAGTATTACAAATGCAGGTTACCTACTAACTGCTTTTAATATTATGTATTTATTTTAGTCATTTAGGTGGGGAAAAGTGTGTTTTTAAAGTACGAAAATATTTTCTGAATACAGTGGTTAAAATAGTAGACTGTACTCTTGTTATCTGCAGTAAAAAAGACAAAAGTCCCCCCACCTAACCTCCCTGGCTCCTTGTGAAAAGTTGTTTTGGGAGAAAAAAAAAGTGACAGAATGTCTATCAATTTTGACGACAGAGTCCCTAAGGTAGGGTCCCCCTTTGGGGAAAACCTAACTAATGTCTCCTGCATGTTTGCAGTTTCCTTATAGTACCTGCTGTACATTGTTAGATTTTTTCTGTCTGATACCACCACGGTTGACCCAGCCATAATGGAATTAGCAATGGCTACGGGGGCTGCACTAGGTAGGGTGGTCCCTCAGACACCACTCCTGACAGAGTAGGTTCCACACTAGTTTTCCATGGGTCGAGCCAGTGATAGAAAAAACACATTCCTTGACTTCTAAATGATGTGACGAGGGAAAAGGGCAGATGTAATATCCATCAAATGTTGGCAAACATCTGCCCTTCTTCAAATAAGGGAAATGTTGTTGTGTATAAGGCAGTGCACAGGAAGCAAACAATTCACTATTACACTATTGAAACATAGACTTAAAGACAGATAAGGCCAGCCAGGGCCTTCCAAACTCCCAGTTTCCAACTTGCTGTTTACACAGCTACTCTTCTTGTTGACCAGCACTAATCTTATTTTTTTCAGATGCATAGTTTTTAAGTCAAGCTTGGGCAGTGCATGTGCTGCACTGCGAGGCATGCTGTATTCAGGTATGGACTTGAAGCTCCGCCCACTCTCCGCCCATATTTTTCACTGGCTTGTGTCATTGTCGACTGTAAACTGTGGCTTTTCATTGGTCAATATGCTTGGTAGTCCCTCCTTAGTACTGCCTTGTCTCATTTTGTAACCTCCCATGAGGACACCCCATGTTACATGTGTTGTTACATGGTAGGCTTCAATTACAGCCTCCGAGAACGATTTTCTCAAATAGCTTTGTCCTGCTGGCTGTTGCAGGCAGGACAAGCTCTCTCCCAATGCTTTCTTTTTTATCTTTCTAGCACGGGTGCGGAATGCATTTATTTATCTGTTTTCAAAACAACAGATAAATAAAAGGCACTGTCATTTAAAATGCCAATAGCTCAAACTCTTGTAAATGCTAGACCTATTGCATTGCAAATGCTTGTTCAGAAGTATAGTTGATGCTACGAGTGCCAGAGTAAGTGACTTTAAATAGTTAGGCCTCACAAAGTAGAAATACTCTGAGAAGCCATGCTGAAAACAGAACCTGCGGTCTGTATTTTGCAGAGATCTCAATAGTAGGTGCATAACAGATTGAGCTAGTTTACACCTTAAAAACTCTAACAAAGGTCTTGTTATCAATATAAGCTTTGTATGTTAAACGAGCAAGAGGAAGAACTCTCCAGACTTTTGGAGAATTGACGAATGGAGTCAACGGCCTGATTTAGAATTGTGTGGTAATGTAAAACGAAATATGCCAGTGGAGCTTCCCCCCTGGTACTAGACATATAATGGATGAAATTCCCCTGGATGATATTCCTCCAGATAAAGCGCACTGATGCCTTCGGGCCATGTCTGCGCTATATAAAATTGCAAAAATAAATATAATTTAGCACTTCTGTCTGAAATCAAAGGCTTTTCCTCTCCTATCCAACTTTAAAACAGGCCCTCTGATTATTTTAAAGTTCAGTAAAGTGCTTAAAACTGATTATGATTGCATTGTTACTACATTCATATAGCACTTAGTACCCCTGACAGCTATTTATTACCATCGCTGCAAGCTCTCGGCTGGTTAGCTTCTGTGCCTAGTGTCTAAAACGTTTTTAATGCTATCAGCATGTGCTGTGTAGTGTAAAGGAGATTCCGACCTGACAACCATGAATAATTTTTCGTGATGTGAGAAGGTGAACCCTTTAAGGGGGTGGAGCCTGGTAAGGGGTGAGAGTATGAACTTTTCACTCTATGACCAGAATCTGCAAGCTCCTCAAAATACACAAAAATTCTCAGGCCACCATTCATGCCCCTGGGAGGTTGCAGGATGCCGAATGGGCCTCAGGGACACACAGCCTCCACACAAGACATGGAAAGATACTGTGGTCCTCATTTATGAGGCCCCTTGTGCCACCGGAACATCACTTTTTGTGACATTCTGTGGATAAGGAGCAGGCTCCATGTTTACGAGGCAGCACTAAGCCACTTTTTTTTGGCTTAATGCTGCCTCATAAATGTCGTTCCCTTTAACGCAGTTTTCTGTGTTAAAGGGGCTTGCAATGGGTGTTGCTGGGGGAGTTCCCAGCAATGTCCATGGCTTTTTGACACTGCCCCAGATTTAGGAGAAATCATAAATCTGAGGCAGCGCCAAAAACTTACGCCTCCCCAATGAGGCACAACGAGGAGAAATATCTTTATTTCTCCTCGTTTTTCCTTTTTAGGTCTCGCCTAGCGAACGCAGCGCATGCGCTGCTTCGCCTTGGCGAGACTATTGTTGTCGGTTTGGTGCGCGAAGGGAGACAAAACATGTGCGCGCCCGGACAGGCGATGTGCACGCGCATGGCATCTCCTTTCTGGCGTCTCCTCTCTAGCGATGTGCACGCGTTTGCTGTGCGGGCACGGCGCTTCGGCGCGCTTTCACTTTCTTTACGGCGTTTCCTAGGTCAGCGCTTGTTATGGGAAATGTTGTTGTCTACGGTGGGTAGAAACTTTCTGGATAAGTTGTCCGTCTTTGCATTGTTGGCAGCATATGCAGTAGGAATGCATGCATGGGCTGCGGGTGTTTTAAGGTGGCTGCTTATGGGGTGCCTCGTAAGCAGCTTCCTGGTCAGGTGGCGGTGTAGAGTGGGATGGCCCGACGGCCACGGAGAGGGACCCCGCTTCGGTATGGAGGGAGAGCTGCTATGTCGAGGAAGCTGAGGCCAGCCTATCGGGTGATGGGCAGTATCTGAAGGAAAGAAGGACCAGCCGTGAGTATAGGGCACGCATCCGCCGTGATTATTAAGGGCACGCACCGGCCGTGAGTATAGTGAATGCCCAATGGCATGCACCGGCCGTGAGTATAGGGCACGCAGCGGCCGTGAGTATAGGGCACGCACCAGCTGCGGGGACAAACACCTGCTCTGGGGGTTGGCATATGCCAGCTCTGAGACTCAGGGGCGTAAAGCAGGACCCTGCAGCCCCTGTGATGCGGGGGTGGGGGGCTCATCAATTTAGGGGGCACCCATTCCGCTAAAGACCGATGAACATATACTCGTGGGCCCCTCTTCACATTCCGCAGGGGGCCCCGTCATTTTCGGTCACCCCACTGCTGAGACTGAAGACAGCCCTGAGGCACGGCCAACAGTGAGAGCGAAGCCTCGCTCTTAGCATAGGGCAGGCACACCTCTGAGCAGAGGCCCGGCACCTGCTGTGAGGGCGGCAGCTCTGACTGTGGTCGCCCTCTGAGTGCCACAGACACACCACCCAGCTCAGGGTCAGAGGGCAGCCAGCGCCGTGCCTGGGGGGCATTCCCCGCTCAGAGCCCGAGTGATGCGGGCCAGCCCTGAGCAGGTGCTGCCCCTTCTTAGCAGCAGGCACCAGCTAGGAAAGCAGGCACAGGCACCGAAGACAGGAACTTCCTCCGAATTTGAAGCAGGCACCACCCGTATCTCCGGGGACGCTTCCAGCTCTGACCCCGGAGGCAGCGTGCATCTGCTGAGGCTGTGTGTAGCAGGCACCAGGTCTGAGCCTGGGAGTATTGAGAATTATGTCTCTGTTCATGCCCTCGATCCGCGCACAATTTCCCCATATCACCTTTCTCTCCCCAGTAGCCGTGCACAGTTCTCTCTGTGCACCAGTTCATCCCCTTCTTTATCTCTGTGTGCACAATTGTCTGCCCTCTCCCTGTCTCAGTCCAGCTTGCAGGTTACCTCGCCAATCCCACTCCCAGAACACATCCTTTTCTTTCTTACCTTTTCACTTCCATAGCCGCACAATTCTCTCTTCTTACCTTCTGTGACCCATTTTTGCTGTGCACATTTCTCTCAGTTCACCCTAACTACCCTCCCCTGTGTGCACAACGCTGTTCACCTTCTTCCTGTCCTTTCCGACTGTGGACAGGTTTTTATATTTACCCACCCCCGTCTTGATCTAATCACCCCTTTCTCTTTGTTTTCAGCTTTAACCCACCACCCTGCCTCTCAATATAATTACTTTTACCTTGTCTCTGTCAAATACCTGTGCACTGTTCTCACTGCCCCCCTGCGCTTCACCTTCGAGCGCATGACTCTGTTTACATTTTCTTCCCCAGCTCTCTCGTTGCACAATTCTCTTTTTTCAACAATTAACCTGCCTGTCTCCTTGTTTGAGTGCGCCCTGGACGCTGCCTGTGCTTTGTGACGTATCTCGTTTGCCATGGGGTTGGCTGTCGGAACCGTAATCAGTGCATGTGCTTCAGAAGGAGTGTGATCGCCGTTAGCTTTGTCGGGCAGTGACAGAAGTTCTTATGCGATGTATCGCATTGGTCCTTCCATTGCTGCATTACCTCCCGTCCCTCCCTCGCCTTCCTTCAGTACCTTTGAGGCCCCGCCTCCCACCCAGACCCACCCCCAGCATAAAAACTCTGCCCGCCCCCACCTCCACCTGTTTTTTTCTGTCTCCCTAGTGAGACTTACCTTCAGTTCCTCCCTGTGGCGGTGCCGGGGAGTCTTCGAGTTGGTTCTCTGCGACGGCGGTGCCCTCAGCAGCGTTCTCCTGGCGATGCCTCCTCTCCTCGTCTCCCTCGTGGTATGGGGGCGGAGCGGTGGCTCAGGAAGCCGCTGCGTTGTTGGGCGGTCCTCCTGTGGCTGGGTCTTTATTTCCGGGTCGGGCTGTCGTGGCTGCCTCCTCTCGGACTACACTCTTTCTAGGAGACCTGGTAGGACGGGTTTGTGCCCGATCTTTTATTTTTGGCTGGCATTTGGTTGGTTCTTTCCTGTTTTTGGCTGTTTCCTGGCCTGGGCATTCATTGGATGGTGCCTGTTGGGTTTTCTCTACATTTAGGTGCCGGGGAGTTGCTTCTCCATTCCTCTGCTGCCATGGGTCGCAAACGTGTGTTCAAGAGGAACAACCTGGTTTCTTCTTCCTCTTCTTCCTCTCCTGAGGATTCTCCTGTTCCCCCCAAGCGCCCTCGGAGTCGGGGCCTTTCTGGGGGTGATGTGCCTCTCATGTCCAAGGATGAAGTGCAGGGCATGATTGAGGCTGCTGTGGCTAAGGCTCTCTTGGCTCGTCCAGTGCCTGCTGCTCCTTCGCGTCCTCGCTCGCTGGATCCTGCTGGGGCAGTTTCCCTGTCGGATGAGGAGGGTCCTTCTACCTCCTCTGTGGGAAAGTATATCTCCAGGGAGGAGAGGTGGGATGTTCTGGCTCATGTGCGGGACAATTTGGGGATCCCTCCGTTCCAGCTGGGGGAGACGGATGGGAGACTTTTTCCTCAGTATGCTTCTCCCTCCAAGTTGGGCATGCCCTTTCAGGGTCCAGTCAAGGACATGGTGTTGAGGGAGTGGGTTGAGATCGATAAGTTGCAGGTCCCTCGCTTCCTTCAGAAGCTTTACCTTTTGGAGGGGGAGGATCCCTTGCCTCACAGTTTGAGACTGGACTCTATCCTGGCCAC
Organism: Calotriton arnoldi; assembly: GCA_963921515.1. Taxonomy (NCBI): domain Eukaryota; kingdom Metazoa; phylum Chordata; class Amphibia; order Caudata; family Salamandridae; genus Calotriton; species Calotriton arnoldi. The sequence continues at coordinate 703,329 of CAWUFW010001643.1, read as the reverse complement.
TCTGATAGGCAAAACTGTGATTCTGCCTGAGCATTGTACCCCGGCGGATGCTACTGATAGGAAGGTGGACTCTAGCCTTAAAAGCTCCTTTGCAGCTGGGAACCTGGCGCTGCGGGCTAGCCTTTTCTCTGCCTACTCGGCGCAGTCTTTAGTGCAAGATTTCGAGAAATTGGCTGCCGCGGTTCAGGAGGGGTCTGAATGCTCTGACCTCCTGGCTGCTATGGAGCAGCGGGCTAGGCTGCTGGTGGACATTTCATCGGACGTGATAAAGTCTTCGGCTATGTCCACTGGAGCTTTGGTGGCGGCGCGTCATTCCCTCTGGCTCCGGTCCTGGAAGGCTGATCCTGGGGAGAAGGCGGCTCTGTTGAAGTTGCCTTTTGATGGACTGGCTCTGTTTGGGGACCAATTGCCTGCCATGATTTCGAAGGCTTTCAAGGAGCGGAAGCATGCCTTGCCCTATAAGGGCGGATCGGCTCCGTCTGGCAGGCCTTGGAATAGGGCCCCTCGTTCTTCCCCTAAGCGTGATTCTAGTCAGTCTTTCCGCAGGCGGCGTTTTCAGCCCCGTTTTTCTACCAAGCACGCTGCCTCCGCGCCTAAAGGCCCTGCCAAGAAGGGTCCCTGACAACTACTGTCTGGCCGGTTCCCTGCCGGTGGGTGGTCGTCTTCTGCATTTTCTTCCTCGTTGGCAGCGGGACGTTTCGGATGGCTGGGTCCTGAGCACTGTGGGTCATGGGTACGTGATCGACTTTGTGCAGGTTCCGCCGGATTCTGGGGTTCGGCTGACTCCGGTGCCTGTCTCCGGTCCCCGCAGGGTGGCTCTGCTGGACGGGGTGTCCTGTTTGCGTGCCAAGAATGCCATCTGCCGGGTTCCTGTCGAGGAGATGGGGACGGGGACCTACTCCATTCTGTTTCTGGTGCGGAAAGTGACCGGCGGCTTTCGGCCAGTCTTCGATCTCAAGTGGGTCAACTCCTGGGTTCGGCCCGTTCACTTCCGCATGTTGACTCTTCAGGCCATCATTCCTCTGGTTCGGCCTGGCGACTTCCTGGCCTCCGTGGATCTCGAAGACGCCTATCTGCACGTCCCTGTTGCCGCTTCTTCTCAGCGTTTCCTGAGGTTCGCTGTGGGAGATGACCATTTTCAGTTTTGCGTGCTTCCCTTCGGCCTCAGGTCCACGCCCAGGGTTTTCACAAAGGTCCTGGCGCCTCTCATGGCTCTCCTTCATGCAGGGGGAGTTTTCGTTCATCCTTATCTAGATGACCTCTTGCTGCATGCTGCGGAGGAGTCTCTTTTGCTCACTCACATCGGGAGGGCCTTGGAGGTTCTTCAGGGGCACGGCTTTTTGGTGAACTGGGGAAAGTCTTCTTTGGTCCCCTCTCAAGACATGGTGTTCATTGGGGCTCGTTTTCAAACTTTGCTCGGCCATGTTACCTTGTCCGTCAAGCGCATGGTCTCTCTTCAGTCGCAGGTTCGGGCCTTGATGTCCCGGGAGGCTCCTCCGGCGGTCCAGTGGCTGCGGGTGCAGGGGCACATGGCTTCCGTGGTGTTTCTGGTTCCCTGGGCTCGTTTTCATCTCCTCCGCCTGGCCAACTGGATCCTGTTGGGTTGGTCTCTGGGGTCTCAGAGTCTGCTGTCCCTGCTACCCATGATGGACCGGATCCGGGGGGAGCTTTCGTGGTGGCTCAGCCGACGTCACCTTCTGGCCGGGGTTTCGCTGGCTCCTCCGGCTCCGCTTGTGGTGACTACGGACGCCAGCCTGTCCGGGTGGGGTGCTTGGCTGGGGTCGAATCAGGTTCAGGGGTGCTGGTCCCTGCTGGACTCCCGGAGGTCCTCCAACTGGCGGGAGTTGAGGGCGATTGGGCTTGCCATGGTGCACTTTCAGGACTCTCTGCGGGGTCATTGGGTGTTGGTTCAGACGGACAATCTGGTGGCGAAGTCCTATGTCAACCGTAAGGGGGTCCAGGTCCCGGTCCTTGAACTTGATTGCCAGCGTCCTCTTTCGGTGGGCTCAGGTCTGGGTGCTGGGTCTGTCGGCTCTCTACATTCGGGGGGTGGACAATGTGCGGGCGGATCTGTTGAGCAGGGACATTCCGTCATCTCGGGAGTTCTCTCTCCTTCCCGGTGTGTTCGTCCAGTTGGTGGGTCGTTGGGGCCTCCCTGTGGTGGACCTGTTTGCGGATCCGGGAATGCCAAAGTGGTCCGGTTCTGTTCTCTGGGCAGGTGTCCCGGGACTCTGGGGGTCAACGGCTTGACCTGTCCTTGGCCTCGGGGTCTGCTGTACGCCTTCCCCCCCTTTCCGCTGCTCCGCTCCTTTCTGGTGCGGGTCCACAGGGACTGTGCTCAGGTGTTGTTGGTGGCTCCCTGCTGGCCTCTGGCGAATTGGTTTCCTCTCCTGACCGAACTGTGTTGCGACCGGGAGTGGGTCCTTCCACTGGTTCCGTCCCCTTTGGAGTTTCCGGCCCTTCCTCTGGGTTCTCTGCGGAGGTTACACCTGACGGCCTGGCGGTTGAGCAGCAGGGCTTAGCTGGGTTGGGGGTTCCTGACCAGTTGGCAGTTACTTTGCAGGCTTCCCGTAGGTCCTCTACTCTGCTGTCCTATGCTAGGCATTGGCGGGTCTTTTCGGCCTGGTGTGCTGGTAAGGGTGTTGATCCCACGGTTGCTGACCTCTTTGTGGTGATGCAGTTCCTTCAGGATGGGGCTCTTCTGGGGTTGTCGGTGGCTTCTCTGCGGGTGCAGTGGGCAGCTATTCAGGCTTTTCGGGGCTCCTAGCGTAATTTGCAGTATGACGGGGCTCTGATGCCTCGTTTTTTTCAGGGTCTGTTAAATTTGTTTCCCCGCCCTGTTCGGTCCTTCCCTCCGTGGAATTTGCATTTGGTGTTGGATGTCCTGTCTGGTCCTCCCTTTGAGCCCCTTGAGGGTCTTGAGTTGCGTCTCTTGACTTTTAAGACTTGTTTTTTGGTCGCTATCACCTCGGCGCGGCGCTTGGGGGAGTTGGGGGCCTTGTCTTATAAGTTTCCCTTCTGTAAGGTCTTTTCAGATCGGGTGGTTCTGGTTCCGGTTCCGTCCTTTGTCCCTAAAGTCAATTCGGCTTTTCACCTCAGTCAGGAGGTGATTTTGCCTGAATTCTGTCCTGCTCCTTCCTCGGCTGAGGATTGTCGCCTGCATTGTTTGGATGTCCGTCTGGCTTTGCTGTGGTACTTGCAGGTTGTGGAGTCCTTCCGGGTGGGGGACTCTTTGTTTGTTAACTTCGGTCCGGCTCGGAAGGGTGTTAAGCCTTCCACGGCTACTTTGAGTCGTTGGATTCGGTCCATGGTCTTGATGGCTTACCATTTTAAGGGGGTGGATCCTCCTGTGGGGGTTCAGGGGCGTTCCACTCGCAGTATGGCGGCTACGGTGGCTGAGTTGCAGGGGGCTTCGGTGGTGGAAATCTGTAGGGCGGCGACCTGGTCTTCTCCCTCTACTTTTGTCCGTCACTATCGGATTGCGAGTCTGGAGCGTTTGGATACTGTTCTGGGGCACAGGGTCTTGTCCTCTATGCGGGACCAGGGATGTTGATCTGCTGTGTTTGGGGCACTGTATTAAATTTTGGTGTTCTTTATCACTCAGTTGTCCGTCTCTGTTTTTCTTCTGCTTGCTATGTCCTCAAAGGTACTGAAGGAAGGCGAGGGAGGGACGGGAGGTAATGCGTCCATTTCTAACGATAATGGCATTACTCCTAGTCCTACTCCCTCGCCTTCCTTCGGGGACCCTCCCTCCCTCCCGGTGCGGTTCAACTGAGTGCTAGCTCGGCTTGTTTACGTACAGATGGAGGTGGGGGCGGGCAGAGTTTTTATGCTGGGGGTGGGTCTGGGTGGGAGGCGGGGCCTCAAAGGTACTGAAGGAAGGCGAGGGAGTAGGACTAGGAGTAATGCCATTATCGTTAGAAATGGACGCATTACATGCACCTGTGCTTGAATTGTTATGATTATAGGGCTGTTTGTTTCTGCAGTAGGGACTGTGTAATTCTAGGACTGTGATATTGTCAGATAGATGTTCAGAGGAGATCTGGCTGGCCTCTGGGGCTCTCCAGACTTTTCAGGACCGAGCTGGTTGTTTCTGCACCAGACTGTGTAATTGTAAGAAATAAATGTTCTGAGGAGAACTGGCCTGAGGGGACCTTGGGACGATTCGGTACTTGTCCTGTATCTCTTAAAGGTTCAGGACAGCGAGTCACGTGCCTGCATATGCCATACAAGTCCCTTTCTGCCCAGATGTGCCTGGTCTTAAGGAGCACTGCCTTACCTGAAATCTCAGGGTTCCCCCCGGGCCAGTGCGCTTCTGTAAATGTTGTGAATTTAAAGATGCGTGCTTTTGTGTCTGTGTTTGGTTGATTCTGCCGGGACTAGAGAGAAGCGGCTTGAGTTACACTTCTACAAAGGGCACCAAAGCCCTCGTTTTAGTGGCCCCTAGCTTTCTTGTTCGTCATTGGATGAAAGGCTTGCTCGTCATCAGGGCAGGGCAGTGATTGTTAAGCAGTTAGAATGACAAGATGATAATAAAGTGCTTCATCACGGTGCTATTTACAGGTCTGTGCTTCACTGCCCTTCTCTGGCAAGGCGGAGTATTCTGTGCCTCAGTCAATAAATATTCCTGCCTGGGTGTTTCATGCACAGCGTTTGACCAATAAATGCATGCTCTGGTGAACCGTATTTTTTGGAATGTTCCGCATGACCTTGGAATGTTATTTCATGTATAAGGTGTGGATGAAAACTATGTGACTGGCAAGTAATATTTTCTGATCCAGTTTGAGGTAAATGCCATTGGTTTGTTGGTTCTTTATTTTTGAAATGTATTTATTTCTCAAGAGCCCTTTTTTCATGGTACACTGCACCGTCAGTACTAGGAATATTTTAAAGAAGGATGTGACCTAACGGCCAGAGCTGCTGACTTTGGAGTTGGAGAGCCAGGTTCGAGGCTCGGCGTCGGCTCAACATCCTGTGATTGTGGGCAAATCACTTACTCTCCCAGTGACTACCCAAAAAAGCATTTGCAATGCAATAGGTCTCGCAATTTAGAAACTTTGACCTATTGGTATCGTAAATGACAATGCCTTTTATTATTGCAGGTTTTTTAAACACAAAAATAAAAGGCATTGTCATTTACAATGCCAATAGCTCAAAATCTCGCAATTGCGAGACCTATTGCATTGCAAATGCTTGTTCTATGTGTGCTGCAGAATGCAGCACACCTAGAAAGAGGAAAAAGCCTCTTGTGATTATTTTTGTGCGGGAAGGTTTCCTTTCCTACACAAAAATAATCATCCCCACAATGCAGGCACCCTTGCACCATGGTGCAAAGGTGTCTGCGTTGGCGCATGACAGCCCATTGTGCACCGGTGCAGGGGAAAAGGACAGGAATGCGCCGCATCTGACAGATACGGCGCATTCCTGCCCTTTTCTTTTGCCGTAGGGCAGTGCAGCAGGAAGGCCTGCGGTGATGCCCTACGGCAAAACCTTATAAATAAGGCCCTCTACGCGAGGGTTTCCAGCTCACCTTGTGTTCACTGTGTAACATCTGGTCTTGAACGTGGTGGTCATGTTAAGGGTGCTGATATCATGTGACACACGGGGCACAATGTGACTTGGTAAGTCTGGAGTTTGTTGCTTACTGTCTCCTCTGGGCAACTGAGGGGTAGGAGGTGAGAGCTCTGTCTGGATTGAAAGGTCATTGCAAGTGATCCAGCGGGGTTTGTATAACGAACCCCCACCCTTGATGCAGAGATGAGCAGGCGCGCAACACCCATTGGGCTCAAAGGGCTTCAGCCACCACCCCCCGTCGTGTGTGTCAGCCCGGCTGAGACAGCTTCCCTGGCACACACACAGCCGCACCCGAGTACTTCACTGGTCTTTAAAAGACCATTTGCTTGTTAATGAGGCTTCGTTTTGTCACCCCTTCTTAGAGCCCCTGCATCTCCATTTTTCCTTATACCCCCCCCCCCCCCCGAAATTTGGCTCTAGTTGCACCTCTGGAGATGAGTATATTAAGCCTAGGCAGACCCCAGTGCCCCGAGTCTCTCCAGCCATTCCATGGCTTTCCCTGACAGTGGTCGGGCTGGCGGGGTTGAGTTGGGGTGGGGGGGAGGGGGAGGAGCTGAAAAGGCCTGCTGTCTCAGAGAACTGCAATCCACGGGCGCACTAAGAGGTGAGGGTGCAATGCAGGAGCCGGTGAAACTAGCACCCCTGCTGCAGGTAAGTCCCCTTGTAGTGAGTGTGCATTTACTTCCAAGGGGCAATCCGTACAAGTGCTTAAATGTTGGGCCATAAACTACATTATTGCAACAACATTGTGTTTTTTAATTGTAATAAACATATGTTTTCATATCGTGCTCCATACCCACTTCTTCCATTTCCAAGTGCTGCAAATAACCGATAAATATCGCTAGGTAATTCTTGGTGTGCATTTTACGCACTTTAGATTTAAACTAATGACCTTCAAATCATTAACCTTGTCAAAAGTGAGCATTCATCTCTCTGAGCCATCCTGGCGGCTACAGTGCTTTATGTCATATTGCTATGACCGACCTAATGGTCCTCCTCCATTTATCGACCTAGGATCAATTAAAAGCTGCTTTGGTCTCGCCAGGATTCAGACTTGCCATTCAGATCCTTGCAGACGTCAGAGTCGAGCATTAACTCACTGAGCCACCTTGTTGTCTAGCAATTATTTCCTGTAAATTCCACTGTCATAACATAAAGCTTTTAGAATACTTGTCCTGGACATATGCAGGAACTTAAGCTGCAGTTTATCATGTTTAAATAAGGCAGGCAGCACAATGCGAGGCCTAATCCCAGATCAAAGGCCCATCGGATAGAGCTGTCTGTTGTTTCCTTGAGCAGCTGCCAGCGCTGTGCCAGGCTCTGAGAAGGGGCGGGCGGGGAGCTGTCAGGACTCGGGCACCCCGGCTTTCACCTCTCCTTAGCCACATCAAAGGCTCCATCCCTTACAGGTGTTGACAGCAGGCCGCTCGGAGTGAGATAAGGAAGTCCTTCTTCGTTTCTTGCTCAAAGGTTGACTGCGAAACCGGTATTTCGAGACTGGCAGTCAACAGAGGTGGCTATGGGACAGATAGGGCCCTAGGCGAAACCAAACATGGCGCCCTCTCCCACCTGTTGTAGATGTGTCGGAAAAATGGGAGGGGTGGGGGAAGGTGGTGGGGATAACAGAAAGGAGGGGCTTGAGAAGAAAAACAGACAAAATGTGGACATTGATGCAAGTGCTTAATTTTCTTTACTGCCATGTCAGGGGGAATCTTCTGCCTGCAGCTCCCTTGCCCCTCTGAAGGTGGGTGCTCTGGGCGTCAGCCCCTCGCCCACGCTAAAGGCCGGACAGGTGCTGCTTCTTGAACACAAACGTGTTATATTGTAAGTTTTTATTAACTGAACGATAAATTATTCTTCTTCAACACAAGATAGATCGTTTTGTTTAAAAAATAATAGTAAAAAAATATTATTTTTGAAGCGTTAGTCCCAGGGTTAGAATAAATGACTTGAAAATAAGTTTATTTGATCCATTTGGTGGTTGAGTCCGAGCTCCGCTCCACCGCCTTAGAGCACAGAGTGGAATTTCTCAGCGTCAGTGTCATCTTATGTGATGTTTGGGGCAACTCGGATTAATAAACATTGCAAGCTAATTCAAGACCACGTGATGCCAAACAATACTAAATGTTAGTCTTTCATTAACAGTGACACACAAAAACAGCTGCCTGGTGACCGCCAGACAATTTGAACCCCAAAAAGATTGCACAATTATTGATGAAGTCTTTTTTTTGTGTTTGGATCTATTGTTTTGGTCTAGTAACAATACTTTTGTTTAAATAATTGTGTAACCAGAGTCTTTTTTCTATTGCTGGAAAGACACAAGAAAAGTTCACTTAGTGGATGTTTACTTGACTGGTGTATAACACTAAAATAAGACGCCACATAGAACCTGAAATTGTAGCTTTAATTTCAGGATTTGTGCAGTGACAAATACATTCCATCTCAACTGGCACTGTACCCAAACAGTGACAAACGAGTGCTGCTCTAAGGATGTTTACCATTCCATTGGGTGAAATCTAATGCTCTTTCCTGTCCTGTGCCTCCTCCTCTTTCTATACGAAGCTTTCTCCTTTAGCTAGGCAGTGACCCCTCAGTAAGAGAAATGCAAGGGCACGGGAGAAAGGAGAAGAAAAGAGCAGTAAAGAGAATGGTAAAGCAACAGGTGAAGTAGAGGCAGAGGGGAGGTAGAAATAGAGATGAGGTAGAGAGGTAGGCGAGGTAGGGACACATATAAGGCAAATTGGTAACCTGGAGACAGCCAGAAAGAAAGACAGAGAACGTTAAAAAGAGAAGAAATAGCTGGAGAAATACAAGTACATCAATAGATAAGATATTAGAGAGAGAGAGCGAGAGAGCGATAGGAAGTAAAAACTGTAGCGAGAGGGAGAAAGTTAGGGGCGACACCCGGGTGGTAGAGAGAAAGTTAAGCATCAAAAAGAGGTGAGATAGAGAGGGGTAGAGGCAGAAAAATTAAGAGGAAGTCAGGCAGACAGGTGAGTTACTGAGAGAAATTTAGAGAGAAGCGTGGTAGAGAGGGCAGTGGGGTAGAGAGAGTGACAATATGACAAGATATATAGAAAGACAGGTCAGATACAAAGAGAAGTGAGATGGAGAGCAATGAAGAGCGAGACGAGCGAAGGGTAAAAGAATAACGAGGTGTAGAGAAAAAAGAGGTGAAGTAGAGACAGAAGTGTGTTAAAGAAAGAGAAGTGAGGATGATACAGAGGTAGAAAGGAAGATCGGGTAAGCTGGGGTGATGATTAAGAGGTAATGAGGCAGAGACAGACGGGTGATGCTAGATATATACAGAGACAAAGGGAGGTGAGGTAGAGGTGACATGGAAAGGGTGAGTTGAAATAGAGAAGCAAGAGTAGAGAAAAATGAGAAGGGGGTTGTAATGACAGAGAAAAGAGGTAGATGTAGAGAAAGGTTTCAGGTGGTGAGACTGTTGAAATAGACGGAATAGGGGTAACAAAGTGGGGATGTGCACAGATGAAGTAGAGAACAAATGGTGATTTACATTGAATGGTTAGGTAGTGATGTAGTACCATAGTGAATTGAAACTGAAATGGTTGACCAGCTAACAAATTCTTGCCCCCCCCCCCACACTTTCATGCTGAGAAAAAGTGCCATCGCCTCGAGGTTCTAGAGTGGATCTAGAACGTGGAAACTCAGCTCCTTCAGTAGAGAGAGAAAGGGGGTAGAGAGAGATTAGTACTGAGAGATGTGACAAAGAGAGATACATGGGCCAGAGAGATGAGCGTTCCAGATTGGTGCGGTATAGAGTAAGTTCATAGAGAAGGAGAGAGGTGAAGAACAGAGAGATGAAGAGAGAAGGAGAGGTCAGTTAAAGTGAGAGATGGTAGCAAGTGAGGTAAGTAGATGGCAGAGAGACACTGGTAGGTCCGATGGAATAGCACTGTCAGTCAGTCAGTCAGAAAGAATGTTTATTTAGACCTTAGTCTTAAAACAACATAAAACAGTTCTAGAGTTAATCATCATGAAACGTGTACGTACAAGTAAAATCTCCTCATATAATTTATATGTAAGGCAATATTAAAATTAATCATCATAATACATATGTATACAAATAAAATCTCATCATGCAATTTCCATGATAGATCACACATTCCCTAAAAGAATATAAAAAAAACCAAATAAAATGAGTTAAAAATATAATAAAACACTTTTAACAGCGAGCTCAACTCTCCCTAAAGTACAAGTCACATCCAGATATTGCATGTCAGTTAAGAGTGGCACTGCTTGGCTATGTTCTCGGATGCCGTATTTTAAGAAAAGAGACTTTAAAACAGTTTTCCATAAGGTCATAAGGTCTGAAATTTTAAACAATCCATGACGATGTGCAGACTATCACACTTTATGCTCAACCCACAGGTACATTTACCAAATGCATCCATCATTAACATTTTTACTTTGTTATTAATATGGCACAGATTAATGCCAGTTCTCAATCTTAATAGCTCAGATCTGAAAGCAGTAGTGAAATGGAGAAATAGAGCTGATGAAGAGAGGAGAGATTTTCGTAGAGAAAGGAGTTAGAGAGGCAAAAACATTTAGAGAGAGAGGAAAGTTAGTGCAAGAAGTAGAGAGAGGTGGGATAGAGATGGATTAAGAGAGAGATGAGGCGCACCGTTCACCCTTTCGCAGCACGTGGTCTCATGTATGCCAACAATCACTTCAGGCAGTAGACTGCCATTTTTGCACCTAAATATTACATTATTTTACTTTTCTGAGCATTTTCGAAGCCCTATGTTTAGAGCACACTGGCTTTGCTATGTTAGGTATGTTTGTGCTCATTTGAAGCACTGAATAAACATCAACTCTAGCATGATGCTTTGATGCATGGCCTCTGTTGTGGTGCACTTATCTGTCACCTGCAAAACTGTCAGCAGGCAGCCTGGCCACACCAAGAGGCTGGTGGGTGGGCTTTTTTGAGACCCAAATGAGTGTGTGTCACCCACTAAAAGCATGTAAGTTAGAGCTATGAGTAAAGTAGACTTAGGAGAGGAAGACAGCATGGGGATAGACAGATAGGGGCGGTACGTAGAGATGTACAGATAAGAAGAGAGAGAGGGATGAAGAGAGAAGGATAAGACAGAGGATGAGAGGTAAAGTAAGAAGTGAGACATGAGACAGACAGAATCTTCTTTAATTTAATTGCCATCAACCACCTAGGAGCATGGGATTAAGGTTGGGCAGGATGAGTATTCATGCTAAGCTTCAGTGAAGAGTGCATGGCCAGCTCATTAAAGAAGAAGAATCTGTGTTTATATCCGTACCATTTTTTGGGACTTCTGACTGTCTCAAAACAAAAGCATGTACTATAGCTCGCTGAACACATGACAAAGTGAGCTTATGAAATCTGCAGTAATGGTTTCCAATGCCATTGAAGTAGTACAGGCATTAATGCTTCAGCTGGCTAACATCGACAAAATACATTTGCAAAAACAATAGGTCTACTGTGACAGACAAAACATCCAACATGCAAAACATTAAAAACTATTTATTAACACAAACACAAACAATCTACACTTACCACCCACACAACTACTGTAGAATAGAGAAAATAAAAAGAGAACCTCTCGCAAGTAGCTAGACCTATTGGCTTTGCCAATGCTTGTTATAACATCCTGTGTGGTTATTTTAGATGTGCTGAGAAACAGGTTTACCCTGTTGTAATAGATGCTTTTAGTTAAAAGTGTCTATTCTTCTTAGTGCCATTTGTGTGTGTGATAATGTAAAGAGCGAAATAGGTTTATTTCTGGTACCACGGTGCCCCAGATCTCGGTTTAGTGATTGTTATTAACCCAAAAGCAATGATTCCACTTCAAAAATGTATTGACTGGAATTCCGAGGGGCTACAATAACCTGTCTTTCACATTCAGCGCTTGTGAATTGACCCTAGTTCACAAGTGTCACCCATGGGTGGGAAAGCAAACCTTGTTGAACTACTCCAGCGTTGTAGTTAACACTGCAGGTGGGGCCCAAAGTGGGGCTCATATTTTACAGTTAAGCCTTGAGTAGTTCTTTTTATATTCCAAAACACGTGAACCATTATTACACCATTATGGAGATGTCCGTAGTAATTATGGTTACCTCCTACTGGGGATAAGGGAGCACCTATGTCCATAGCTTTGTCAAACTTGACTCATAAAAGGTTATTCCCCATTGTGTGGGTTTTCTAATTCTTTGATTCCTTTTTCAATTGAATCCGATCTTCACGGTGGCACCAATTGTGATAGGAGCCAATTACAGGAAAGCAGTCATTCAGCATCTCAAATTATGAGGTGTCCCCTATGCAGGGGGCAGTTACATTTGCAATAGCTGCACATGCCGCATATGTCTTTGAGATGTTCTACTCATGGGTGAGGTTTGAGCCTATTGATGCTGCTTCAAGGCAGTTTCAAGCTTACAAAGCAATGCCACTGCACATTATAGGGCTTTTCAAGATTTGGAAATCCCTTTGACTTACTAGGAACATCAGAATTGGTCAATTGCCACATGCACACAGAAATGTCCGCTTGGGGCCCCTGTGCAATGAAGGGGCTAAGGGGCTACGTGGCCAGACTTGGCTGGCTACACACCAGTTTGTCGCCTTGAAAACCCAGCGCCTGCAGAGGTGATAGGAAATTTAAATTACACAGTCGCCTTATACAGGAGGCTTGTACAGTTTGCACAATGTACACTGAGCTCTAGAACTGTTCTCAAAGTGGGACCAGTCACTCCGACACAAGTACCAACTATTAGTCCACAGACTATTAGTACTATCTTGGGAAGAGCACCCACGGAGCTTGATGAAATGGCATTCTGGGTTGCTCGTAAGGCAAACCAGTTAGAAGCAGTGTAGCCATACACTACAACCCAAGACAAACGTAGAATACAGACTACGTGTTATTCTCTTGGGACAGTGCCCATGTAGAGGAGTGTAACGCCTGAGGAAGCATATTTGCCTGCATATACACCAGTAGTATAGCACGCCTTCACTGGCAGTTCTCCCTGGCATACTTAAATGGGTACAAAATGAGCATGGAGCTGCACCAGTTCTTGACTTAGAAAAGATGTTAATGGGGAACTTCTCAACAGTTTCTTCTACTGTCTTCAGCAACATTAAGGAAGAAGCTTCGGTTCAGAGACTAGAAGTGGTACCAGTTCCAGAACGGGAACGGGAACAACCGAAAATAATTATGGAAGTATATACCTTGTTGGCACGTAATACCTTAGGTACATGACCCATTAAGCCACATTTAAAACCTGAGAATGATAATGAAGGCTCTATTAAGAAATATCTGCAATGGAAGGGAAGAAGAAACAGAGAGAGAAATAGAAAAGACAGACTGGATCACCCACATCTCGGGAATCTGGTTGGGGTGGTTAAAACTTAAGAGACCACAATAAAATTAAAAACCTCAATAATATCAGTATTCTGTTGGCCCCTCTTTAAGTTCTTTTCAGGACACTGGTTTTAAACGAGTAGAAAAAAGGAGTCGATCCGAATACTGAAAAAAGGAGGAGTATTGAAGTAAAAGTGAAGCAGGACGTGAGACTGATGTAAGCGTAAAGGGGGGGGGAGGATTGGACTCTTAAAATCCATTCAAGATGAATAAACTACCAGGACTTTCTAAGAAACATGCTTCTACAACTACGAGTCCTACGAAACAAGACTCGGTAAGAGCATATCTAGACTGCGCAGCAGAAGTCACAATAGTGCATCAGATGCTTCAGAGGTTTCTAGATGTGGATCTAACTGATGACTTTATACACATCTTGACATCCAGATAAACATTTGAATCCTCCTGTTAGAGTTTATTATTTGAATATACAAATTGAAGGGGATATAGCACGTATCATTAAAGCAGTCTTCAGGTCACAATTGTCTTATGACTGTGACATCACCCTAGCTGAAGGGGACTGGCATCCAGTATTTATTAAGGGAGCGCCCCCAAGGGGAGACAGTTATAAGGGTAGCTTTTTCTCCCATAGTACCTGAAGACATCAAGGAAATCTGTACTAAGTAATAGGCTGTCAAACAAGCTCCGGCCTTATACAGAAACCAAGCGGTAGGATAAAAACCCTAATCCACATGTCATTTCTTTGAATAATGAAACTCAGGCACAGGCTCAATACCCTTTGAGGCCAGAAGCAAAATGAGGTATAAAAGCAGTATTAGATCAATTGCAGTATCAGTCATACACACAACCATTCACACAGCCAAGCAAGGTAGAAGGCTTTCCTCCCAAATACTCTTATACCCTTAATTCAGATTATACTCGTGTAGTCACACCACTAGGAGTGGGAGACAGAATAATAACTAATAAGCTGGTCAGATTAGATTTAATCAAAGAAGGTCATGAGGGATTGGTACCTGTCCATGCAGGGTTCATCAGGGCATAATAGCACCCAGTCTGTCACCTATGAACATGCCCCTTTTTCCTGTCTCTAAACCAGAAGGATCCTATAGGATAAATTTAGACTACAGGAATCTAAATACACATAGACTGACCTCCTCGGTGCAAAATGCTCATAGCACAGGTTTAATGAGTAATCTGGTCTGGAAAAAATACAAAATAACCCTGAACATTTCCGATGGATTCTTCAGTCAAAACATAGGCCCTGAAAGTGAGTATCTAACCTCCTTTAGTTTTCTCTCTTCCACCACACCTAACACACATACAGCAACACAGCAACTCTCTTCTAACCGCCTCTCATCCATTGGACAATTTAGAACTTCACTACATGACCAACATGCTGCACCACCAACCCTGACTCATACACCTTCCGCACTAAACACACGCAAACTATATAAGCAACATGCCATACCTCACAACTTCGCTTCCCCATGTCTACTTCACAATGTTACACCACAAAAACAACACAGTACTCCTACTCCTCTCAAACACCATCTCCACCACATACACACGCAGACCCATCAAAATGCCTTCTTAGCATGCTGGATGAGGAACATGATATAGAACAGCTACACAATTGCTATCCTAATACAGCTAATACCAGCTCTAAAAACACACCTGCTACAAACCCACACATTACTGACCACTCTTCTACAAAACAAAGTCTCACAATCACCAAAGACCACTCTCTAAACTGTCTACTAATAAATGCTCGATCCCTCTCTAAAAACAAACATCACATCTACGACCTTCTCACAGATGCAAAACCAGACATACTATTCATAACTGAATCATGGTTGGGAGATGATATGGCTCCAGTCCTGCATGAAGCCATTCCTCTAGGCTATCAAACAATCACCCAAAATCGTATAGCCAAAAAAGGAGGTGGTCTAGCTGTTGTATTCAGGCAAACAATACAGATCACAAAAATTGACGACATCTCCATAAAGAATTGTGAGGCTCTTCTAACAAGATGCAATCCTACACCGTCTTCCTCCTTTAACTTCCTGCTCCTTTACAGACCTCCACCTAGCAAGGCGACATTCCCAGACGCACTTCTAGACACAGTTTCAAACCTGATAACAATACACTCCAACCTATGCGTTCTGGGTGACCTCAACATTTGGTTTGACAAACCCAATATGACCCATCCAAAAACAATAATCACTGGCCTAGACGCACTGAACCTCCATCAGATTGTCCACAAACCGACACACACCGCTGGACATATACTAGATGTCATTTTTGCTAATACTGAACTAGTTACCTTTCAAACTATAACTCCAGTCACATGGTCAGACCACCACTTGCTTGCTTTCCAACATAAAACAACACTAAGCGACTCACCTAAAACTACTTTACATCCATCCACCTATCGGCCGTGGAACAAACTCAATTTGGAACACTTAGAAACACAACTAACATCAAGTACAAATCTAGAAACAATAAATTCTGTTCAAAAACTATATGAGTGGCTACAAGAAGCTTTTGACATCCTGATACCACTCAAAACCACACAACAGAACAAAAGAAAAAAAGCGCCTTGGAGAAACATAGAAATAAAAGACATAAAACAACAAATTAGAAAGCTGCAACGTACCTGGCTCAAAACAAACTCCAAACAAGACAAACTTCACCTACAAAAAATTAACAGATTATACAAGTCGGCTATCAAAAAAGCTAAGAAAAGGTACTATTCAGACAGAATTCAAAACGCTAAATGTGCAAATAAAGAATTCTATAAAATACTCAATGAATTTCGCAAACCAAATTCCCTAGAAAGAACTCATCCTGTTACTCAAGATTTCACAGACAAACTGGCAAATCATTACACGGACAAAGCAAACACGTTGGACTCATACTTAAAACAGAAACAAAGCACCAGCACTAACCCTTGTACAAAACAACAATCCAAGAATACTCTAACCAAGCCTCTCCGTTCCTTCCAACACATCTCACACGATGAATTTATGGACCTGGTCAAAGCAAGCAGGCCTGCCGGCAGCCCTTCTGACCCCTGTCCATCACAAATTTTCAAGACAATTCTTTTAACAACCTCTGCTGCCACTCCAGTAAGAAGAATCATCAACAACTCCTTCACGACCGGAATATTTCCAGAAGAACTTAAAAAATCACACATACGCCCTTTACTGAAGAAAACAAACTTGGACCCGCTGAACCCTGACAACTACAGACCTCATTTGGGATTTCCGCACAAGGTCCAAGCTACCATCTCCCTTGTCCTGTCCAAACTCGATTACGCCAATAGCCTCTACCACGGATCACCTTTGACGACCATGAAAAGACTACAACGGATTCAGAACTCGGCTGCCAGACTACTCTTACATATCAAACCGCGAGACCACATATCCCCTGCCTTGAAAGCCCTGCATTGGTTACCGGTTGCCAGAAGATCCACGTTCAAGCTGCTTTGTATCACCCACAAAGCAATACATGGAATGGGACCACTCTTCATCAGGAATAAAATCACCAAACACATTCAACAGAGGAACCTCCGCTCTAAAGGAGCATCTTGCCTCAAAATCCCAAGATACAAGAAAAAAACCATGGGTGGCACATCCTTCTCTGTTCAAGCAGCCAAACTATGGAACTCTTTACCCCCAACATAAGATCCACCGACAGCCACCTTATCTTCAGAAAACTACTCAAGAATTGGCTTTTCCCCACATAAGCACCATACGCAAACAGAAATTTACAGCATATCCCTCTGTATATAAGCATTTGTTTTCACTATAGACATGTACCTATCTTTGTGTATTGCTTTGTATAAACATGTACAATAATTATGTTGTTGAGAGAAAAAAATAATAATAATAATAAATAAATATCATCTTTGGTCTACATGTACTAACTTCCATTGTGCATCTATGTACCTTCCATGTACTTGGAACTGTGTGTCTCTGTAACTTTTCTCCTGAAAAAGCATATCCAATGCACTACCCTATTTCTCATCCTGTGCCTCTATCCATATCTTTAATCTGCATATACTTACCTCCTTTATGTATCTATATACTTTCAATGTATTTATGGATCTATATATTTATCACTTTCTTCTAATTTAGCATTTCCAAGGCACTACCCTAGTTCTCAGCCTATACTTATCTCAATATATCTTCTAGCCCAACCTTCTGACTCATCTCAAACTTCTTTCTACTACTCTTTCCAATGCACTACCCTATCTCTCATCCTATACATCTATCAATATATCCTCTACATCCACACTCATTTATCCCAAACCCCATACCACTACTATGACCACCAAAATAACCCTTTCTAGACTCTCACCTACTCTACCCTCCTTGCATCATCGGACACCTCTTTTACTATACCGATGCCCTAAAACAAACCTTTCTAAACTCTTCCCTGACTCCTCCCTCAAACCCCCTTCTCCCCTCCTACTGCTAAGACCTATAAAAAAAAGAAAAAAAAAGAAAAAATCCTTCACTCTTTTATCCCTCCACTATCCTTTTCAATCAGAATTAACAGTCTAACATATTCAATTTTCAACTATACTAATTCACCACTAATCCTTTATGGGTTCCAGAGTAGCGTGCTACTCGCCAATAAAGCGTCTCAACACCCCATCAGGGTTACAAGCGCTATATAAATGCAAACCTTTTTCCCTTTCTACCCTCCCCAACCCTTCTCAATCCAAATAACTGACTAACATATCCACCACTAAAATTACTTTCATGTTTCACCATAATAATTCAACACTAATACTTCTGGGTTCCAGAGTAGCGTGCTACTTGCGCTTCAAAACCCCATCAGGGGTAGCAAGCGCTATATAAATACAAACCTCTTTCCCTCTTCTATCCCGCCACCTACCTTTCTCTACCCAAATAACTGAATAACATGTCCACTAATCAAAGTTACTTCATTTTTTACTAGACTAATGTTCAACACTAATCCTTAATGGGTTCCGGAGTGGCGTGCTACTCGCCAGAAAAGCGCTTCAACACTCATCAGGGGTAACAAGTGCTATATGAATGCAAACCTTTCTTCCCTTTTATCCCTCCGCTATCCTTCTCACCCCAAATAACTGACTAATATCCACCACTGAAACTACTTTCATATTTTCACCATATTAATTCACCACTAATCCTTGATGGGCTTCCAGAGTAGCATGCTTCAACACCCATCAGGGGTAACCAGCGCTATATAAATACAAACCTTTTTTCCTCCTCTATCCTTCTGCTATCATTCCAAATCCAAATAACTGCCTAACCTATCCATCACTTAAAATGTACTTGCATGTTTCACTATACTAATTCAACACTAATCCTCTATGGGTCCCGGAGTAGCGTGCTACTCGCCGAAAAAGCGCTTCGACGCCTCGTCAGGGGTAGTAAGCACTATATAAATGCAATTACAATACAATACAATACAATACCTGGTGCAGTTCTCATTTTGACGTTTGCCTACGGGCTATAAGAACAGTTCTGGCTTATTCTCAGCACAAATTATGGCGATCTTATAACCAGATCCCAAGGTATTGCCATGCATTGATGATATCTATTTTACAGATGGTGAATTGGGTATACACCTGACTAGGGTGGACAGAATTGTGACCAAATTAACATCACATGGTTATAAGATTAACTATAAAAAATCAAAGATTGCCTACCTGACAGTGACCTTTCTAAGATACGAACTATCTTTCAAGGGCAAGAATTTAGCTCCTGATTTCTTTCAAAAGTGTGCAACCTTGTAGACTTCTCGCACACTGAAGAAGTTGCAATCCCTTCTGGTATTTCGCAACGTTGGACATACTTACACACTACGTTGAGCAAGTAAAGCCCTTGTATGACTTGATTTCTCCCACGTTTTCATCAAAACCGTGGACATACATGCACACTGATATCTTGTGTGCTCTACAAGCAGACTGCTAGAGACTAAATATTCACAAACTAGAACCAATAGGACCAACCTAGTTATCCTAGTCGTAACAAGTCACATGGGTGATATCTATGTGACCTACAAAGAGGGGCAAACTGTTCCTATTGCATACAAGTCTCGCTTTTATTTCTCAGCATTAGCATGTTTTGCTTCCACTGAAAAGATTCTTGCAGCTGTGCAGACAGCAATTTTGAAGGAGCGTACTTTCATGCAGGGCAAACTAATGATTGTGGTTTCTTCCATACTGGCACTAGAGGCAGCCAACAAGGCAAGCATTCCTAATGCTCATGCTCCATACCCAAGGTTGATGCAATGGGCCTTTTCTTTGAGTGCAGTGGATGTAAAGTTTCAGTATGATCCCACTCTTCATACACAAGCTTTTCTCCAATATGAACAACGTTGCTCCAACTTTGATTATCTTGCCCATTGAGTCTTATCAGAGCATATTCTATAGGGATGGCTGTGTGTTGTAATGAAGTAGTCCAGTCCAAGTAGTATCTTTAAGTGTAGTTATTCCAAGTAAGATCTTAAGTAGAAGAGCCCCACCAGGAGCAGCCTCCCTGCTGCTCAGCCCATACACCAACTGACATCCTCACTCATCCAACATTCCAAAGTCACCTCTCACACCAACATTCCACTCCACATTCACACTGGCTGAGCAGCAGGTATAACACATCTTCCTTTTTTACACAAACGAGAATCAACTTCAAATGAATCACAAAAAGAATGGTGCATGCAAAAGATGGCAATGCAATAATTACATTCAGCACTGGGGCAAGAAAGCAATTTCAATGTAATACATGTAGAGATGATAATGATGGAAAATATACATGTATACTAGATAACAAAGAATAGAATTTTGAAAGAGGAACACAAACGCAAGCCAGCAATCACAGCAAATAAGTGCCACACAAGCACACTCACCACATCTCCCTTTCTACTATACAATCCAAATAAAGGCAAACAATCCAAACACTCCTATACCACAGACTACAAACCAACCCAAGTACTAGGATCGTGCAAGCTGGCCAGGCAAACATGAGAAGCACAAGAGAACCAACCATAAAAGTGTGAAAGAAAACTAACCAAAAAGAAAAACAGTATGCAAGCGTGGAGAATCTCCACAAAGAACATAGAAACAAGCACAAAAGTAGCAAACTTCCCCCAACAAAAAAATTGGGGTGTGATGTGTGGAAGGGGCTTCACACAGAACCAAAGGACTCCCAACGCAAACCCTGACGTGCGAGGGACGAACCCAAATCTAGCAAAGGAAACCTTGACACCCAAGGGAGTAAAAAAAATGCAAACCAAAATCTAGCAAGGGAACCTTGACGTCCAAGGGAGTAAAAATGCAAACCCAAATCTAGCAAGAAAACCTTGACGTCCAAGGGAGCAAAAATGCAATGCAGACCAAAGCAAGAAGCAATCTGAAAACACGTAAGTAAATGCACATAAAGTAAGCACGCAAAACTCTTCCCCCAACATAAAGTTAGGGTGTGATGTGTAGAGAAAATCTACATGTAACCAATCATGCACACATCAATTGACTTAAAATGTAAAGCTCTACCCAGAACAAGTAAAGATCACTCCAATCAGCAACAATAAACTCCACCCAAACATAAATTTGGGTTGTGATGTGTGGAAGGGACTCCACACAGAACTAAGGTAAATGCACATAAGGAAAGTAACTGCATATAGGTAAGTAAATGCACAACTGAATGTCAAATCTGACTCATGCAGACACACATACTAAGCACTTGAAAAGGAACCGTACTACAATGGGTGGTTATACAACACTAACCCATATCCACGTAAAAGTGGGAAGAATAATTACAACTAACTGCACAGTTCCCAATAATCATTATGCAAGAAAAGAACATGTTCCATTGAAGACACAGCCAGTAAAGAATGAACTGCTAGAGCATAAAAATTAAAAAATTTGCATCCATTACAGAAAAAGTGGGCATTGAACACAAGGAGAAAAGACGCTCCACACAGAACATTTGTAAAATGCACACTTCAATATCAAATGACGTAATTAGGGAAACACACTGAATAAAAAAAACGATCACTCAACAACACAGCACTGTAAGTGGTTTAAGTAACATGTCAACCCTTTAGTTGAAGAGTAAAGCATTAGGAGCAAAGTAACACATTCTAAAAATATCACGGATGGCACACAGTAGTAGGGCGACAGGAAGGCACAACATGTGAGCAAAAGAATGAAACACACATGTAGGTTAATGTCCAGCAGCAACAGAACAAGAAACCAAAAAGGAAGAGAAGGAAAGAGAAGAAAATTAAAACAAAATAAACGTTACAGAGTTCCAAAATGCCACTCGGTACAGGCTCTGAAGAAAAACTTGCTGAGCGACATCTCAGCCGAACTCATCACAAATAAGAGAGTGCTGATGTCCACAGTACCTTACACCTACAATGGGATCATAAAGTTCTTCAGCATGTTGACGACAAAGAGATTCCTCATCCTGTCGGCTCCCACGATGCAGAGAATGTGGCATTCTAAGCGAAGACAACCAACGGCAGACACAACATGCATCCAACGCAGCTCTCGCCATCACGCAGAAAGGTTGGTAAAGAACAAAGTCCTTCGGTGGTACCTGCGCTTCATATGCGCAGTACATGATGAAAAGTTGTGCCTTCTGCCAACCAAAAGATGGCGGCACGCTCCAGACGCTGAGCCGGGTGGCTCACAGCGCGTTGAAGCAGCTGGGTGTGCGGCAGCAGGCAGAAAGCTGTGTAGAGCCAGGAGAGTGACGGTAACCTCACGGAAGGAGAAAATACATCATCAGGGATTCCTCTGCTCAAGCGCGCAGCAGCAAGAGATGGTAGGTGCGCGAGCAGAATTTAAAAAATAAATGGTGGGCAACAGTTCCCAGTTGCCTTTAGTAATGTCAAAGAAAAATAAGTGAAATCGGCAAAAACGAAACGCCCGGAAGACACACTCTGCACAATAAGGTCCGGAATTCAGCAGACAGGGAAATACTACTTCATACCACACAAAATCTCGCTCTTGCAGTAGGTCAAAAAGGCTCCAAACTTGCTCCTCATGAAGGACAAAAGAGGGACACCACAGACCAGGGCTTCTTTACACACAACCGTGACAGGGGGTTGTGGATCTAGAGGACGGTTGGCAATAACGTTAACAGAAATAGTAAGGCAGGCAATAAGACATCCTTGTTCCAGGCAGTAATAGGCAACAAGGGAGGGAGGAAAGTAAAACAAGAACTGGCACATTAAGGTTGGAACTGGTACCTTAGAGATGTGGGTGACTGATGGGGTGGTCACTGGTGGGGCTCAGAGGTGCCAGCTTCTTGAAGTACGCAGTTTGTAGTTTCTGAAGGGGTTCCTATTCCTTAAGTAGTAGTTCATTAACTTGTACACACAGGTTCTTCCATAAAACGTCACCAAAATGTGTTGTAATGAAGTAGTCCAGTCCAAGTAGTATCTTTAAGTGTATTTATTCCAGGTAAGATCTTAAGTAGAAGAGCCCCACCAGGAGCAGCCTCCCTGCTGCTCAGCCCATACACCAACTGACATCCTCACTCATCCAACATTCCACAGTCACCTCTCACACCAACATTTAACTCCACATTCACACTGGCTGAGCAGCAGGTATAACACAGTGCAAAACCAGCAGTAGGAAGAAGATTTAAGCACTCCACAGCCTGTACAGAGGTGCAATGTGTAGTGAAAGATTGTGAATTCCAACCGCAGTGCACCCATACTAAAATCTTAGGTGATAGCACCGTGCAACATGCAGAAATTCATGCCATGTTACTTGCATCACAAAAGACTGACTTGTCAGTTTCCACACTCATTGTGTCTGACTCATGCATCTGTGTGCAAGGTTACAATGTTGACCAGCTACATTGGCATTTGCATGGATTCAAGGATTCAAAGGGAAAATCTATAAAGAATAAACAGCTTTGGAGAAGTGTAGCTGTCTTCCAAGACAAGCTTCCACCGGTACATGTGAGGCACACTTTGGCCCATCAGCACGATGGCATTCACGCCAAAGAGAACTGTTCCGAAGGCTGCAATTCAGAATGTTAGAGTAGCAGTCCTAACCAGATCTCAAACGAAGATCGACACAGATATCTTAACAGCAAGACACACAACCAAGCAAGGTAGACAGCCTCCCACAGGCTTTCATCCCAGATACTCTTACACCCTTAATTCTGATCATACTCCTATAGTCACACTACCAGGAGTGGGAGACAGAATAATACCTAATAAGCTGACTAGATTAGATTTAATCAAGGAAGCTCATGAGGGATTAGCATCTGCCCAATCAGGAGTCAATGCAACCATAGTAATGCTACAGCAACTCTACTGGTGGCTTGGTTTATGTAAACAGACTAGACATTTGTCAACACATTAAGCCTTCGACCGTCAAGAGACCCTCGCCAACTCCTCTCACAGTCTCC
The DNA here is from genome assembly GCA_963921515.1 of Calotriton arnoldi. NCBI lineage: Eukaryota > Metazoa > Chordata > Amphibia > Caudata > Salamandridae > Calotriton > Calotriton arnoldi. The sequence continues at coordinate 679,961 of CAWUFW010001643.1, read as the reverse complement.
AACATCTGGTTCAGGGTAATTTATTTGGACCTCATCAGCCAAATAAATTCTGATAACCGATATAAATATATATTGGTGATAATCGATTCCTGTTTCCTATATCTATAGGTGTGGCCACAGAGAAATGCTAGTCCTTCAGCAGTCATAAAGGTTTTGCAGTGTCTGGTAGTGATAGAGTCAATTCATTCATTTTATTCAGATAACGGTCTTGCGTTCACCTCCAAGGCTGACAGGGATTCAATGTCTGCTCTGGAAGTTTGTCTGCAATTCAGTAACCCATTTAGGGCCAAGTCCAAAGGTTTAGTTGAACATGCTAATGGCATGATTAAACAAGCCTTCACTGCTAGGGTGCTTAGTTTAGTTGGTACCATAATCTGTATGGAGTACAAAGGGCATTAAATAACTTGCCTAGATGAGTAATGGGGAGCTGCACTCCATTTGAGGTTCTCTTCGGAGTTCCTATGTACGTGCCTGGCTTAGACAATTCTGGGAAGGTGGCGGATGAAGATAAATTTGACTTGGAGAAACATTTGAATGTTTTACAGAGTATCCAAGAATTCAGAGACATGCTGTCTGATGTGAACAACTCTGACAACGCCACCTGTGAAGAGAAGGTTATAACTGATGCTGACAGGTGGGTTTCCAATGTTGGGGACCTCATTCATGACAAAATCTATGACAAACAAGCTTTTGAACCATCATACAGATCACCAATTCCAGTTATTGGGGTAAAAGGCAGCAAAAGGACTGCCATCCTGCCTCGTTTGTCTCTTTTCAAGGAGAAACAAAGATGTGTCCATCAACCATGAGAAAAAGCATTATGTGGCTGATCCTCTACAACAGACCTTCACAGACACCAATAAATATGCAGAGTTGAACCTCACAGCCTCTCCCTACTCTGAATGAATCATCCCTTGAACAAAACAGTTACGTTACTAGCTCGAGTTTCCAACCAGGGATATTAAAGCACACTACTTCTCCAATTCTACGCAGAGCATTAAGTTCCATAGACAAATCTGATGCTGCCCTGACTATAGTTGCTACTGTTCAACACATCTCCATGGTTTACTATGAACTACCACGTGACACAACATCACTTGAGATGATGCCTTTTTGAGATCCAACTACCTATGAGAATGACTCTGGATATTGTACAGAGGACTTTTCAACACAGTCTGCAGTCACTTCACGCCAGAGATTGCTTTGCACCTATTATTGGTTTATGGTATGTATTTGATACTGCCTTCATCCTATGCCAGGATCGCTTTGGGGAATTTTCCTTTTTATCATGTGGTTATCCACAATGATCATCGTTCTACTGCTACTGAATGGACATTTAGTCCCCACAAAAATAATTGCACCACCTGTGGTCTGTGAACTACAGATGTCTAAAGAAGAGGGAGATACCCTAATTCTGAGAAAAGGGACGGGGTAGCACAGTAGAAAAAACAGAGGACCCTAATCGCAAATAAGAGGTTTGGGCAACACGCTCTATATATATGAGCTTGCCTCAGTATGGATCATGTGCTGAAAAAAGCCCACTGAGTACAGCAGAACAGTACATCCAGTATCATTAAACACATCAGTATGCAATAAAAATATCAATAAGGTACATAGAGGAAAAAACCAGTATATAAATGTTGAATTTATTTTATAAAAACATGAAAAAAATACACAGTTAAAAACATCTCCTCATCTGAGAAGTTACAATATTTATAAACTTCATATATTTGCACTTTAAAATAAATAACAAGAAAACTTAAAACAGTCGACGCGGCGTTTCGGTGAGACGTAACTTCTTCACCTTCTTCAGGACAAAGTTTTCATAAAAAAGGTCTAAATAGCAGAAAACATTTTATTAAGACACAGATTTTGTACCTTAAAAACAACTGATAGGAAATATGACAAAATTCTACATTGTAGAACTATATTACGGTAAACGCACACTGAAATCTTATCGCTTAAACCCTCGATTTAAGTCAGTAATATGATACATAAAAAATCAGCTCTAAAATGATAGAATGGCAACCAACACATGACCTATACAGTAGGGGGGGTAGAAAGGTACTGCTAGGACCCACCTATTCTGAATTCGTAGAGATCAAGGCTTTTTGTAAATTTAAGTCACTTGATTTTAATGGAAGGCTGAAGCTCATCCGCAGATATTGCACAAGGAAAGGATAACCTAAGATAGATCAAAGGTAGTTTATAAGTGAAAATATCAAGTTCTAAATGACCTACTAGATCCCTATACCAATGGGAACTATAACGTACCTTTAACTTAGTACATAGTTCTGCGGGTTCGTTCATTAGAGCCACCGAGAATATGAATTAGAATTCAAGGTTGCTTGAAAATAGCCTGGATCTTAAATGAGAGAAAAAATCAATCAATCAACTCTTTCTAATGATGTAGATTATACCCAAATGATTTTTTACATAAGGAATTATTCTTACCAATTGGTAACTGAAACATACATAACCAACAGATTGCACCGTGGGTTTCAGCTTTACTTTTGGGGTATCGACGTTTTCAACATTGGCGATACACTGATTTTATAAAGAAAAAGCGTATATTTGTTTTTATGACAGTACGTGTAGAAAAACATTTTTATAAAAACCATTTACTATTATTTAATTAGAACTGGGCATTCAATTACCTTATCAAGTTGCTTCAGATTGGTACTGGGGCAGTTAAAATAAAATCTGCAATATCAAAAGTGCCATGGTATTAATCAATGCATATCGGTTATTTTTAAACAAGACATGACTAAAATGTACATTAGTTAGTTACAACTGCCCAATATGTAGAGTGCTATATCTATCACGGTTTTATACCTTGTATGTGAAGCAGATAGCAGTAAGATTTAGTATCTTTATTTATCACGACCTCGCCGTATTCGGGGATGTATCTGTCATGAACCCATTCCCTCAATACGGAAGGGCGTACTATGCTTCCTGTGTAAATTACACAAGTCCTGGCTGTTTGGTTAATACATTTGTCAGAGAAAAATATTCAAAGTGAATATATCAGTAATGCTTGATTAACGTCCCGACTTTCACCACTATGTGGGTACAGTGATGCTTGTCACTAAGTAAGTAAGAACAGATAGTCAGCTCCATATAATAAATACCAGAGCGTGTCATATTGAATGTTGCAAAATTCGACACGATACTATTCCAAGGTATGGAAAGGGTGAAATATTTTGAAGAAAACCCTATATTGGTCTACTTTATGGGATTAAATCCGCTCTTGTCACCACTATGTGGGTCCAGTAATGCTTGTCACTAAGCAAGTAAGAAGAGTTAATCGCTCCGTATCATAAATACAAGAGCGTGTCGTATTGAATGTTGCAAGGTGCGGACGCTACTATTCCAAGTTATGGAAAAGGTGAAACATTTTGAAGAAAACCCTATATTGGTCTGCTTTATGGATTTAAATCCACTCTTATCATACGGCGGGTGGAACGCGAAAAAGTTGCATGTTGCAAATGATAATGTGCCATCTTTTCAGAAACCGACATAGAATTGATACAAAGTATACTACCTTTAATTGTCTATATGAGGCAGATCTTAAGCTCTAAAAATAAACTTAAATTAAGCTCTCACTCTGTTCGAAAAGTTGAGCAGTTAAATAAAACAGGTCTAGTGTGCTTTCTACTCACCAGATAAAAAACAAACGGCCTCCCTGCTCTAACTAACTTCTTCCGGGTCAGGATACACGTCATCCTTGACCCTTGACCCTTGAAAATATGAAGTTTATAAATATTGTAACTTCTCAGATGAGGAGATGTTTTTAACTGTGTATTTTTTTCATGTTTTTATAAAATAAATTCAACATTTATATACTGTTTTTTTCCTCTATGTACCTTATTGATATTTTTATTGCATACTGATGTGTTTAATGATACTGGACATACTGTTCTGCTGTACTCAGTGGGATATTTTCAGCACATGATCCATACTGAGGCAAGCTCATATATTCAGAGCGTGTTGCCCAAACCTCTTATTTGCGATTAGGGACCTCTGTTTTTTCTACTGTGAACTACAGATGCACTCTTCATCCCACAGAGCATGAAGAGATCTCTATTCTGTAAACATCACAGCTTATGCTGTGCCCGAGGGCAGAGTTTGGGAAAAGTTCCATACCGGATAATGGGACCTACTGAGACATTGCAATTACTTTATGTAATAAATGTACCAATGAATTACATTATTATTCCATCTATTTCTGATGACTGGGACATAAAGACTGTTACAATAATAATGTCGGATTTACAGGCATATGCTACTTTGAATAATGAACGTCCTTATTTGAACTTATCAAACTACAAAGAAATGTATTGCTATCATCAAAATGCACATCTTTACATACATAGAACCAGCTACTGAAGGGAAATATACAGCTGCACACAATGGGCAAGAATCCGCCTCCAAATAGTCACCTCAATTTCTCAAAGAACTTTCCTTCTTTTCAGAGGAATGACAGATCAAATCCTTCAGCTTCCTATTTAACACAGAGGCCACACCAGCTTCAGAAAAATTTAATTACCACTAACAAGCTACTGCTCACCACTGAGTTTCGTCAAAATCTGGCTATCCAGGGATATGAGTATTGGAAAGCAAAACTGATGGGAAAAGTATTTGTTGAACCATATTTTTGCAAATTTAAGGCAAGGAATCCTAATTTTAAGCATTTATAATACCTAAAGATATGAGTTTTCTTAACAAAATCATACAACAAACTACCTGTCTTGGATTTGGTATTATGACAGACCTAAAGAAACCTTCTATATGGAAAGTCAATTTGACTCTGTTCAATAATTGGCACTTCCAAATTAATATGTCAGACTCCAACATACATTATATGATCCAAATTGGAACTTATAATTCTACTCATCTCCCTACTGAAGGTTTAGCCTTTTGGCCATATGATTCTGACACCTGCATGCTTTCTTTCCAACACTCCTGGACCTAAAGCTAATTGTCCCTATCCACGTTCGAACACACAAACACCCATAATAGTCGCAACATATAGTGTAGGTAAACCATGCCAATGTTGGTTAGAACATTTGAGTCTTTTAGTTGTGAAAGAACATTGGGGCATATTAGCAAGACCGGCGATAAAATTATCGCCGTTTTAGCGGCAGGAAACTGCCGCTAAAGCGGCGATAATGGGCTTGCTAATATGCGTTATAGAATTCCAATAGAAGCCCAGGTTAGATGTGCAGGACATCTAACCTGGGCTTCTATTGGAATTCTATAACGCATATTAGCAAGCCCATTATCGCCGTTTTAGCGGCAGTTTCCTTCCGCTAAAACGGCGATAATTTTATCGCCGGTCTTGCTAATATGCCCCATTTTTCCTTAATTAAAGAAAACATGGATGTTTTTGATTTTCTTCTAGGACCACGTCCTCCTACTAGAAATAAAAGATTCTTGGCAACAGGAATATATGCCCTTTGCAATGAGCTGAACAAATACTCAGAAAAAGAAACTGCATAAAGAATTAGGCAAATAGATCAAGAGAATTCGCAAGCAGTTTTAATATTTAGCAGCAATGGAATGCACACGCTTTCTAAAAGGATGTACTCATTAAACCACATTCTGTCCTCAGCCCTAGATCTAGTAAAAGGTGATTTGGGGTTACTACAACATAAACAAGCTCAGTTAAGAGCTATCATACAATTTAAATTGGGTATTAAAACACTCAGGTCAGGTTTTGTGCATTGGCAACTTTTAAACAAAACAGTTATTTTTGAACCATATAATTTAACATCAACACAGAAAACAATGGTGAAAAAAGAATCCACATGCACACTATTGAGCACTGAGCAAATGGAAGAAGCAACATTTTCAATTAGTGACACACCACCAGTGACATGGTAAATACATTGTATCATTTTTTTACCAATTATGTTTCATTTTCAAGACTGCCAAAATATAAATCTGTAGGCTGTTATGAAGCCATGCACAATTCACAAGTGTTCCATTTAGTATGCTTCCTTTTCCTTGCATGCTTTTAAATGAAAACGAGGATGACCCTACATATATTAGTACAGCAAAATGCAGAAACCCCCTGGGACACTCCCTTCTGGGTGATACTATATCTGTGCGTGGAATGTGTGGTGTTTTGTTGCCAGGGTTAGGTTGTGTTTTATCAGTAACTCCCATTTCATCCATCCCTACACACCATGAACCATTGAATAATGGTTCTCATTTATTTCTAACAAATGTGACTTGCTGTGGGTTGGAACCCAGCCAGCCATATGTGATTACAGTTTTGAAAACAATACAGTGTTGCAGGGGGACCTTGTATCCGCCACCTCAAAACATAATTAGAAATATCCCTTGGCCTAGTAGTGATAATAAGGACATGCATTTTGATGACTTAAACAAATTATTATCAGTTTTGCTTAAAAAAAGGCCATTTGACATCTGTGGCTGAAATATATAATCCGCAAACAGCCAGAACTGCTTCAGAGATTCAAAGGCTATTACACCCGCAATATCCAACGCATTTTGCTGATATTGTACAAAGGATATTCAACTCATCTTTGACAATTGGTGTTATGCGTCTTTAGGAACATTGGTTCTTGTCTTGTGACTGGATTTGAAGCAGTATTTGGACAGATATCATCATTTTGCCATTTTTTGTTCTCCAACCAAATGGAATTTTTCAAACCCTCTTACTACAAATCGGCTGTGGTATTGTCATCTTCCTCCTTTTCCGACAAGGAAATTAATACCATGAAGTGCATGCATCGGGCTAAACAAAGATGCAGAGAGACTGTAGCATGGTTTTGGGAAATGCTTGGCTTCCTGACCTTAGCTAAAACTGGATGTTATCCTTTTGCAAAATGGATGCTACACGAGTGAATCCTGTGTTCTGGTGCATAAATTGACTAATTGAAATAATTTTAGACCTACATTTGGAACAGCCATCAGTGTCTTATTTTGATATGAACGCTATGCTGCAACCTCTTCAAGAGCACCAGAGACAATGCCGAGCAATGAAACTGTCCCTTCCACAGGAGGCTGATTATTATAGAACAGTCTCACCAGTGACGCATTTCGACGCAACAGTCAATGAGTGGCTTGATTCATTGTTAATATTAAGTCCTTCAAAGGAAGATTTTCCAACATTTCTGAGTGCCTTCAAAGTGCAACCAATTGCTGGTCCATCGAAAGTGGGAACTAACGGCAACACACACACATTATTTGGTTTCTCTAAGGGCCACTTGTATGCCATGTGTGCATCCAAAGACATCGATATGTCCTCGGATGAGAATTGAAATTAGCATTGGAGTCACCAAGAGACATGCATCCAATTTATGTACCACAAAGACTGTACTATGAGCTGTAAGAACAGCTTTTCTTTTATGCCACATATTTTTAATTTGGCCTATATTTTCTCATCACTGGTATGTTTAATCGTCAACATGCATCTGTCTATAGGGCACACTTTAGTTATACTGCATTTTACATTTAATCATGAATTGCTTGAAACAATGCAACAATGCAAGGCTTAAAAGTATTCATGTTTTGTTCTGTTCACTATGAAATTTTTTATGTACTCATATAAATATATGGGTAACAGCCTTTACAACTCAGGTATTACCAAGCAATGCCTTTACCACGCATCATTTACCATGCAAATTTTGATCACGCACGCCTTTGCCACGCTTTGTATGCACAGTTAAGGTAAGTATATATGTGTCTAGTGTGTATGTATTTTTGTGATATATACATATATATATATATGTTCACTGAAAAAAACAAAGATTACAGGGCGTTATAGTTAGGAAATAGAATGAAGAAAATCTTAGAAATTCACTGAAAAAAACAAAGTTTACAGGGACGTTATGGTTAGGCTCACATTTCACTCGTACTAAACCAGAGGAATTCAACAGGTATATTTAACTGAGCTCACTATAACTTGCACCCCCACAATGCACTGCTTATGACCTCACATATTACATCACTCATGACATGGCCAGTGACATCATTGATAACATCTCAAATGACATCATTGATGATATCTCAAATGACATCACTGATGACATCACTAATGGGAGAGAATGAGGCCTAACAGTGATCGATCTTGGAGCTGGGGAACCGGGTTCAAATCTTGGCAGGGACGCTCAACATTCTGTGATTCTGGGCAAATCACTTAATCTCCTCGTACCTAACAAAAATGAAAGTGTCCGTCTGTCACGTAACTGGTGGTCATGTAAAGCGCCCTGATACCTTTGGGTCTAATTTGCGCTATATAAAACTCCACAAAAAAACAAACTGATGACATCATCGACAAACGCACTCACACACTCACTCACATCCCTATACAACCTCTCATATACCCACTCACACACCCACACAACTACTCATATACCTATTCACAGGCCCATACAACTACTCACAAACCACTCACTCATCCATAGAGCCAATGACACACCCACTCACTCTCCAATACTGCTACTCATATAACCACTTACTAACCCATACAGTCACTCACACACCCACTCACTCATATAGCTACCCACACAGCCACTCACACACTGATACATACAGTCACACAGCCACTCACCAACCCATGCAATCACTCACAGACTCATACAGTCACTCACTCACCAATACAGCCACTGACACAGCCACTCACTCTCTGAAACAGCTACTCACACATCCATTCACTCACCCATACAGCCAGTCACACACCCACTCACTCACCCATTGAGCCATTCTCATACCCACTCACTCACAGCCACTTACATACCCAGTTATTCACCCATACAATCCCTCACACACCTACACACACACCCATACAGCCACTCAGACACACACTCACACACAGATACACACAGTCACACAGTTACTCACTCAATATATGTTAGAAATAGTATCACTCATTAGTAGTATACAAAGTATACAAATTTAACTTTTGGAGTACCTTAGTATATATCTTTAACGTAAATAAACTATTCGTGAAGACTCACAATCACTGGATGATGTCATCATTGATGTCTCTGACCATATCATGAGTGATGTAATATGTGAGCTCATAAGCAGTGTATTGCGGAGGCATACGTTATATTCAGTTCAACTAACTATAACTGCTGAATTTCTCTGGTTTTCTACAAGTAAAATGTAAGCCTAGCTTTAATGTCCTTGTTTTTTTCAGTGGCTTTCAAAGTTTTCAAAAATTCTATTTCCTAACTATAGTGTCCCTGTAACCTTTGTTTTTTTCAGTGAATTTCTGTTTTTAAATTTTACATTTTCACATTATTTCAAATATTTAGTGATTTTTTTTATTTTTATGTACTATTGCAGTAGCAGTTTTTTCAAGAATAATTCAATGATTTTAAAGGTATTTTTTACAACTGGTTTTTTAATACTTGTATTTGTTTATGGCTTATTTGTAAAAATAAATAATATCATTTTATATATTGTTTTAAAAATGTAAACTACTTTTTTTCTTGTTTGATTTCTTATATATATGTATATATATGTTATGTTATGTTATGTTAGAGTTCATTTATAGAGCGCCTATCACAGGAAGGTCTCTAAGTGCTACAACATGAATCAGAGGTCCAGTATCCCCATGTGCAGCTATCCACGACCTGCATCAGAGTGAGCTTAACTTAACGCCTCTGTAAACAGAAGGGTTTTAAGTCTCCTCCTAAATGGTAGTAGCCTGCTTTCCTTGCGCATACCATCAGGCAGTTTATTCCAAATCTGGGGAACGGTGACAGAGAATGCCCGGCCCCCTAGGGTCGTACTGTTAAAGCGTGGGCAAGCTAACAGACAGGAATCTGATGACCGAAGAGTGCGACCAGGCACATAGGGCCTTAGGCGATCTTTGATGTATTTGGGTGCCTCTCCAAACTGGGACTTGTGAGCAATGCACAGCCCCTTGAATTTAACCGTTTGCTTGATGGGAAGCCAGTAGAGCTGCTGCAGCAGAGGGGCAGCATGGGCACTTCTTGGCAACCTAAAAATCAGCCTTGCCGCATCATTCATGACCACTTGTAGCTTCCCCAGAAGTATATCGGGAAGCCCAATGTAGACTGCATTGCCATTATATATATATATATATATTTATATATATATATATATATATATATATATATATATATATACAGCCAAGAACTCTCCGAACCTCCACAGCAGCGCAACAGCAGCGGCGAACAGAGGGAAACAGACCCCAATAGCGATGGCAGGTAGAAATTTATTTCCTTACTTCGTGACGCGTTTCGAGCACAGCCGTGCCCTTGTTCACACACAAAGAACCATTCCGCCATAACATTTTTAAACTGCTGGGTGTGCACCCTCCCGTGTCACATGACCATAGATATAGAAGAAACCTTCATTAGTACCATTGACATTTTCTCATTGCTGGATAAAAAGCTTTCATTACAACGTGTAAACTAAAGATTGCAGCCATTCTAATTAGACGAAACTTAACAGTATAGTCAAATTGATATTTACCCAGAAAAATAAATAAATAAATCGGGTTAAAAACGACACATATTAAAACTTATCATTGTAAGACATATAAATAGACATATATCTAAAATGTATATAAGTATAAATATGCTAAAAAATTACATTGACTAAAATATGTATGCATGGAATATATCAAAAATCTTTTTTTATATATAAATACATATTCAATTAAGAACAGCATGTCTGTCATTGTAGACACTGTTACTATTGTCAGTTCTAACACATATTGATATATCGCAAAAAAAACCTTTAAAATTTCATTTCTCAATCACATTGTTTCAGATGTCTCGCAACTGTCCAAGTACATATCTATTCGGACATTGCTATGTCAGCCTAAATGCTGAATTTGTGTACCTTATCTCTAAGTTTCATTACGTGGCTTGCCTTTACTATTACATATATCTAATACTTTGCTTTGAAATTGTATCCTCTGATGTTTAGATGGCAAGGAGTGTATTTACATTTGACTGAATTTCAGTCTATGGTCAATATGTAAAGAGCTTAAAGTGACAGAAAGTGCAAAATACTTAGTGCTAATACTCACTAAAATAAACAAAGGTTCTAAATCCTTTAAAAAACACCCCCCTAAAAATCCCATTGATACCAAAGTATCTAGAGTGAATTGCGGCTAAAAATCCCATTTAAAAACCCCTAAAAAGGTGAATAAAATTTTTTTTATATAAAAAGTGGTATGATGCAAAGAAAAGGGTTCTGTTTAGCAGAAAAGGTTTTTTTCTCTCTCATCTGTCTACAACCCATAGTTTAAGTGCAAAGCATTTATACATCTGGAACAGTATTTGTAACAACTAAAGAGGAGCACCCAACCTATTATTCACAGAAAATTGTGCATATCTTCCGTTGTATTTAATCCATATGGAGCCTTACTGTCCAGCTCCAGAATGGTGCGAGTTTCAAGTTGTCTTAAAAGCTTTTCCCTGTTGCCTCCTCTTCTAAGGGGTGGAATCGCATTGATCACAAAATACGTAAGGCAACTCAGCTCATTGTCATGTGTGTTCTTGAAATGTCTCGCCACAGGGTAGGACGTATCATTGTTAACTATAGCCCTAATATGCTGTAATATCCTGACATGCACCTGCAGCTTTGTGCTTCCCACATAACGCAAATCACAGGTGCACGCCAGGACATACACAGCATACTCCGTCCTGCAGCTGTAATTCCCTTTGATGACAATGTCCACATCTGAAAACGGGGTAGTGTACTTGGTGGTATTAATACCAAACTTACAGGTGCGGCAGGAAGAGCATTTAAAAAAGCCTTGCCTTGGTTTCAGCCATGTGCCTGAAGTGACTAATTCTGGACTATTTTTAACCAAGATGCTCCTCATGGATTTTGCCTTTCTATAGGTAATGGTTGGAAGGTTGGGGAGACGGGGTCCCAAGACCCCATCAGTTAACACAATAGGCCAATTCTTCCTTATGATGGATTTAATTCTTCTTTCTTGCCTACTGAATGTGGTGATAAGTCTGGGGTTATTTTCCATCTCAACTTCACCTCCCACTTTTTCTTTGCTCTGTAAGAGAGTCTCTCTTGGCCTGCCCTGTGATTTCCTAAGAGCTTGTGTCAACATCTTGTCATTATAGCCTCTTTCCTTCAGCCTCTGCACAGTGTTTTGTGAACATTTTTCAAAATCATCACTGGTGCTGCAAATACGCTTTAGCCTAAGTATTTCCCCATAGGGAATACTATCAATGAGATGTTTCGGATGGCAACTACTAGCGTGCAAAGTACTGTTCCCTGCTGTGGCCTTTCTGAACAAAGTTGTTTCTAATTTGTTATCATCCACCAAGATACGCACATCTAAAAATTCTATTGTAGTATTACTGATCTGGGAGGTAAAATTTAAGTTCATAGAATTGTTATTCAAGGTAGCAATGAACTCACTAGCGCTATCCTCATCTCCCTTCCAAATGATGAAAACATCATCAATATACCGTAACCAGTATACTACATGCTGATCGTAAATGTCTTGGTGGATTTTCCTTAGGACCTGTTCCTCCCACCAGCCAACATGCAAACATGCATAGCTGGGGGAGAAACAGGATCCCATGGCCACGCCCCTCAATTGTTTCAGGGTATCTTTACCAAATAAAAAGAAATTATTATGCAGACACCATGAAATCAAATTTAAAAGCATTTTGTTATGTTCATAAAACACAAGATCTGGTCTCGAGGAAATATTTCACTGCATTTAGTCCTACCATGTGATCTATACACGTATACAGTGACTCAATGTCCAAAGAAATTAGTAAATAACCTTCCTCCCAGGTAATGTTCTTGATCTTGTTTAAAAATCTCCTGTGTCTTTCACATAACTTGGAAATTTCTTTACAAAATCTTGCAGAAAAAAGTCAACATATTGGGAAATATGTTCACTGACACTGTTGATGGCCGAGATTATGGGTCTCCCTGGTACTGGTCGAATATTTTTGTGTACTTTAGGAATAAGGTACATGATTGGAATAACAGGGTATTCTATATTCATGAATTTTTACTCATTTGTTGATATTAGACCTTCCCTTTTATATTGCAACAGCTGTTTTTTAAAACTTCCTTGGCTTTGTTGTATTCCTTTAAATTTGTTTTCATGTAGCAATCCTTATTGTCCAGCTGTCTCTTGGCTTCTGTAATATACTCCTTCCTTGGCCATGTCACGATATTTACTCCCTTATCTGCTTTGTTGACAATTATTTCGTGATTTTCTCCCAGTTTCTTCATGAGTTGAGCATATTGTTGATCCAGGAATGTTTTTTTCAGTTTTTGTTTCTTTACTTGGACATATAGTTTTTTGATATCCTCAATGACACGTTCATGAAAAATGTCCACCGAGACTTTTGGCATCATGGGAAGAAAGGTACTTTTAGGTTTGAATGGACTTGCCCCTGCACCTTTTTGGCCAATCTTTATTCTTTGTAACTTAGCTTGAGTGCTCATTTCTAAATTGTCAATCATTTCCTGCTCATCATTTACCTCGTTATACAGATCCTGCAGTGCCAGCAAGGCCGGAACATCAGAGACCTGCAGTTCCTCGGTATATTCATGATCTGTTGATGCGGTTTCTTTATATTTTTCCAAACCTGACTTGATTGTGAAAAACTTTTTTAATTTGAGTTTTCTGATGAAGCAAAAAATGTCAATTCTCGTATTTGAAAGCTGAAGGAACTTTCTGGACAGAAATTGAGTCCTAGGGACAGCAGCTGTTTTTCCGCTTGTGATAGTGTGACCTCTGACAAATTGATGATTGTTTGTTCTCCTATCGCTGTTTTTTGCGCCATTGTTGTTTTTTCTTTTGAGGCATATTTTCGGTGCTGGCGCCTTGCTTTTCTCCTTGCATTCCTCTTTTTTCTATTGTCTGCTTGTTCCGATTTCTTGGCCTCAGCGTTTGTCGTCGGTCTTCCACTAAAAAATCTATTTCTTCTCCCAAACTTAGAACCTCCCTATCGTTGTTACCTTCATGATTGTCTCTGTCCGAACCTGAATCACTTGTCAAGGACTCCCCATCTGTTCCGGATGCTTCATCCCTTTTGCTAGATTCAGATTGTACGTGATGTGGTGTTTTATCCAGTCTTCTGTCCTCAAATCTTGATTTTTTAGCATGTTCAAATTTACGTGCAAAAGTGTAGATTTGCCCTTGCTGGTAGTCTATTAAATCACGTGCAAATTTATGTGCCTTTCGTTTTTTGATTTTTTCCTCATGCTTTTTAAGCCTTTCAGTGATTTCCATACGAGTTTTGGCAATGTAATCTTTTAGGTCCGATTTGTTGAGCTCCTCATTAATTTTGTTTATTTCTTTGATTAATGTCTGTCGATCTATTGTAGCATATTTAATTAGAATTTTGACAAGATTCATTGAGGCAGCTAAATTGCTTTCTCCCCACTCTTTTAGCATCTCAGGATTTGGTTCCTCAAAACTTGGTGCCAATAAAATCCTGAGACCTCGCGGGATACGCCCCGCCTCCTCGTATTTGGTTAGTGATTTGTGCTCCCACCATTTTGTTGTTTCACTTCTCATTTTCTTTTCCAGCGTTTTTAACAATGCTTTGACGTCTTTATATGCTTCTACCACATGACTTTGCGAGCTTCTTGCGCTTGCAGATATTTTAGGCAGATTTCCAAATAATACATTTGCCGCCGCTTCTCGTTCTCTTTCTGTCAAAGCAACCCCTGACACGTGTTTCGCTCTCATTAGAGCTCTTCAGAGAGGTATAGCTTTGTCCAGACACAAAGGAGCACCCAGTATAAGTCAAAACAAAACCCTTTCAGGGATAGAGTGACAAATAAATTATGCAAAAACAGAACCAATCCAAAGCTGTAATACTGTGCCTGGAGTGGTAAAAGGCTTTGGCCATTTTACAGCTCAGCAGGGAGAGCACTGTGCTAATCCTATGCTTAAAGACTTTGCTGTAAAAATGGCAAAAGACTTTGTCCCTTTCTATCTCGGCGTGGATAGCACTGCGCTAATTCTATGCTTAAAAACTTTGATAGAAAGCAGACATTTAAGGTGAGCAAATTTAGAGTGTCGCTGGTGTTGAGAGTGCTCTTACTGGAGCTGCTTTCCACCTAAACTTGAGAACTACCCAGAGTTCTCTGCTTCTGTTTTTGCATAATTTATTCGTCACTCTATGCCTGAAAGGGTTTTGTTTTGACTTATACTGGGTGCTCCCTTGTGTCTAGACAAAGCTATACCTCTCTGAAGAGCTCTAATGAGAGCAAAACACGTGTCAGGGGTTGCTTTTATTCAATTCAGGTTGGCTTGGATGATATTTTACCAATCCAAAGCTGTAATACTGTGCCTGGAGTGGTAAAAGGCTTTGGCCATTTTACAGCTCGGCAGGGATAGCACTATGCTAATCCTATGCTTAAAGACTTTGTGTAAAAATGGCAAAAGACTTTGTCCCTTTCTAACTCGGCGTGGATAGCACTGCGCTAATCCTATGCTTAAAAACTTTGATAGAAAAGCAGAGGTGAGCAAATTTAGTGTCGCTGGTGTTGAGAGTGCTCTTACTGGAGCTGCTTTCCACCTAAACTTGAGAACTACCCAGAGTTCTCTGCTTCTGTTTTTGCGTATATATATATACATATATGTGCTCAGGTCCCCCATCCAGGGAGAGTATTTTTCAAGTGGGCATCCTCACAGGGGCACCCTGTTGTTGTTTGATGTTTTTGCGGCTGGCCCAGCCGCGAGGATGAACCGCCGCGATTAATGCGGACCTGCAGCGCCTGGGAATGTGAGACGCTGAACGGGATGAAAAAGCTCCAGTTTGTGGACTTTCTAAAGGTGCACTTTCCAGCACTCGTCTCTTTGCACCTACCCACTTGGGATTTTATTGACATGATCGAGGTAAACGATAAACACCCACTGAGGTAATACTTTGTGTATGGACTGCGAATACCAGAATGCTATTTGGCATACGCCCACTGGGGCAGAAGGACACTCCCACTGGGCGGGTTGTTCAAATAAAGAGCAGGTGCCATACATTCAGTTTGTCGTTTCCAGTTTGTCAAGGCTTGTGATCAAGAACGAACAGTTTGAAACGCGTTAAGCCGCCATACGAGAGTGCAAGAAGGAGGCTGTTTTGTGCTCAGGTCCCCCATCCAGGGAGAGTATTTTTCAAGTGGGCATCCTCACAGGGGCACCCTGTTGTTGTTTGATGTTTTTGCGGCTGGCCCAGCCGCGAGGATGAACCGCCGCGATTAATGCGGACCTGCAGCGCCTGGGAATGTGAGACGCTGAACGGGATGAAAAAGCTCCAGTTTGTGGACTTTCTAAAGGTGCACTTTCCAGCACTCGTCTCTTTGCACCTACCCACTTGGGATTTTATTGACATGATCGAGGTAAACGATAAACACCCACTGAGGTAATACTTTGTGTATGGACTGCGAATACCAGAATGCTATTTGGCATACGCCCACTGGGGCAGAAGGACACTCCCACTGGGCGGGTTGTTCAAATAAAGAGCAGGTGCCATACATTCAGTTTGTCGTTTCCAGTTTGTCAAGGCTTGTGATCAAGAACGAACAGTTTGAAACGCGTTAAGCCGCCATACGAGAGTGCAAGAAGGAGGCTGTTTTGTGCTCAGGTCCCCATCCAGGGAGAGTATTTTTCAAGTGGGCATCCTCACAGGGGCACCCTGTTGTTGTTTGATGTTTTTGCGGCTGGCCCAGCCGCGAGGATGAACCACCGCGATTAATGCGGACCTGCAGCGCCTGGGAATGTGAGACGCTGAACGGGATGAAAAAGCTCCAGTTTGTGGACTTTCTAAAGGTGCACTTTCCAGCACTCGTCTCTTTGCACCTACCCACTTGGGATTTTATTGACATGATCGAGGTAAACGATAAACACCCACTGAGGTAATACTTTGTGTATGGACTGCGAATACCAGAATGCTATTTGGCATACGCCCACTGGGGCAGAAGGACACTCCCACTGGGCGGGTTGTTCAAATAAAGAGCAGGTGCCATACATTCAGTTTGTCGTTTCCAGTTTGTCAAGGCTTGTGATCAAGAACGAACAGTTTGAAACGCGTTAAGCCGCCATACGAGAGTGCAAGAAGGAGGCTGTTTTGTGCTCAGGTCCCCCATCCAGGGAGAGTATTTTTCAAGTGGGCATCCTCACAGGGGCACCCTGTTGTTGTTTGATGTTTTTGCGGCTGGCCCAGCCGCGAGGATGAACCGCCGATTACATGCGGACCTGCAGCGCCTGGGAATGTGAGACGCTGAACGGGATGAAAAAGCTCCAGTTTGTGGACTTTCTAAAGGTGCACTTTCCAGCACTCGTCTCTTTGCACCTACCCACTTGGGATTTTATTGACATGATCGAGGTAAACGATAAACACCCACTGAGGTAATACTTTGTGTATGGACTGCGAATACCAGAATGCTATTTGGCATACGCCCACTGGGGCAGAAGGACACTCCCACTGGGCGGGTTGTTCAAATAAAGAGCAGGTGCCATACATTCAGTTTGTCGTTTCCAGTTTGTCAAGGCTTGTGATCAAGAACGAACAGTTTGAAACGCGTTAAGCCGCCATACAAGAGTGCAAGAAGGAGGCTGTTTTGTGCTCAGGTCCCCCATCCAGGGAGAGTATTTTTCAAGTGGGCATCCTCACAGGGGCACCCTGTTGTTGTTTGATATATATATATATATATATATATATATATTGTAATTGAAAGATTTTTTTATATTTTGCAATACATTTCTAAACAGTTTTTTCAGAAAAAATTATTGGTGATTTTTTTTGTTATTGAAAATATTTATTTTATTTTATTTTTAGTTTCGCAGTTATTTTGTGGTTCCTGCAAGACACGCTGGCCAGCCGCAACTTTATGATTTTGTACTCTGAGCACGTGTTCCCGATGAAACCACAATGCCGGCACTGCGGATTAGCTAAAAATTAAAAAATTAAATCCTTCCTACACACAACACTATTTCCGATTTAGTCAATAGGGTAGAAATATATTAGAGGTGTACAATGTTCATAACATATTTATTTTTATGTATAACTCACTTGAATTGCTGCTTTATTGCACCTTGAATTTGCCGATCGGCGGTGAAACATATTCATTTCATTGGTGAATTAGGGACCACACCTTATTGTAAGTGTATCCTCACCCAGGAGATTTCATTTGTATTAGAAGACTACAGCAGAAGAAAACACAGATAGGTAACTACTGCTTTTGGAGTTTTTCTATTATATTATCTGGAAATCAATTCCAATGGCTGCAACAACACCATGTGCAGAGAGGGAAGATTCTGTTGATCTGGAGGAAGATAAAGAGGTTGAAACACCAGTATTTAAAAAAAGAGTGATGCTTGGAGATTTTTCACTATCCCTTCAGCTGAGAAAAAAGTGTGTACAAAGATAGTAAAGTGTACTATGTGCGGCAAGGAGCTATCCTGTGGAACATCAAAGAAATACAATCACTGCACATCTTCCATGTGGAAGCATTTGGAGACAATTCACAAGAAGGCATACCACCAAATGATGCATGAAAAGAAAGCTGCTGCTCTTGATTCCACATCTACATCAACTGCACATGGAGCTTCAACTTCAGCTAGAATCACAGTGCAAGCTCACTGTCCAAATTTGGGTCATATGTCCACCCACTGTTTGCGCTGCAATATGCCAGTGGGTTAGAACACCATGTTTGTTGCTGAGTATTTGCAGGCAGTGAACTCTCATCTCAGTTAATTTTTTTGGGGGGAATTACATCATCCTGAATTTTTGGTGTAATCTTTAGGACAGAAAATATGTTTGTTTTCTTTCTAGTTCTTTTAATAGCGTTTTGTACCATATTCTTATTGGTACTTCAGTTTTATAACTTGAGAAAATATAAAGAACAGTATAAAAAAAAGAAAGGTTCTAATTAGAACCATACAACATCTGTAAAAAGCTGTGTTTCTGTGTTTATTTATTTCTTATAAATATAGTGCATATGTGTGTGTTAGTGTGTTACTGTATGTATCAGTGTGTGCCAGGGTGTGTTAGTGTATGTATGAGAGAGTGTCAGAGTGTCTCAGTGTGTGAGTAAGCGAGTGTGTGAGTATCTCAGTGATTGCATCAGTGTGTTCATGGGTGTGTCACTGTATGAATGAGTAAGTTCCACAGTGTCACAGTGTGTGAATGAGTAAGTCGGTGGCTATCTCAGTGAATGCATGAGTGTCTATGAGTGTCTCAGTGTATGTATTAGTGATTCCTAGGGTGTCTGGTTGTGTGTATTAGTAACTGTGTGAATGTGCTAGTAAATGAGTTAGTGTGTCCATGGGTGTGTCAGTGTATTTATGAGTGAGTCCCAGAATGTCTCATTGTGTGTGTGAGTGAGTGGGTGAATTAGTCAGAGAATGCATCAGTGTGGTCATGGGTATGTCAGTATATGTATGAGTGAGTCCCACAGTGACTCAGAGTGTGTATGAGTGAGTGGGTGACTATCTCAGTGAATGCTTGAGTGTGTCTATGAGTGCCTCAGTGTATGTATTAGTGATTCTAAGGGTTTCTGGGGGAGTGTATGAGGAATATAGCATGCTACAACACATGCTTTTACATCGCGTTCCATAACAATGCGGTCTTACAACAACCGCGTTGTTAGAACGCAATACCTTTAAAACGCAAGTCATTAGATCGACTTGCCCTAGATGGCGCTCCAACATTAGGAATAGTATAATTTACTATTCCAACTCCACCCTGTGCAACAGTAGGGAAGGTTTTGGAGATTTAAATCATACTATTCCTTAGGTTGGAGCGCCATCTAGAGCAAGTCGATCTAATGACTTGCGATGTAATGGCATCACGTAGTAACAACGCGGTCGTTGTAACAACTGCGTTGTAATGCTAACGCGAAGTAACAACCGCATTGTAAAGGTTGTTTCCCGTGTATGAGTAACTGTGTGGATGTGTTAGTAAATGGATTAGTGTGTCCATGGGTGTGCCAGTGTTTGTATGAGTGAGTCTCAGAATGTCTCAGTTTGTGTATGAGTGAGTGGCTGAATTTGTCAGAGAATGCATCAGTGTGTACATGAGTGTGTCAGTGTATGCATTAGTGAGTTGTAGAGTGTATGCCTGTGTGAATGACTGAGTGAGTGACTGTGTCAGTTATTGGATGAGTGTGTCCATTGGTGTGTCAGTGTATGCATTAGTGAGAGCTAGGGTGTGTCAGAGTGTGTCTGACTTAGTGAGTGAGTATGTTAATTAATATATCAGTGAGTGTATGTGTGTGTCATTGTACGTATTATTGATTTGTAGAGTGTGTCAGTGTGTCTACAACTGAGAGAGTGAGTATTTCAGTTAATGCATCAGTGTGTCAATGGGCGTGTCAATGTTTGTATTAGTGAGAGCTAGGTTGTGTCAGAGTGTGTATCACTGAGTTAGTGGATATGTTACTTAATACATCGGTGTATTTATGTGTGTGTTTGTGTATTTATTACTGAGTTGTAGAGAGTATGAGTGTGTGTATGACTGAATGAGTGAGTTTATCAGTTAATGCATCGGAGTGTTCATGGGTATGTCAGGGCATGTAGAAATAAGGGTGTGAGTGTGTCACTGAATGTATTAGTGAATCCATGGATGTATCAGTACATGTATCAGTTTGTCCTAGGATGTGTGAGAGTGTATACGATTGAGTGTGTGAGTATGTTAGTTAATGTATTAGTGTGTTTATGTATGTGCCAGTGTATGTATTAGGGAGTTTTAGGTTGTCTCAGGGTGTGTATAAGTAAGTGTGTGAGTGTGTTAGTGAATGCATTAGTGAATCCATGGGTTTGTCAGTGTGTGTATCAGTTAGTCCCAGAGTGTCTCAATGTGTATATGAGTGAGTCAGTGATTTTGTCAGAGAATCATCAATGTCTCCATGAGTGTGTTAGTGTATGTATTAGTGAGACCTAGGGTGTGTCAGAGTTTGTAGGACTGAGTGAGTAAGTATGTCAGCTAATACATCAGTGTGTCAATGGGTGTGTCAGTGTATGCATAAGTGAGTTGTTGAGTGTATCACTGTGTGTATGACTGAGCGAGTGCATATCAGTTAATGCATCAGTGTGGTCATGGGTGTGTCTGTGTATGTATTAGTGATACCTAGGGTGTGTCAGTGTGTGTATGACCGAGTCATTGAGTATGTCAGTTAATACATCAGTGTGTTCATGGGTGTGTCATTGTATGTATTAGGGATTCCTAAGTTGTCTCAGGGTGTGGTAAGTGGGAGAGTGTGGTAGTGAATGCATTAGTGATCCCATGAGTGTGGCAGTTTATGTATCTGTTAGTCCTAGAGTGTGTCAGGGTGTATATGAGTAACTGTTTGAATGTGCTAGTGAATGGAGTAGTTAGTCCATGGGTTTGTCAGTGTATGTATCAGTTAGTCCTAGAGTGTCTCAGTGTGTCTATGAGTGAGTCAGTGATTTTGTCAGAGAATGCATCAGTGTGTGTATTGGGTGTGTTAATGATTGTATTAGTAAAAACCTAGGGTATGTCAGAGTGTGTATCACTGAGTGAGTGAGTATGTCAGTTAATGCATCAGTGTGCCCATGGGTGTGTCAGTGTATGCATTAGTGAGTCCAAGAGTGTGTCAGTGTGTGTATAAGTGAATGGGTGAGTATGGGAGTGAATGCATTAGTGTTTCCAAGGGTATGTTACTGTATGCATCAGAGAGTCTCAGTGTGTCTGTTACTCTATCGATTTATATATTTTATAACAATTTTATACAGAATTGATTAACAAAATATCTCCAAAAATTGAAACAATTGATCTGTTATAAAAGAGAGAAAACAGAATTACATGTTATCACTAACATATTTAAAATTTTCAGAGTAAAGTTCAAATTTCAGAAAAATAAATATTTATGTTAATATAAAAGCAGTACACAACTGTAACACTATAAAACACATACATTTCTTGGAACATATAATTTTCTGTTTTTTCTGTTCTCAGCTTTTATATTTGTACATCGTACACAATGCACTGTATAAATAATCATCGTTGGGAAAACAATCATATACATTGTTTAAAAAAAACAGAACTGCACAGTATTGCACTACAAATAAGTCATACCATGCATCACACTCACTACAAACACTTAATAAATTATTCTAGCTAAAAGTACTCAATTAATATAAACAAATATATCCCCTCAAAAAATGATATGATACTGAAATAGTCCATTACTCATAATAGATGTAACTCGTGTTCAAATTTCGGACTCCATTTTGAAGATATCACCCATGCTAGGCCTAATCATATGTTGCACACTGATCATCCATAAAAAACAAATATTGTATACCACTCTTTAAATACTAATCTTCCTTAAAACGTTGGTTGAAGAAAGAAGAGATATGAATTTGGAAGTTTGAAAGGTAGTTTTTGTTTGAAAGTGAGCTTGCTGTCATTGTATTCTGTCCATCCAGTTTAATTTTTTAAATACACAGTGTAGTGTCCTGAAGTTATACAAAGTCCTTCATGAAAGACAACAGCCAAAGTTGTGTACGTTCTCCCAGAAATTGAAATTTGTCCTACTTTGAAGTTTATAATTTCAGTTTCTATTTTTGAGCCATCAGCTCTGCATCATTGTAGCATCAATATAATATATTTTCCACTTCTCTGTATCTGCAAAGTAGACATACAATCTGATCTACAATTTGAGCAGGTCATATTTTGGTTTGCATTTTTCATTAGCCTCTCAAAAGACACAGTTTTACAATCTGGTAATGTTAAGTAGATAAATCTTTCCAAATTGATTTGAGTAGTAGTTGCAAAGGATCAATCTACACAAGCATGCTTTCATGTCTAACTCAGTTAAAATAATTCATTAATATTAACTTCTTCTTCTTCGAAACATCCAAATATCACCATAATAAATTCCTGAGCATCTTGTTGACTGTTGAGAGAAAATAGTACAGATCCACTATGCATGTCTACCACATCTCGAATGCCTGAAGCAGAAAATACTACAGTCCTATTACGACATAAACATTCCAGCAAAGTACACAGATGAGAGCAGATCCTGTTTTCTCCTTTATGTTGAATTTCATTTACAAAATGCAGTAAATTGAAGAGCACATTGAGAACCACATTTGCATAGCAGTTGACACCATTACTGTTTTCGAGCTGAAAACCTACAATATCACCGTAAATTTTAAATGTTTTCATCTTAACACCTTCGTCCTTATCTTTTTTTTGCTTCTTTTGAAGAACATCAATTTATTGCTTATCAAGCTTTTGCTTAGGACAGATTCTTTGTTTTTCATGAATAGGATACTGTCCTAACTGCAGAGCATATACACTTCTTAACCGATTGTATTCTCTAACACAACTAGTAGCAGTACTAACTTTCTTTTCATCAAAATCAAACAAAAACAAACCAGACAATAGTCCAACTCGTGGCAATTCTACATATGACATACCTTCTTTAAATACAGTACTTCCAATATTGATAAAAGCTACATCTACACTTAAATCCTGTGATATATCGAAAGTTACAGCATACACTAGAGAGAGTGGGAACTGCTGGCGCCGCACATATAAGTCTTTCACTAGCAAAAAACGGTCAACGCCTCGATCAATCTGTTTGATGCCATTATTCTGATCAAATTTTATGGCCAACTATTTAACCTCATTCCTATTTGGAAAATTCATGAAATCAATAACTTTACCCATCGCACCATTTACTAATCCTTCCTCAACATTTAAATTACGCTGCAAAACTACTCTACAGTTTTTACACACACATAAGCACTTCTCTAATTTAGCAGTCTTAGATACAGATTTCTCTAATGAATCCAGTTTTGTCACTCTCTGGGGTTCTATTTTATCAATAACTGTACCTTTCAGAATGTCTTTCTTCTCCAGTTTCAGCAATTATTCGTTAAAATTGGCGCACTCTTGAAGTGTAGGCATTAAACAAACTATTGATTTTCCTTCTTCAATCAAATTGAGCATTAGCTGTGCTGCTGTTTTTTACACATAAATAGTTTTTGATCAGTCAAGTTTCTAAGGTACTGTTACCTTCCTTTGCCAGAAGTCCAACTCTAATATCTTTCAGAATATTACCATATATCTCAACAGATGCTTGACGTATATTCTTCAGTAGTTCTGTGTATTGGAAATTCAACCAAATGTGTACATTTCCAGTATTCCCTAATGAATTACGAGTTTGTTCATGTAGAAGTGTCTTGAAAACATGTGACCCCTTCCCAGGGGTTAGTTGCAGTTGTCACGTGGCCCATATGGGCATTGTTGTCTTCCCTATGTTAGCATGAGAATGTAGCAGACTGTCTCCTGCTTTGCGCACCTTACTACACAAACCTATTTTGCTTCGTGCCACGCTGAAACTTTCACATAGTATATGCTGGTGTTTTTGCACTCTGTTCTTTCCTGGGATTTAGTCTGAACATTGTAGGCAAGGTCGAACAACAATGCCCCTTGTTATAATGTTCTGGTCAGCCCCTAGCACCTAGACAAAACATGCAGATGTAGCTGTTGTTTGGGAACATGTACTTTGGTCATATGGGGGTACACGGATAGGTGGCACACACTTGGAGAGGGATCTTTCCAGGGAGAAGAGCGTGACAGCACCTGTGCTGTAGATCTTCCATCTATAAGACTGAGGTACGGGGTCTGCTGCTAACACCCAGAGATCTTCTAATATATAATCATTTTACTTCTATACAAGGGGAGGGAGGTTAGGCTTCTCTGTTGTACATCATGACAGCTCCTTTTATGATTTACGGACTACTTGCTATGCTGACCGTATTTGTGTTAGGCATTTTTCGACTTGTTGTGGCACATATACTGCATACTAGAGCACGTCAGTTAAAATAAACATTTTAAACTTTTCTCGTGTCTGAGTCAGATCTTATTGTGGATGAGTGCAAGAGCGTGAGCGAAAGGGTGTGTCTTGCAACCACGATTCCTGAGATGGTCAGGAGTGTTGTGTTCTGGGGTGTGTTAGAAATGGGATCTCTAGTTGGCAAGGGCTTGCACCTTTGTCCAAGTAGGGACCCTTCTTCCTAGTCAGGGTAAGGGTGTTACACTCGTGAAGTAACCCCTGCTCACCCTCGTGGTAGCTTGGCACGAGCAGTCAGGCTTAATTCAGAGGCAGTGTGTAAAGCATTTGCACAATACCAACAGTAATACAGTGTAAACACTACAAACGGACACCACACCAGTTTAGAAAAATAACCAATTTTTATATACTCAAGACAAGACCAATTACGACAAAAATCCACAATACTATACTTTAAAAACGAATGCTTGATAAGGTAACTTCTTCTTTGCAGGAATAGTTAAAAAACAAAGTTCGTACGAGTCGGTAGCTCCGTCCGAGCCTACCGCGATGCTGAAAACCACAGAGTCTAACAGTTCCAGCCGACCGCGTCGATACGGGCCAGCAGAGTCGTGAACAGACTCGGTCACAGTACCTTTCTCGTTGTGGCTGGTACGGAGTGTACGAGCCGGTCGGCGTTCGTCGCGGTTGCGGTGCAAGACGGAGCGATGCAAGGTGCGGTGTCCCTCGATGTGGTGCAGGCAGCGGCTCGGTGAGCATCGTGCAGACGGAGTCGGCGAGTCCAAGGCGTGCGATGCAGGGTGAGACGATGCTCGATGCGGTGCTGACAGGTTGCGATGCAGGCGACCAAGCCGGAGTGCGGGAGCTGTCGTCGGACAGCGGTGCGAGTCGGAGCGGTGCGTCGCAGACGTGCGAGCGGTGCCCCAAATGCGGTGCGGTCACGACTCTTGAGCCAGTTGCAGCGACCGCGTCGGTCGGGTCCGGCTGGTTCAGTGAAGCGATGCGATGCGAACTGCGGTGCCCACAGGTCACGGTGCAAGCAGCGGCTCGGTGTTGGCGGCGTTGGACGTTGCCCACAGTGAGACCAGGGTTTCAATGCGAAGCGGGGCGATGCGGTCTGCGGTGCAAACAGGTCACCGGCCAGGGATGGATTCGGTTGACGGAGTCGGTTGCGGTTCCCTTCCTCTGTGGCAACTGAAACAGCGTTCCAGAAGCGGTACCCAGAGGCTTGTGAAGTCTTTGCAGTCCCTGAGACTTCTTAACAGGAGGCCAGCTCGCTTCCAGGCCCTTGGAGATACTCAGCACAAGTTTGTAGAAAGTTCCTTCCTTTCACTGCCCAAGGCAGAAGCAGCAGCTGCAGGCCAACCCAACAAAGCAACAACACAGCAAAGGGGCAGTACTCCTCCTGGCAGCTCTTCCAGCTCTTCGTCTTGGCAGGTTCTTTGATTCCAGCGAGATCTAAATTCATGGGGTCAGGGCCCCAATATTTATATCCCAAATTCCTTTGTTCTCTGAAGGCAGAGAGGCCTTTGACTAGTCCAAACCAGTTCTGGAGCACTTTGTTGACAAGTCTCCGTCCCTTCTTTCAGTGAGTAGGCCAGGGACATCAGACGCACCACAGGAGGTGGAGCCAGCATTGTGGAGGGAAGGCACTGTCCTATTCAGGGCCCAGGTGCAACTCCTCCCACCCATCTACATGTAGATCTTGCTATTCAGCCCTGTGCTGACTCACCCTGTCTCCTGGCATCCCCCAGCCCCTGTCACTCACACTCCAGACAAGGAATACACAACCTCGCAGAGGCAGGCTTGGATGGTTAGACAAGAAAATACCCACTTTCTAAAAGTGGTATTTTCAAACACAGAATGTTAAAACCAACTTCACTAAAAGATGCATTTTATCATTCTGAGTCCAGGCATACTAAACTCGAATTTCTACCATGTTCCCGGGGTCAGTTAGGATTATAAGCTGTAATAATCAAAACTGCCCGTTCTGGCCTAGGGGAACAGGTAGCCTTGCAATAGTGAAAAACGAACTAGGCTGTCATTCACTATCAGGACATGCCACACACACCAGGGCATGTCCTACCTTTCGCATACAACGCACCCTGCCCACAGGGGTACCTTGGGCCTACCTTAGGGGTGACTAACATGTAGCAAAGGGAAGGTTTAGGGACTTGCAAGTGTGTGCACTTGCCAAGTCGACATGGCAGCCCCAGGCTGAGCACAGGCTCTGCGGTGGCAGGCCCGAGTTACACTTTACGGGCTGTTTGTGTGGGTGGCACAATCCAGTGCTGCAGCCCACCAACAGCATTTGGTCTATAGGCCCTGGCACTCGCAGTGCACTTTACAAGGGACTGACACATAAACCAAATAGGCCAATCATGGAAACACCAATCCATAACACATTTTATACAGGAGCACTTGCACTTTCCCACTGGACAGCAGTGAGGAAAGTGCACAGAATCATTACACCAGCAAAAACAGAGTCAAAACCGGGAGGTCAGAAAGCAAAAAGTCAGGGAAACACGCCAAAAGATGCCAAGTCTAACACATGTCCCCTCCAGCTGAAAGTAGGGAGAACTACCCAACCCCATTGGAGTTCTCTTCACTAAGGCGGAAGAACCTGGACAGACCATCTGCGTTGGCGTGTTCTGTACCAGGTCGGTGTTCCACCGTAAAGTCCATTCCCTGTAGGGAGATGGACCACCTCAGCAGTTTTGGATTCTCACCCTCATTTGCATCAACCATCTGAGGGGCCTGTGGTCTGTCTGAACCCGGAAGTGAGTCCCAAACAGGTATGGTCTCAACTTCTTCAGCGCCCAGACCACAGCAAAAGCTTCCCTTTCTATGGCACTCCACCTCTGTTCCCTGGGGAGTAGTCTCCTGCTAAGGAAGACTACAGGCTGATCCAGGCCCTCTTCGTTCAGTTGTGAGAGCACCGCTCCCACACCATGCTCTGAAGCGTCAGTCTGCATGACAAATTCCTTGGAGAAGTCAGGTGCCTTGAGCACGGGCGCCGTGCACATGGCTGCCTTCAGGGCATCAAAAGCTTTCTGGCAGGGCTCAGTCCAGATCACTTTCCTGGGCTGCCTCTTAGAGGTCAGCTCTGTTAAGGGGGCAACGATGGTGCCATAGCCCTTAACAAATCTCCTATAGTAGCCGGTGAGACCTAAGAAGGCTCTCACCTCTGTCTGGGTCTTGGGGGGCTCCCAAGCCAGAATGGTGTCAATCTTGGGTTGTAGGGGTGCCACCTGGCCGCTTCCTACCTGGTGTCCCAAGTACACCACAGTACCCTGCCCGATCTGGCACTTACTGGCCTTGATCGTGAGGCCTGCACCTTGCAGAGCCCTCAACACTTTCTCAAGGTGCTGTAAATGTTCTTCCCAGCTGGAACTGAACACAGCAATGTCATCCAGGTAGGCGGAACTGAAATCCTCCAGCCCAGCCAACACCTGATTGAGCAACCTCTGTAAGGTGGCAGGGGCATTCTTCAACCCAAAGGGCATCACCCGGAATTGGTAATGACCTTCTGGGGTTGAGAATGCTGATCTCTCCTTGGCCCCATCGGTTAAGGCAATCTGCCAGTACCCAGACGTCAAATCAAACGTGCTGAGGAACCGGGCAGCTCCCAACCGATCAATGAGCTCATCAGCTCTGGGGATGGGGTGCGCGTCAGTCCTGGTGACGGCATTGAGCCCACGGTAGTCCACACAAAACCGGAGTTCTGGAGTGGCACCGGGCGCAGCAGCCTTTGGGACCAAGACCACTGGGCTGGCCCAAGGACTGTGGGAGGGCTCAATCACCCCTAACGCCAACATCTTAGAGACCTCCTCCTTGATGCTGGCTCTGACCCGGTCAGTCAACCTGTAAATCTTGTGCTTCACAGGAGGGCTGTCACCAGTGTCCACGTCATGGGTACACCAGTGAGTAACACCGGGGGTCAGAGAGAACAGTGGGGCGAACTGTCCCAACAACTGGTGACAGTCCCCGGCTGCTCCTGAGTCAGAGTAGGGGAGAGGATCACACCTTCTACTGACCCATCATGCTCCTTGGTAGACAGGAGGTCAGGGAGAGGCTCACTCTCCTCTTCCACCCCATCATCTGTCGCCAAGAGCATACTCACTTCGGACCTCTCGAAGTGGGGCTTGAGGCGGTTCACGTGAAGGACCCTCAAAGGGTTCCTTGGAGCTTGCAAATCCACCAGGTAGGTGACGTCACTTTTGCGCTCCTTTACCTCATATGGCCCAGTCCACTTGTCCTGCAAGGCACAAGGTGCCACTGGGGCCATGACCCACACTTTTTGCCCAGGTTGAAATTCGACCAGAGTGGCATTCTGGTCATACCATCTCTTCATTTCTTCCTGGCTTGCTTCTAGGTTCGCCTGAGCGAGTTTCCTGAAGCGGGCAGTTTGGTTTCTAAAGGCCAGCATGTAGCTAAATACATCCTGGGGAGTTTTCCTGGGAGCTGCCTCCCAGCCTTCCTTACCAAACTCAGAGGTCCTCTGACAGGGTGGCCATACAGGAGCTCAAAGGGGCTGTACCCAAGAGACTTCTGAGGCACCTCCCTGTATGCAAAGAGTAGGCATGGCAAGAGGATGTCCCACTTACGCCTCATGGGTTCTGTTAGACCCTTGATCATGCCTTTCAAGGTCTGGTTGAATCTCTCCACCAGACCGTTTCCTTGTGGGTGGTAAGGAGTGGTGAACTTGTAGGTTACACCACACTCCTTCCACAGGGATGTCATATACTTGGATATGAAATTGGTCCCCCTATCAGAAACCACCTCTCTGGGGAATCCCATACGGGAAAAGATCCCCATTAACGCCCGGCCCACCACTGGCGCCGTCGTTGTCCCTGAGAGGGATTGCCTCCGGGTACCGGGTGGCATGGTCCACCAAGACCAGGATGTACCTGTTGCCCATGGCTGTCTTGGGATCCAGTGGCCCCACAATATCCATCCCTACCCTTTCAAAGGGTGAACCAACAACAGGGAAAGGTTGGAGAGGAGCTTTGACCTTCCTCCCACTCTTACCACTTGCCTGGCAAGTTTGGCAAGACCTACAGTGTGCATCCGACTGCCTTCGCATTTGGGGCCAAAAGAAGTGGGTGACAAGCCTGTCAAAGGTCTTGTCCTGCCCCAAATGTCCTGCCAAAGGCACGTCATGAGCCAAACCCAGTAGGAAGGTCCTGAAGCGCTGGGGTACCACCAGCACAAGGCTGACCCAGGCTCAGCAACCTTAGGCTCACTGTATAGGAGACCACTCTCCCAGTAGATCAGATGTGACCCGGACTGATTACCAGCTGCCTGGTCTGCAGCCTGCCGCCGCAGACCCTCCAGAGTAGGGCACTCGTTCTGCTCCCTGCAGAACTCCTCCCTGGTGGGACCCCCTTCTTGCTGCCAATGGGTCAGCTCAGAGATGTCTCCCAGTTGGCTACCTGCTCCCCTGTAGGCACCGGGGCGTCCCCCTCGAGGTCCGCCTCCTCCCGGTCCGTGGGAACTTCGGGGGCCGGTTTCCCGCACCCCTGCCCTTTCTCTTGGCAGGGACTTGGGCCACTGTTCCAGGCTCCAAGTCCTCTTGATCACCCTTTCTGGCTGCCATTGTCCGAGTAGACACGCATGCCCACTCTGGCAACCCAAGCATCTCCAAGTGAGACCTGAGCTCAACCTCCTTCCATAAGGACTGCTCCAGGTCGTTTCCTAGCAGACAATCTACAGGCATGGTAGGGCTCACAACCACCCTCAAGGGACCTGAGATCCCCCCATTCGAAGGGAACCTGCGCCACCATACACTGGCGCTCAGGAGTTGTCTACAGCAACTACTTGGTGGAATGCCCCTGGGACTACCTGCTTCTCAGAGACCAGGTGACACCGGACTGAGGTCACACTGGCTCCAGTATCTCTGAGAGCCTCTACCCTGTTCCCATTGATGGTCACCCAGGTGCTATATTTCTTTGTGTTAGGGGGCACCTGGTTTCCTGGGACCATCTCACTGTCCCCTAGTGAGACAAGGGTCATTTCTGCGGGATCCCCACCCTCCTGTGGGCACCCCTCCTCCCCAAGCGCTACACTAGCCAACACTTTGGACTGTCCACCGGTGGGTGGCTGTGTCCCCTTCGGGCACTTGGGGTCCTCCTTAAAGTGACCTACCTGGTCACATGCATAACACTTGCGGGGGCCGGTCTCAACAGGCTTCCCTGTAGAGACCCCTTTCTTCTTATCACCGGGGGGCTGGGAACCTTTACCCTGGGTACTAGTTTGGGGCCCTTTAGAGAACTCCTGTGCTTTACCCTTGTCCCCCACCTTTCTGCTGGGGACCCTGCCCACCTTTGGCTGAGTCTCCCCCAAACGCTTTCTTGTGGACCCTGGTACTCACCCAGCGGTCCGCTTCCATAGCAAGCTTCCTGGGGTCAGTTAGCTTACTATCCACTAGGTGCTGGCGCAGATCTGCAAAACATAGACTAGACAAGTGCTCCCATGCAATCAAGTTGTAGAGCCCCTGAAAATCTGTTATACTACTGCCCCTTCACCCAACCATCCAGCGACCTGCAGAACACATCCACACATTCCAACCAAGTGTTGGCATCAGACTTCTTACTGGACCTGAACTGATCCCTGTACTTTTCAGGAGTAAGACCATACTTAGTGAGAAGGGCATCCTTCATGTCAGCATAGGTGAGGTGATACCCCTTACCCAAAGCTATCAGAGCATCCCTTGCTTCTTCAGGGAAAAGTGGCCACAATCCTGCTCCCCAATTCTCCTCAGGGACCCCATTCATGTGTATGGCTGCCTCATAACCCTGAAACCACCTTTGTATGTCATCCCCTTCTTGAACTCCTTGCCTACATTCTTGGGAATGTGCACAATCCTGTCTGCCTTTCTGGACGAATTGCTGCCACCATCTGAGCCTGACTTACTCCTAAGTTCTAGCTCCTTCAGTTCTCTCTCATGCTCTAAGAGCATCTTCTTCTCCTCTATGGCCAATCTCTTCTCCTCCCGCTCACTCTCCAGCCTGACCTTCTGCAGCTCAAACTGCCTTGCCTCCCGCCTGTCCTCCAGCTCCTCTGGGGACAGACTGCTGCTGCCTGATCTGGCGGGTTCCCCCCACCCAAAAGCACATCCACCCTGGAAATAGGCTCCTCCACCTCCTCACTGAGATTACCAGGCTGCCCACTGGCATGTCTGGCTGCTACCCAGGCCCTCAGCGCCTTCTGTAGCTCCTCCTTCCTTGTGAGGCCTTTAATTTGGACTTTCAGGTTTTTACAAATTGCTCGTAGCTCCTTTACGGCGTAGGTTTCCAACCTATCCTCCTCAAAGATAACTTCCAGAGATGCAACGGATGATGCAGTTGATTCAGGCATGACAAAAGTAGTGAGTTGAAAACTGGCAAGATAAAAATAGGCCAAACGAAAAAGAACCAGTATGTGGTACGTAATGGTCTGCGATATGGTAGTAGTGCACACCAATCACTGTAAGTCAAGTGCAAACACAAGTCCTATCCTCACCGCTGACAACCAATGTTAGAAATGGGATCTCTAGTTGGCAAGGGCTTGCACCTTTGTCCAAGTAGGGACCCTTCTTCCTAGTCAGGGTAAGGGTGTTACACTCGTGAAGTAACCCCTGCTCACCCTCGTGGTAGCTTAGCACGAGCAGTCAGGCTTAATTCAGAGGCAGTGTGTAAAGCATTTGCACATAACCAACAGTAATACAGTGTAAGCACTACAAACGGACACCACACCAGTTTAGAAAAATAACCAATTTTTATATACTCAAGACAAGACCAATTACGACAAAAATCCACAATACTATACTTTAAAAACGAATGCTTGATAAGGTAACTTCTTCTTTGCAGGAATAGTTCAAAAACAAAGTTTGTACGAGTCGGTAGCTCCGTCCGAGCCTACCGCGATGCTGAAAACCACAGAGTCTAACAGTTCCAGCCGACCGCGTCTATACGAGCCAGCAGAGTCGTGAACAGACTCGGTCACAGTACCTTTCTCGTTGTGGCTGGTACGGAGTGTACGAGCCGGTCGGCGTTCGTCGCGGTTGCGGTGCAAGACGGAGCGATGCAAGGTGCGGTGTCACTCGATGCGGTGCAGGCAGCGGCTCGGTGAGCGTCGTGCAGACGGAGTCGGTGAGTCCAAGGCGTTCGATGCAGGGTGAGACGATGCTCGATGCGGTGCTGACAGGTTGCGATGCAGGCGACCAAGCCGGAGTGCGGGAGCTGGCGGCGGACAGCGGTGCGAGTCGGAGCGGTGCGTCGCAGACGTGCGGCGGTGCCCCAAATGCGGTGCGGTCACGACTCTTGAGCCAGTTGCAGCGACCGCGTCGGTCGGGTCCGGCTGGTTCAGTGAAGCGATGCGATGCGAACTGCGGTGCCCACAGGTCACGGTGCAAGCAGCGGCTCGGTGTTGGCGGCGTCGGACGTCGCCCACGGTGAGACCAGGGTTGCGATGCGAAGCGGGGCGATGCGGTCTGCGGTGCAAACAGGTCACCGGCCAGGGATGGATTCGGTTGACGGAGTCGGTTTGCGGTTCCCTTCCTCTGTGGCAACTGAAACAGCGTTCCAGAAGCGGTACCCAGAGGCTTGTGAAGTCTTTGCAGTCCCTGAGACTTCTTAACAGGAGGCCAGCTCGGTTCCAGGCCCTTGGAGATACTCAGCACAAGTTTGTAGAAAGTTCCTTCCTTTCACTGCCCAAGGCAGAAGCAGCAGCTGCAGGCCAACCCAACAAAGCAACAACACAGCAAAGGGGCAGTACTCCTCCTGGCAGCTCTTCCAGCTCTTCGTCTTGGCAGGTTCCTTGATTCCAGCGAGATCTAAATTCATGGGGTCAGGGCCCCAATATTTATATCCCAAATTCCTTTGTTCTCTGGAGGCAGAGAGGCCTTTGCCTAGTCCAAACCAGTTCTGGAGCACATTGTTGACAAGTCTCCGTCCCTTCTTTCAGTGAGTAGGCCAGGGACATCAGACGCACCACAGGAGGTGGAGCCAGCATTGTGGAGGGAAGGCACTGTCCTCTTCAGGGCCCAGGTGCAACTCCTCCCACCCATCTACATGTAGATCTTGCTATTCAGCCCTGTGCTGACTCACCCTGTCTCCTGGCATCCCCCAGCCCCTGTCACTCACACTCCAGACAAGGAATACACAACCTCGCAGAGGCAGGCTTGGATGGTTAGACAAGAAAATACCCACTTTCTAAAAGTGGTATTTTCAAACACAGAATGTTAAAACCAACTTCACTAAAAGATGCATTTTATCATTCTGAGTCCAGGCATACTAAACTCGAATTTCTACCATGTTCCCGGGGTCAGTTAGGATTATAAGCTGTAATAATCAAAACTGCCCGTTCTGGCCTAGGGGAACAGGTAGCCTTGCAATAGTGAAAAATGAACTAGGCTGTCATTCACTATCAGGACATGCCACACACACCAGGGCATGTCCTACCTTTCGCATACAATGCACCCTGCCCACAGGGGTACCTTGGGCCTACCTTAGGGGTGACTAACATGTAGCAAAGGGAAGGTTTAGGGACTTGCAAGTGTGTGCACTTGCCAAGTCGACATGGCAGCCCCAGGCTGCGCACAGGCTCTGCGGTGGCAGGCCCGAGTTACACTTTACGGGCTGTTTGCGTGGGTGGCACAATCCAGTGCTGCAGCCCACCAACAGCATTTGGTCTATAGGCCCTGGCACTCGCAGTGCACTTTACAAGGGACTGACACATAAACCAAATAGGCCAATCATGGAAACACAAATCCATAACACATTTTATACAGGAGCACTTGCACTTTCCCACTGGACAGCAGTGAGGAAAGTGCGCAGAATCATTACACCAGCAAAAACAGAGTCAAAACCGGGAGGTCAGAAAGCAAAAAGTCAGGGGAAACACGCCAAAAGATGCCAAGTCTAACAGGGTGTCTAATCACTTGTTCCTCTGTGAGTGAGTAGGAGGGCAAGTGAGACACTACAGCTAGTTGGTCCCGAGCTCATGGGTACTAAGGTGGTAGGATAACTCATTCCCTGGCTACTAAGGTCCCATATTCCCAAGCATTGTTCTGTGATTTCACAGAATCCCTGCAACATGGGGCTGCCAACGTTTGGTCTGGTACTTATTTGCGAGACCCCTGAGTAGTGCTTGTGCTTGTCCACGATACCCTCACACTGGTTCCCAGAGACGTCCATGGTGGGAGGGCTCTACCTCCTCAGTTTGTAGGATTCACCTATTGGTATAGGTTTTTCAAGCTTGAATTGTAAAAAATTTTGACCCGTTTTGTGCTGCCGTTTAGTTCCTTTTTGCTACATATAATGGCTCATCCGATCGCGATTCCGGCACATTGCCATGCGGCGGTTACACATCATTTGTTACAGCATGGGGTCACCAATGCGGGGTCTCCGGTTGTCTTTGTGGTTGAGGCGGATGCAGCATATCGCTTCGAGGTCTCTTACTCCTGGGACACATTTCCCACAGTGGATGCGAATGCTAATTCCTTTCATGCTTATACGGTTGCTGCTGTGCCGGCAGCGTATCGCCCTTATGCGGTGGTTGAGTTTCCTCTTACATCCTGGGAGCACCAGATTTGGTTTAATGGTGTCCTTCTCCAGCCTATCTCATTTGTTCGTATGGGCCCCATAAGTATTGATGGGGCCATATGACCATTATTGGCCTGTTTTACACCACATCCCAACTATCTTAATGCTAATGTGGCGGATGTACGTTTACTATATGGTCAGGTGGTTCTTTTTGTAGACGCTTTATCCAAATAATTTCTCGTGCTTTTCTAGTGGTTCCACCTGGAGCTGCGCCTTCATTACAGGTGCAAGGTGGGGGCCTTGTGATTAGCCCAGTTCTTATTAATTCGGTGATGGGCAAACGTCCTCAGAATCGTGAGGCCCTTCCATTTTGGATTGCTCAGAAAATTTAATAGCTTGATGCTTACTTACCACACACGGGTCTTGTGGAGAAATACAGGATCCTTACTATGTGTTTACCGAGTTGTCTGATTCCTCCTTTGGCGGACTGCAACACCTGGAGGATGGTGTTTGCCTCAGTGTATACACTTTGTTTTGGCACTCCCTCATGAGGGTTCTTCCGAGCCTTCTGAAGCAAGTACAGAATGAACACGGGGCTGGTCCAGCCCTTGATTTTGGGATGAAATTAGTGAGAATTTTTCCTGTTATCTCCGAAATAATTTTTTCTAATTTTAAGGGCGAAGCAGTCTGCTTACAGGTTCGCCAATGCTTTGCGGCGGTGGCTGCCATTGATCGGGGGTGTGAGTTGCCAATTATTATTGCTGATGTTTATACATCGTTGGGTCGCAATAGTTTTGGGGTCAGACCATCTACCCAATCTCAGGGTAGACCCCCTCCTGACAAGGAGGGATGTCCAGTCTTTCCAAAGAAGACATGGGACAAAAATAAGCAGCAACAGAAGCCTAGGTCTTGTGCTGCTTCACCACCACCTGACGCTTCTGAACGTAGATATGATTTACGTGATCACTCTAAAATTTCCTGAGAGGTTCCAGGTTCCTAATCCTTGTTCTCCTCGTTCCTTTCAGGAATCGTCGGATCAACAATTTGGCGGAGGGGAACGACAGGATCGCAGACAAGGTGAGTCTACGCAACAAAAGCGAGAGCCGCAGCGCCAGTTTGATGTGAAAGTCAAACGGGAGGAACCACCTCTTTTCAGAAGAAAAATTTTGCCACCTTGTCAGTGAAGTATGCCCCAGACAGTGAGAACCCTCCTCCTGGACACAAGTTGGGCGGTGACTCTCCTAGACAACACGGCTGAAGTTACCGTAGTGCGGCAGACACTCCACCAGTGTGTGGAGGTGAAAGCAACTGACACACTTGTCTTACTGTTGAAACTGCAGACACCAATGTAGCTCCCCCAGATAGACATTGTCATGTAGACTTTCAGATTGAAGGTGTTATTAAGCGCATTATAAAAGCAGTTTGTTGGGACAACCTGATGTCTTCTTATGACATTTTACTGGTGGAGGTAGATTGCCCTCCCCTGTTTGTTCTCGCTAGTCCTCGTGGCGAGGAGGTAATTATTCCTTCCTTTTCATAGTATGTCCCAGATGAGACTAAGCATGCTTATGTTTCCAAGTGGGCTCCCGCCTTAGCTCCTGCTTTATATCACAATCATGCTGGTTGGGATAAGGATTCTCCTTTGCATATAATTTCAGTAAGTTCTATTCCTCAGCCGAAGCCTCAATATCCAATCGAACCCAATGCTAAAGCGTCCGTTAAAGACATTCTCACTCAGTTAGAATATCAGGGTGTAATTGAATTCTGTGTTTCTGCAATTAATAATTCTCTTTTCCTGATATTGAAACCGGATGGATCATATTGCATTGTTTTGGATTACAGACATTTGAATAGCCATACCTGTATCTTTGCCATACAGAACACGCATGGTACAGCGTTGATCAACAATATTATGCGTAAAAAGTTTAAAACTACTCTAGATATTTCAAATGGATTTTTCAGTCACAATTTGGCTCCAGAGAGTCGTGACTTGACCGCATTCAGCGCCCTCGGCTCTCAGAGACGCTATGCGAGATTGCCTATAGGATTTAAGAATAGCCCAGAGTATTTGTGTCACTTATAGTGTCCATTTCAAATGAAATTGACCCTGATACTTTTTCATATGTCGATGACATTTACCTGACAGATGATGAATTAAATCCTCATCTTGCCCACGTGGATCACATCATTACTCGTTTCGCAGCTTTGGGTTACAAATTCAATTTTGCAAAATCGCATATTGCATTTTAGGCCATTCTATTTCTTGGCTATGAGTTGACAAATGAGGGTAGGGGGGTTAGCACCCCACTTTTTGGAGAAGTGTGCTCAATTGCAGTCTCTGTCTACCCTAAAGAAATTGCAATCTTTGCTAGGCTTCTTGAATTTCAGCTGGACTTACATGCCTGATTATGCTCAGTGAATCAAGCCACTTTACGCTTTGATAGATCCTTCTTTTTCAACTTCCAGTTGGCTTTTGGAACACACCGCAGTGCTGCGCTCTTTGCAGTCTGATTTGCTTGCAACACAATACTTACAAACTAGATTGAATACTACCAACTTGGTCATCCGGATTTTACATGGAGCCATTGGTTTCACTTACGTGACTTTTAATGAAGGTGACACAGTTCCCCTAGCCTATAAATTCCATCTGTATACTTCGGCAGAGATGCGTTTTTCATCCAGTGAAAAAAATACTAACCGCTGTGCAGATGGCAATTCTGAAGGAACAGGATAAACGGATTTTTGTCATTTCACTGGTGCCTGCCTTAGAGACAGTCACGAAGGCTTGTGTGCCTAACTCTAAAGCTCTACATCCTCGTCGGATACAATGGGCTACATCCTTGACATCGGCTGATGTCAACTTTGATTTTGATCCTTCTTTACAAACACAAGAATTTCTTCAGTGTGAACATGTTCATCCTCTCCCTTCTTCAGTTCTTCCTCTTGATCAACACAAATGCATCATTTACACTGATGGTTCCGCTCAACTGGCCATTGGTTCTAAACAGGCTTATTCTGCAGCCTGTGCTATAGCAGTAGGTACAATAGTAGATGGAGCTTTTCAGTCTTCTTTGGTTCACACACAGTCCCTTGGGGACAGTTGGCCGAGTTGCGAGCTCTACTATTAGCTCTTGAATTTGCTAATCCTGAGTTGCCCACACTTGTTGTATGGGACTCTTTTTACTGCGTACAGTCTTATAATGACAATGTTTTTTTAAACAAAATGGTTTTCGGGATTCTAAAGGTAGCACAATCAAGCATAAAAAGCTTTGGGTATTAGTGGCCACTCTTAAAGACTGTTTGCCACTTACACACGTTATCCAAACATTGGGACATCAACGTGCAGGCGCGCACGCTGTTGGTAATTCTATAACTGATGAAGCAGCCAAATCTGCAGTAGCCACAGTTAAAGTAGCTGCAATTACCAGGTCCATGAATAAAATTGATGATGACATTTTAGCTGTATTGCCACAACGAGGGAGGGTACTCCTTTTCCCCAGGGTTTCCCTTCCCGCTATACTTAGCAGATGACTGCTAACAAAGTACCTTTTGCAACTATTCCAACGGTTGGTGATCGCTTGATTCCCAACGATGACCGCAGACTATCACTCTTAGCCGCCCATGAAGGCTTGGCTTCTGCTCATGCAGGAGTGTCGGCTACAGTTTTTCTTTTACAGCAGTGCTATTGGTGGCACGGTTTATACCAGCAGACTCGCTAATAAGTGCTTTGTTGTGATGTTTGTCAACAAATTAAGACTTCTACAGTGTCGTGTCCACCTCAGACTCATCTCTTCATTTCTAACCATCCATTTGGGTGTATTTATCTTGATCATTGCGGTCCATTAACATCCAATAATGCTTTCAAATTTATTTTGTTTGCAGTGGATTCATGCACTAGGTCCCTCTGGGTTTGGCCGCAGCGCTCTGCTGACGCTCGTACTGTTATGAAGGATTTGTATGTCTTTGTCGGGACTTATGACTGTGCACCTTTCATTCAGTCCAAGGTCCAGCTTTTGCCTCTAAGGCTTACCATGATTCAATGACGTCCATGGGGGCCCAGCGCCTTGAGACCCTTACGGGTGAGTAGTCACGCTTAACAAACGCCTGATTGATTGATTGATTGATTGTGCAGGTGCATTTCTCGTCTCCATATAGGCCCAAGGGCAATTCTGATGTGGAGCGGATGAACCGTGACTTAAAGAAGTCTTTAACAGCAACGCTATTAGGTACGGGTCGTGGCTGGTTGACTCATCTATATGGGGTTCAACATGCTCTTAATAATCTCCCTTGAAGATCTCTGGATGGGTGGATCCCATACTAGATGCTCTTTGACATTAAAATGTGCAAAGCCTTGATGGTCTAGATATTGTGGCAACTGACGCAACATTTGACGTAGATAATCACTGTGCTATGTTACAGGATCTACAAAAGAGTTGTGATGCTCTGGCGAAAAACCATTTGCCCTCGTCCTCGCCAGCGGATGCTGCATTGCTGATTCCTATTTCTGGCTGGCTACCGAACATTGGTGATCTTGTTCGTGAAAAGGTGGTGATCAAGAAAGAATACGGTCCCTCATATCGTGCTCCTGACCCAGTCCTTGTTCTTAAGTTCACCCAAACTGTGATTTTACCTTTACTACCAGGATACAAGGACAATCGCTTTGTTTCAATTGAACATGTCAAGTTCCACCATATGGCCGATACTCAATAATATGCCTAATATGTTTCGTTACAACCTGTAAGTGCCCTTTCTTCTGATTCTCCCCGGCTGGCAGAAGGGGAGACCGAGTCTTCAGTTGACCAGTTCTCAGTTTTGCCTTGTACATATTCTACAATGGAAATTGCCTATGCTACCCCACCTCTTGAACTCCCAGTGGAAGAGCATGCTTCAAGTCTAAGTCTGGAACAACAGCCCCATTGTTTCAGCTGAGTTCTAGTGGTTACTATATCGATCAGGATAATTTTTCATCGAACACTTCTTCATTGTCTTCAGTTCTCACCCCACCACCTGAGCGGATTTGTGTTTTCATTGCTTGGTTAAAATGCATTTACTGGTCCCACCTTGGATGTATTCCTGGATCATGTTTTCCATGGTGTTCCTCTTCATGTGGATTGGATTAATTACTGTGTTTTTTCTCTTGATTAATGGCCCCTACCTCGCAGAACGCTCTGCAGTGGAACTGGTTGATGGGGTATTGGCCCCACATTCTTCCTCACATAAAATGAAAAGAGACCAAGCCCTTGTTAACATTTCAGCAGTTCCAGTCCTGGATGGGATTATATGGGATAATGGACCATTCAATATCTACAGAGACCCTACAGATACCATATGTTTTCCGTTTTTATCTGGGTGATGTGGTTACACCTGGGTTACAATCACATGATTGGGATGTTAATGCTGTGAATTCTTTGTTTTCCGAATTGCAATATTACACTGACTTTGATACAGAAGATTTGTATTTGAATTCAGCTAACTATGCCGATTTATTTTGTTACCAACATTATGGACATCATTTTCTGCATAGAACTAGAGGACAGCGTCCCCTTTTTAATTATTCACAACGGGAACATTGCCCCACTCCATCTAAGGGTAGTTCTAGTACACAAAAACTGAAGTATACATATTTTACCCGTTATAACCTTTCCGACCCAGCCTCATATTATTTTAAATTAATTCCTACAACTTCAAAAAAATATATGCTTACCCAAGCTAAGTTAATTTATTCTCATCTTTTATTGACAACTTGGCACTGAAAGGATATGAATATTGGAGTGATATTGTTGCTTTGAAATCCATATGGGGCACTAAGTTCTGGCAAGTGCAAGGTATTGAGTCCTTGTCCGTGCATGTCTGATATCGACTCAAATAATATTTCTTAATCAATCGGTCCAACAAACTACGTGCCTGGGATTGGCTACAATTAAAGATTTGAATACTCCCACTATTCCATCACTGGCCCTTTATGACACATGGCAGGCACATACCAACTTCACTGAAGATCAACTGCATTATATGATGGAAAATGGTACCTTTAGTTCTTCCATGATAAATCCACTAGGGTGGCCTTTATGGCCGTCAGTCATGAATGCTTGTCATTCTTGTTTCATGAATACTACTCCAGGGTTCATACTACATAGGCCAGATCCACGCTACTCACATTCCCCCAATTCCAATACGGTTACCAATTATTCAGATGGTAAATTATGTCAACAGTGCTTAGGGCATTCCACTCTGTCTTCTGTAAAACAACATCTTTCCCTTTCATCAGGAGACATTGACCTTGCTGACTTCCTTTTGGGTCCAAAGTCCCCTCGTGCTAAACATTTTATTTATGGAGCTTATAATGAATTCTGGAAATTGTCACAACTTGAAGCTGCTGTACGCTTACGCCAAATAGATCAGGACAATCTGGATAAAGTTCTTGCTATTGTTGATAACAGTATTAACACATTATCATCTCGCATTTATACTTTGGACAACATTGTATCCTTTGTTATTGATATTGGAAAAAATGAAGTGTCTACATTGTATCATGGTCAGAATCAACTTAGATCAGTTATGCAATTTGGCTGGACACTCCAAACCCTTAAAAACTGGAGAGTTCCATGGGATTACCTGAATTCGACTGCGTTGTTTATACCTTTTAATTTGACAAACAAAATTAATGGCCATGAAGGACGCTACATATTGAAAAATTTGAACAATTGCCATACACTGTAGCAGAAACAGCCTCTGCAGTATGGTTCATACACTGAGTTATTTCTTTGCCCAACTCGCTGTTTCAGTTTTCTGCTTGCATGAAACATATCTCCGTACGTAGATATGAACTGCTTGGAAGCATTTACATACATGAGCTATGGTCCTTGCCATTTACATTTTGTTGTCAGTGTGCTGAGAAATAAGTTTTTCTTACAAGGGAGGATTGTTACTCTACTGTTGGACATTTCCTTGTTTGCCAGCAAGTAAAACTCCACGGCACTTGTAATGTTTCTGTCCCTAATTTGGCTTGTTTTCTAAAAGGAACCCTTGTTTCCCCCTATTATTCCAAATCTCACATTGCTTTCCAATGGCAGTTATCTTGTACTTAATAATCATAAGTGCTGCGGTTTGCAGGCAGGCATCCCGTACATTGTAACAGCTTCCCAGCGAGTTACTTGTTGCAATAACGTCCTGTTTCCCCCTCCACATGGGAGTGTAGATAGTTTGCTGTGGCCTTCCATTCCAACTTTGAAAACAGATTTCAATAAGCTAAGCAGACTCAAAGCGCTATTGTTAACAAGAGGTGGCTCTCAAGTCAACTCGTGAGACCTTCGAATTACAGGTGGCGAGAACGTCCAGTGAAATACAATCACTGTTGAACACGAATCTCCCACTACATTTTGGGGAATTAATACACCAAATATTTAATGTGTCTGATACAGCAGGCCTAGCCCATTTTTTTAAACTTGTGGGATCCGGCCTCGTGACCTCTTTTCAAACTATTTTTGGAGTAATCCCTGCCTTTATACATTCTATTTTTTCCAGCGTATTTGGTGGGTTCCCGCTGCTGCTCCTCCTGGTTTGGGGCCACTTTGTTCTGCTACTTCTCTTCCGCAAGGGCTGCTCGATCTGTGGTTCTGCCAGGCCAGAAACAGCTTCAGTTTTACCGTGAGCGGATGCAACATCTCGTTGGTTTGATGCCATTGGAGGCTCTTGATGTCGATTTTTGGCTAACCTTCTGTTATGCTTACTTCACCTGTGTGCAGCCTGTGGTTTACTGCATCTGGTGCCCCTTTCAGTGGGCCCTGGACATCTGCCTGGCTACACCGTCACACGGTGCCCTGGATTTTGAACTGTTGATGGGTCCGTTGATGTCCCATAACCAGGACTGTTCCTTGGGTATGCAGCTTGTGTACAATCCATCGTTGGGGCCACCAGCCGGAGCGAGTCCCTGTGCTCATGCAAAGCGCATCCTAGATATCAGTTTCATTTAAGTCAACACAG
Source organism: Calotriton arnoldi (assembly GCA_963921515.1). NCBI lineage: Eukaryota > Metazoa > Chordata > Amphibia > Caudata > Salamandridae > Calotriton > Calotriton arnoldi. The sequence goes on along the minus strand of CAWUFW010001643.1, from coordinate 636,669 downwards.
GTTTACCGGGGATGCTCCTATCGACAACTAGATTTGAGGAGCATGTCTGTTCGCTGCAGGGATTCTGTGAAATCACAGAACTATGCTTGAGATTATGGGACCTTAGTAGGATCACTCACAGAGGAACAATTGATTATACACCCCAGAACACAACACTTCCGACCCTCTAAGGAATGGTGGTTGCAAGACACACCCTTTCGCTCACGCTCTTGTACTCATCCACAATAAGATCTGACTGAGACACGATAAGAGTTTAAAATGTTTATTTTAACTAACATGCTCTAGTATGCAGTATACGTGCCACAACAAGTAGAAAAATGCCTAACAAAACAACGGACAGCATAGCAAGTAGTCCGTAAATCATAAAAGGAGCTGTCATGATGTACGACAGAGTAGCCTAACCTCCCTCCCCTTGTATAGAAGCAAAATGATTATATATTAGAAGATCTCTGGGTGTTAGCAGCAGACCCCGTACCTCAGTCTTATAGATGGAAGATCTACATCACAGATGCTGTCCTCTTCTCCCTAGAAAGATCCCTCTTTAAGTGTGTGCCACCTATCCGTGTACCCCCATATGACCAAAGTGCATGTTCCCAAACAACAGCTGCCTCTGCATGTTTTGTCTAGGTTACCAGAACATAATAACAAGGGGCATTGTTGTTCGACCTTGCCTACAGTTTGCCTGGGATTTAGTTCAAACTAAATCCCAGGAAAGAACAGTGTGCAAAAACAACAGCATATTCTATGTGAACGTTTCAGCGTGGCACGAAGCAAAATAGGTTTGTGTAGTAATGTGCGCAAAGCAGGAGACAGTCTGCAACGTTCTCATGCTAACATAGGGAAGACGACAATGCCCATATGGGCCACATGACACAGTAAGTCACTAAATACAATCAAATGCTTTCCTCCAAAGAGAACATCGTACTGTGTTCTTAAAATCTGTTGCATTCCTAAGTTAACAAAGGCAAGTGTTACATTTGAAACCATGCTTACTTCATCGATGATTAAAATCTTCATTGTATTCAAAACTCTTGCTACCTCATGACATGCTTCACCAGATAACTTCTGGTATTCCAGTTTATTATCATATTCTACAGGTAGCATTAATAGTTGATGTAGTGTAATTCTTTTAATATTGTGTGAATCTAATCCAGTTGGTGCTGTTACTATACATAACATAGTTGATTGTGTAGGTAAGCGGTGAACATTTTAATTTAAAAGATTTTCTCCATGCCAGCCTGACTACTAATATATAATGGAATTGGTTTGAAGGATGTACAATTGCATTCTTTCTTCTCGTGAAGAAATGTATGTTCTCTCTTCTCTTTTACTTCCATATAAATCTCCTTCTGTTCATTGTTCTGCTGTGCAGCTAACTGCTCTAGATGTGTAGTTTCTTGTCTAGCTTGTTCCATTACACTTTCCACCTCATTCATAGCTATTGCAGCTTCATTTTCAATAATAGGTGGTCCAAGAGGATCTTGACTTAGTGGTGCAGAACTTGACTGCTTTGTGAACTGTCCTTAGCTTCCTCTGCAGCAATTCTTTTTCTTGCTGAATCTCATCAGTTAACATTTGCATATAATTTTGGAAGACTAAACACTCAATAGTGCCTTTCACATCATTAAATGAATGTTCATAGCAGTATTAGCCTCCATGTAACTCAGATTCAGCACAGCAAGGCTTGAACAGTTGAAGAAGTGCCAAATAAAAAAATTATCTTTTCTCTGAAGTTTGATAACTAATTTTTCTGTGGTTTATTAAATTTCCTTTTCCATGTCTTACTAAACAACCATCACATCCAAGTACTGTAAATGTGCCTTCTTCTATGTTTTCCGTTACATTGCGTTTGTACCTGTAGTGTTGAAGAACTTGATATAAGCACATATTTGCTAGACGTACACTTCTTTTTGGGTAGTATGTATCCAACATGTTGGATTTTACAATGTCAGTACTTTCCGTGTCGAACTCCGCTAGATACTGAATTTCTGGAAAATAATTTAACACTCTATTTTGCATGCTTGCTAGGCCTAGACTTACCCAAACAATTCCCCTAGACTTCGAGAATAGAGTGGCGGAGCTCAACCTGTCATAACATTCATAAGAAGCCATCTCCCTATGAGATAGTTTTTTTAAACTAAATCTATACAACATTTTTAACAGTACTTTCCACATCTATGTGTTTGGAAATGCATAACTTGTTCTCTGAAGCCTTTGTCAGTAGTATCTTTTGGGTTGGCGCATGTCACATATCGTTCTATGAAAGACAGCACACAGTCATTACTGTCTGTTCCAAATTTTGGAGCATCTTTTATCCATAACAGCATGTGAATATTGTTATTGTTAATTTGAATTTGTAGAGCGCTTAATACCAGAAGGTCTCTAAGCACTACAAGAAGAGTGGCGTCAGTCCCGGGCGAGTGGAAGACAGTTAAGCCCAAGCTTCTGTGAAGAGAATGGATTTCCGTTTTTTTTCCTGAAAGGAAGAAGGCGGCTTACTGCACGGAGCTGGCTAGGCAGCTTGTTCCAAAGGGTGGGTAAAAGGATGGAAAAGGCTCGGCCCTCCTTGGTGGCATAGTTGAAGCGTGGGCAATTTAAGAGGCCCATCGTGGATGATCTTAGCGAGCGGCATGGGGCGTATTTCTCAAGGTGTTGTTTAATATAGGTGGGTGCCTGTCCATAAAAAGCCTTGTGAACAATACAGAGGTCCTTAAATTTGGCCCTCTGTTTTATGGGCAGCCAGTGAAGACTTTGCAGAAGGTGGGATGCACGCGTATGCCTGGGTACTTTGAAAATTAGCCTTGCCACATCATTCATGACTATCTGCAGTTTGCCTACTAAAGAGTCTGGCAGTCCAATGTAGAGCGAGTTGCCGTAGTCGAGGCGGGACAAGATCATGGCAGTCACGACTGTTCTCATGGTCGAGAAGGAGAGGATAGGGGAAAGTCTCCTAAGTAGCCTGAGTAGGCCCACACAGGTTCCAAACACAGTGGAAACTTGGTTGGCTAGTAAAAGCTTAGCGTCCACTTTGATTCCCAGACTTTTTACCACTGGGACTGGGGCCGGAGCATCACCCAGCTCCTGGGGCCAGTAGAGGGAATTCCATGGGTTGTCAGCATCGGTCATGGCCAGAACCTCAGTTTTGTCTAGGTTAATCTTTAGGGAATTGGCTGTCATCCAATTGACTGTGAGACGTAGAACATCTTTCGCCCGGGAGTATGCTTGGGGGGTCTTTTCAATTTGCAGAATAATTTGAGTATCGTCCGCATAATTGAAGACTTGACACTCCATAGCCGAGAGGGCATTAATTAATGGTCTGAGATATATGTTAAATAGGAGGGGTGATAGGGCCGACCCTTGTGGGACTCCGCAGGGAACGGACCCCCTCTCTGAGACCCAGTCACCCATCTGAATTCTTTGGGAGCGGTTCGTCAGGAATGAGGTGATCCATTGTATAACAGCAACCCCGATCCCAATTGTTCTTAATCTTTCCAGGAGTAGAGCGTGGTTGACCGTGTCGAACGCTGCCGACAGGTCAAGGAGGACTAGGACACAAGGCTTTTTATTGTCGGTGGTCCTCCTGAGGTCATCAAGCACTGATAGCATCACCAGTTCTGTGCTATGGTGAGCTCGGAAACCAGCCTGCCTGTCCTCCAGAAGGTTGTAATCCTCCGTAAACTTGGCTAGGTTTTGCAAGACATGTTGCTCTAGAATTTTAGCAAGAAATGGAAGTTGGGAAATGGGTCTGTAGTTTTTCATATTGGATGGATCCGCGCCAATCTTTTTAAGCAGGGGGATAATCCTGGCTTCCTTGAAATAACTTGGAACCTTCCCAGTCTCCAGGGAGAGGTTCAACAGAGCGAGGATTTCTTCCTCGATTTCTGGGAGAGCTAAGTTAAAGATCCTAGGGGGGCAGGGGTCGGCGGGTGAGCCAGATTTAATTTTTGTAGCAATGCGTCGGAGGGTTTCAATGTCGAGGTTTTGGAATGATGAGAGCATTTCTGCTTGCTTTCCCTGTAAGACCTTCTCTACAGCGGGAGGTTGCTTAAATGGGGAATTATCAATCTCAATCAGGATATCCCGTATTTTGTTGGAGAAATATATTAAAAATTGATTGCATTGTTCTTGGTTAGATGGAGACGTCAGTGATTGTTTTTGACTGAGTTCTTTCAGGATTTTAAACGTTTCTTTCTGTTTATTGGTTGCTACTAGGATCCTGTTTTCATAATAATCCGCCTTCCTACGGAGGAGCGCCTTTTTATAGGAAGCAATTTTGGCTCTATACTCTGCAAGGGCCAGAGGCTCATAGTGTTTGCGCCACTGTCGTTCGTGGTGGCGAAGCGAACGTTTCATGGCTCTGAGCTCTTCTGTAAACCATGGAGCGCCTTTGCCTTTATTACCAGTTTTTCTTTTTCTTTCAGGGGCTATTTTATTGATGGCAGAAAGAAGCTGGCTGGAAATAGCTTCAGACCATCCATCAATATCCGCTGTTTCTGGCTTCTTACGAGGGCAGTCTCGGAGGGCGCTTACCAATGTTGGGGCCTCGATTTTTGACCAGCTACGGACAAGTTTCCAATCCGAAGGGGGTCGGGCATTGCGCTTAGTAAGAGGAAGGATCAGGTTAATACAATAGTGGTCAGACCACGCACATGGGTTGATGTCCTTTAGTGTCGTAAGCGGGGTGGTAGACCATACCAGGTCTAGGGTATGTCCAAGCTCATGCGTGGAGGTTGTTACTAGCTGAGTAAGGCCAAGATTAGTGAACGTCTACTCCAACTGACGGGCCTGTGCCTCTCTGGGTTGTTGGTCCCAGTGGTAGTTAAAGTCTCCTACCACCAGGAGTTGTTGAAAACGTGAGTGGAGGTTAGCGACACATTCGGTCATAAGGTCTATGAAATGTGGAGGGCATTTGGGTGGGCGATATACAATGGTGATAATTATACTAGATGAATGGTAGCAGACCTTGAAAGTGAGGGTATCTGCCCCTTCTAGGGTATCTCCAGACACCTTTTCAATGGTCAGGTATTTTTTTAACAGGACCGCCACCCCACCTCCCCTTTTTCCCGCTGGCCTGTTATGCCAGAAGGCGTCATAGCTGTCGGGTAGTGCAGCCCGTAAGGTGGGGCCAGAGTCATCGTCTAGCCAGGTTTCGGTCAAGGCTAGGATGTCTGGTGCCTCATCTTGTAGGAGCGTAAGGATCTCGATAGCATGTTTCTGTAGTGATCGTGTATTCAGGACCGAGAGTTTCAGGGTATCAGTGCTGCTAGAGATCGGATGGCCAGGAATGTTAGCCTGATTGGGACTAGGTGTCTCTCCCCTCTGTGAGATAAGGAGTCCTTCTCTTCTGAGTACACTTGCTGTCTCGGGTTTCAAGGGGCACGGTCTGTGGTTAAGTAATCTAAGTTCATTACTAGTGTAGGCCTGTAAATGGCCAGGGGTCCTGGCCCCTGGACCCGTTTGGGCGCAGACGGGCGCAGACGGGCGCAGACGGGCTTGCCTTAGGCGCGCCTTCAGCGCGCCAGCGGTGCGCCCACTGCGCCCGTCCGCTGCACGTCCGCTCCAGCGTGCATTTTATGCCCCTGTGACCCCTGGCTCCACCCCACCAATCAGCCCTGCTGTGCAGCAGCTGACACCCTCAGGGTCGCTAGACCAAGTGCGAGGGGGAGAAGAGGCAGGAACGGTCAAGGAGAGGAACAGGTGAGTAGCGCTTCAATTTAAAAAAGAAGTATTACACTCAAATGTTTAAAACAACAAGGTTAAAAACGGTAAAAAATACAGAGCTCGGGATACCAGCATGCACTGCCTGTGTTAGCGCGTTCTTCTTTGACTGCGCGTCCGCTCCAGCATGCGTTTTATGCCCCCGTGACCCCTGGCTCCACCCCACCAATCAGCCCTGCTGTGCAGCAGCTGACACACTCAGGGTCGCTAGACCAAGTGCGAGCGCGCGGGGGAGAAGAGGCAGGACCGGTCAAGGAGAGGAACAGGTGAGTAGCGCTTCAATTTAAAAAAGAAGTATTACACTCAAATGTTTAAAACAACAAGGTTAAAAACGGTAAAAAAATACAGAGCTCGGGATACCAGCATGCACTGCCTGTGCTAGCGCGTTCTTCTTTGACTGCGCGTCCGCTCCAGCGTGCGTTTTATGCCCCCGTGACCCCTGGCTCCACCCCACCAATCAGCCCTGCTGTGCAGCAGCTGACACCCTCAGGGTCGCTAGACCAAGTCGGAGCACGCGGGGGAGAAGAGGCAGGACCGGTCAAGGAGAGGAACAGGTGAGTAGCGCTTCAATTTAAAAAAGAAGTATTACACTCAAATGTTTAAAACAACAAGGTTAAAAACGGTAAAAAATACAGAGCTCGGGATACCAGCATGCACTGCCTGTGCTAGCGCGTTCTTCTTTGCAGCACCACTTGCTTGGTACTCTTTACACCAAGAGGAGACTTACTTTTGTTGCACATAAAAGATAGCATGGCTTGGAACCTGTGGTTAAAATATTTGCAAACATTAGAAGGACCTTAAGAGCAAAGTTCTTCTGTTGTCTTTATGTTGATGTCCTCAATGTTTGAGTTTCCCTCTCAAAAATTCAAGCAGGTCATCCCATGCATATTCAGCACAACTAAGGGGCCTATTACGATGCCATCAAATTAATTACATTGTATTCTAAGTTTTCATCTTTTTCTTGAACTTTATCAACAAATTCCCTTGCAGAGACATGTTGAAGATTAACACCTGTCTTCAGTATATGATTCACAGCATATGTAACTCCAGACAAGTCACTTTCAAACAGAAGATGGAATATGTACAGAATACACTGACAAAACCTTGGATCCTCTGAATATAGACATGTTGAGCAATATTCAGCTGCTGGTATCTGTACAGCACGGTCATCATAGTGGCCTCCTGCTCCAGTGGGAGACAGTTGGGAAAGCAGTGAGCTGCTAAACGTTTTTCTCATACACTCAAGGGAGCTCCTTTTGCTTGTTTCGTTTGAAACATCTCAATAGCATCAGCAATGATTTCTTTAGACTGCATCGGATGGATGCTGTAGCATTCAGAAATTTGTTCTGATCTGGATCGATCCAGTTTTTAAATCTGTCTGCTTGATGCTAATGTCTCATCCTCTATACAAGTTACATTTTCAGCAAAATCAACATTTGTATAGTAAAAATTATTTTTTGCTAGGTATAATGTTGCTTTTTTGAACTTATTAACATCTACTAACTCTTGCCATATTTTTCTTTTTGTTGGAACACCATTTACTAAAAAAAGAAGTGGCTCTTCAACATCTTTTTCTACCCCTATTGTTTAATATTCTGTTTAAAATCTAAAGGTAAATACACAACTCTTCCTGTTAGTCCTTTCTCCAGCTCAGTTGAAGAACATTTTCCTGTCTTTGGCTCCATACAAACTATGGCTTGGAAAGCATGTATACACGGTATTAGAATTGAATCATAAACATTTAATACTTTAAGCACTTCACGAACAGACACAGAATCTAACTTATTACATATGGCTCTAGCTGGCATTTTATTATTCTCTAATTTATCAGAGCAGTACATATAATCTGCTGTGTGGACAAATCAAATCTTTCCTCAACAAATAAATATGCACCAAATTCTTGACACTTATCATTGTTCTCTTTTTCAGCTTTAGAGTACACAACAAGTGAGTGTGTCGACAACAAATAAAAACACAGTTTGGTTTCTCAGAGCAATCTGTTGTGCAAAGTTTTCAGTTTTCAGTACTAATTTCTGCATTCTGGTCTTGTACACCTCCAGTAACCAACTCTACATTTTCCCTAGACTCCTCTTCTAGACCAAACAACTGATACTGAATAGCTTCACAAACCTTTTCTACCTCTGTTAGTGTACCATACAATAAAACTCTATTCATCTTTCTCAAACGTAAGGCAGGAATTTTTACATAGTAAAGTCTTTTAACTAAAGTTCGTATTTTGGAGTGGTGAACAGCTAACATCCTGAAATGATGAAGGGTGCTTCTGCAAACTTTCCTTGAAAGACATGCCAATGAAATCCCTGTAAATTACTATATTTTCTCAGTTTGCATGGATCTAATCCTTGCAAAATTGCATATTTCTGTTTGAGACTTCTGGATGGAAAGTTACGAATACATTTTTAAAATAAATCAATTGACTCCTGACGAATACTGCAAATACTACTACAGCTCCATTTGTATACTGGAGCCTGTGTACGCCTTCCGTGCACCTCTTCAGCTACCAATTCCAAGGAACCATCTCCTCTTTTGCAACAGGAGTACCACCTTTTACTTCATAACAACCACCAGTTAAATTAACTGCATGCACTAGTGTGTTCTCTTGCAAATAACTTGCTTCATTAAAATAAGGTTCCTTATAGAGGTATGCTTCCATTCACCTTTAACAATTTGGCAAAAATTAGTTCTATTGATAAGTTGTTTTCTAACAGTTCTTTTCTTCATACACAACACTGTTTTGTCTAGTATCCTCATTCTATTCAATATTAATATAAATACTTTACTTTTCAGAGCAAATGCTTTCTCAACAACACTCTCAATGTGTTCCTTTTGCTTAAGTGCAGTATTTGTATTCTTATACTTCTTCATCTTTTTCACTAAATTTTGTATTACTCTAGTCCGAAACATTTTAGCTTTAAACTCCTTAAACTGTTTCTGTCTCCATAACAAAGTCACTGATTTCTTAGAGCATTTCCTACTTTCAGAAACACGTACTCCTTTCTTTTTTCCACTTGATGTGTACATTTCATTATTAGACAAGACTGTAGTCAAATTTAGCAATTTACAACATATTGTTCTGAGAAACTGCTTAGTACTCTTACCAGCGTCACTTTTTCTCCTCTGTATATTCCCATCCTTTTGTTTGTCTTTCTGAGTTTGCAGTTCATAATACTGTTTTCTCTGTTTCTTTTGTCTTTCTCTCTTGCCAGGCATTGTAAATCTTCTTAATCAAATAAAATCAGGTGTCTGTAAAAAAATAAACAATAAATTAACAACTACAACAAATAACTTTACTACTAATTTACTGACTAACAGGTTATTCTTTAGTCTAGTATTTATAATCAGTTATACAAGGCATACTTTCCTTTTATTTTTACTCTGCTTCCCACAGTACACAGATACAACTCTATATCCATCTACCTCTCTTGGATATATGTATTATAGATACGCAAAGTATAACTGAGTGTGTCAGTGAGTCAGTGACTGCATTAATGTGTCATTGACTGCATCAGTGTATGTCTCAGTGTATGTATCAGTGCGTCACAGAGTATATCACTGTCTGTATAAGTGAGTGTGTCAGTGTCTCACTGTATCTATCACTCTCTAATGGTATCTGAGCATTTGTATAAGAGAGTGTGTCACTATATCACTCAATGCATAACTGTGTTTATGAGTGTATCAGCGTATGTGTTAGTGTCTACAATAGTGTCTGAGTATATGTATCAGTGAGTACATGAGTAACTCAGGGAGTGCATCAGGGTACGCATGGCTGTCCTAGTGTATATATCAAAATACCCAGGGTATATAACTGTGTGTATAAGTGACTGTGTGAGTGTGTCAGTGAATGCATCGCTGTGTCAGTGTATGTATCACTATGTCCCAGAGTGTGTAGTTATATGTATGTTAGTGCATAAACAAGTCAGTGAGTGTATTACTGTGTACATGGGTGACTCAGTGTATTTATTAATCTGTCCCAGCGTCTTTGAGGGTCTATATAAGTAACTAATTGAGTCAGTCACTGAGTGTATCAATGTGACCATGAGTGTGTACTTAAATTTCTCTCTGGGTACCTCAGCTTACATTTTACTATTTAGCTAGTTATCTAACTGCATAAATCAATATTTCTCTGAGTGACTTAGTGCACACATCAGCTTCCTTCTGACTGTAAATGTATACATCACTGTATTATTTGCTCTGTTACTGTATGCATAGCTATATCATTATGTGCGAAAAGTAAATATATTTTAAATATACCTTGCTGTCTTAGCAGCAGTGTGAACCAGCTCATCTTAATCTATATATCTGTGTAAATGTCATTGCATAAATGTATACATAATAAAATACCTTAATATCTCACTGCATACATTAGCATTTCACTCCTTGTGTCACTCCCTACATTGGTGTATACCAGTGTTTTGTTTTTCTTCACCACTTTTTATTCATAATTTCTGATCAGCACACTATACTTTATTGTCATCTTCTACTCTCTTTCAACATTTGCTTTTAGTTTTCTCAAACATCCTGCTCACTTTCATCCACCTTCCTTACAGTCACTTCTTTCTATATCAACTTTTTTATGCTACAGCTTAATTCACATACCTGTTAAATGTGATTGCTGGTGAGTATTTTTCTTTCTCAGTGACAGGTTGTCAAACTTGTCTCAAGAAAGCACAAAAAAGAAGAAGAATGGTAAACCACTCTCTAACCAGGCAACCATTAATGGCACCCTATTCAACTTTGCTTTCAAGGTTACAGACGCTGCAAACAAAAAGAAATACTGTTTTCATTTTCTTACTAATCAAACAGCTCTTCTGAATGGTCACATTTCTTAACCCTTTGTTTGACTCCTCTAAAGAGAGCCCAATTTCATAGCGGTTTTGGACGAGATCCGCGGATTTTTGAGCAAATCTGCGGCACCCAGTGTGGACCACCGTGTAACCTTGCGGTGGATCCGTGGATCCAATACTGCAAAACAAAATCTTTTTTTTAAACTATTCCTAAACACTACCACTTACACACCACTTTCTACAAATCGCTAAATTTATACCTAATCTTTATTCATTATTTCTTTCATGAACAATGTCTCCCCACATTGACATTCTAAACTTTTCTTGCTCTCTTCCCTTCATGCTCCTATAGATCTGTTACCATGGTAACCAAAACTGTAACATTCTCTGCTAGCAGTAGGTCACAATTAGAAACATTTCCCACATAACCAATCACATGTGTACTTACTTTAAATTTATACCACAACCTAGTGCCTTAATTACAGCATCCAATTAAATGTGGTCTTTTACATTTTACTTGCTAAGGTCTCTTTTAACTGACTTCATTTTGAAAACTTCCTCATTTAGCTGCAGCCTTCACTGTGTGCTACTGCTCCGTCCTTCAAAATGGTTAGAGTGTGGATTGTAGTTCATAGCTTTGTGTTCTGGGCTAGAGAGTTTGCTAGAAAGAGTGGGATTGATAGGGACCTGGGTTTGCCCAATGTGGATATTAGTTGGTTTGGTAAGGGAGGGTTAAAATGGCAGCAATAGCTTCCAATGGTTGATAGGATTATGGATTTACAACATCCAGACCTCATAATTGTGCAATGTGATGGCAATGGCATGGGTGCACTGACTAGGCTAGGACTGGAAATCCCAAAGAAGAATGCCTTTGAACAATAAATTCAACAATTCCCTCAAACTGCCTTGGTGTTTTCTAACATATACCAGAGTCAGAAATGGAAGTGGTCTTCTGAATTTTGTTCACAGATAGAGAAAGCCAGGAAACATGTTAATAAAACTGTTTCAGCATTCCTCAGGGACCATAACAAGGACTCTATCTACAATAATAACCTTCGTTTCAACATGCATGGAATATACAGGAGAGATGGTGTTCACTTCACGGACGAAGGCGACAGAGTATTTCTGAGCAATTTGAAACTCTACATCCGCTCGTATTTGTAGTCATCATATACACACAACAAACGGCTCTAGTAAGCACAACCCTATGTCCCGGTTCAGGTGATGGCAAAGATGGCGGATGACTAACTGTCGTAATTCTCACCATCTCTCTTGATGGATCAACGGTACGACTATCGATTGCTCAGCATGGGAGCAGGTTCGGTGGGCTGCTCACTGTGTGCCCTGTTACGGGAAGCATTGGAATTGCTGCTGCAGACTGCTGGTGCTCCATTTTGGCATCTTTTCCTGTCGGGCTGGGATTGGCAGTCATGGTGGCTCCGAGGTAAGCCACTGATTCAACGGATGGCGCTCAGAGGCGGGAAAGCGGTGAAGGCACGGACTGCAGGAATACCCAGCAATATCGCAGTATCCACGTGGGGGAATCAGCCATCGGAGGCAAGAGGAGCTATACCTGATCTGAGGCAGCATGGCGGACCAGGTAAAATGAAGCAAGAGACAAGAGTCAAAACAACTGCAGCAAAATCTACACTACAGATAGAAGTGGGGTGTGTACAACCCACTGTTGCTTCAATGTTTGCATGACTGTCAGGAGATCCCCAGAAAAGCAATGCACAACTAGAGGAGGGAGGAAAAAACCCCAATAAACGAGCCTGGGGATGGTGGCATAGTTGAGAAAGATGTGGATGAAGCAAGATTAATGGTCGGTGGAGCCAATGGCTCGGCCCCCCTAGCTGGTGTACTGGACTTGGCCTCAGAGAATACAGTGGGGAGTGAAGGAAAAAGTCAACCAGACATGGAAGAGCTTATGAAACAAGGAGCAGACAGCAAGAAGGCTGGTCAGATGAAAGGAGATCTGGGGGACGGGAAGTTTGTGACACCCCTAAGAGCAGGGCCCTCCAGCTTCACACATTAGCATGGAGGGTCTTTCTCACCTGAGCTGCCAGGCGAGAAGTTCTTCTCTCTGACAGATGATTCAGACTCTACTGGGCAAGAAAATACTTCCTCAAGCTGTGAGGCTCTCTCTGACTCCAGTAGCAGCACTTCAATTGAGGATGTTCAACTGACACAAAGGAAAAAATCTGCTAAAATGAAAAAGAGGAAAGAAAGCCTGAAGAGGAGCGCCAGTAAACAGTTAAAATGGGACTACTCCGACACTCCGATATTGCCTCAAAAGGATGGAGGGGAAGAAGGTCCTGACGAGGCTGCACAGCATAAGAAACTTTCACTGATGGCTATCTTTATGTCCATTAAACAAATGCAAGAAGAAAATAGAAGCGATGAACCCAGAGCAAGAGTTGCTGCAAAAAAAGTTCAAGCAGGGATCCGCAAGCTGAATGAAATGTGTAGAAAAATTGTTGAACATTTAATATCTGTTGAACCACGGACGGAGGTACTAGAAGCCGAGGTGGAATCTCTGAAGCTACAAAGTGCTGGTCAAGGTGCGGCTATGTCAGACGTAATGTTCAAACTTGAAGACCAAAAAAATCGCCAGCGAAGAAACAACTTGTACTTTTAGGGATCCCAGAAGGACTGGAAGGTAGCAGCCCTAGAACTTATATGGTGAACCTCCTGAAAAGCACATTCCCTGACCAAGTGAACTGGGATTGGGACTCTGAAATACAGAGGACTCACCGTTTTCCACTAACCTTGAAAAAACACCCCCAAGATATGAGAGAAAGACCTAGTGCTATGCTGTTATTTTTCGGAAATTTTCTATTGAGGCAACTAGTGTATGATCAAGCCAGTCCCAATGCCCCGAAATCCTGTAATGGTGTATCATTCTTTGCTAAACTGGATTTTGCCCATGCAACAGAGGAAAGACGCTGGCACCTACGGCAACTGTTTCCTTCCTTTAAAAAAATAGGGGCTGAGGTCTTTCTCCAGAATCCGGCTAGATTTAAAATTAAGTTCAAAGGAACTATTCGCAGCTTCACATCAGAGATTCAAGCACAGGAGTCTTTGGAGGAAATCAGGAAAACAGAAGAAGGGAAAGGCCCCCCCAAATGAACTGACGGCTGCTATGTCATGTACCGTGGGCTGTAAAAATGATTTTGAGGGTTGAGCAACCGGAAACAGAATGTGTATTAACATTATGAAGAGGGAGATGGTGGGGCAGGGTGTCAGACATACATCGTTCAGGCTATGCCTGATAGCCTGCATGTTTGGGGGGATGCGGGGAGGGAGGGGGTTAGGGTTAGGGGGTTCACATGAAGGGGGGGTGGTAGGACGAAGGAAGGCAATGGTTTTTGTGGGGGTTGTTTTATTTTGGTTTGCTGTGGGGTGTTTATGTAACAGTTGAGGCATAAACTATGCTGTAGTTTAAAGACATCATCCAGATGGGAAGACTACGGATTGCTACGGTAAATATCTGTGGCTTAAATGATCTAAGAAAAAGACAGATGGTGTCTCAAGGGCTGAATTTATTACAGGCAGACATTGTCTGCCTGCAAGAAACTCATTTAGAGGATGCACAGAAAGGTCTCTTAAAATATTTTGGCTATAGCATAGTGGGGGAAATGACCCAGGGGACCCGCACACGTGGGGTTGCAATATTAGCCCATAATAAATCAATAAAATGTACACAAGATCGGGTGGATGTATTAGAGTGATGGGTCATAGCCGGCTGCAGAGCCCCAGGGATTTCCAATTTTACCTTATGCTCTTTATATGGTAGCAAAGCAGATGATCCTTCCTTATTAGAATGGGCGTCTAATGAATTAGCGCACTGCCCACTTCCTATTATCTTATGTGGAGATTTTAACATTAACCTTGCATGTGCCTGGGGGCTGGGGCAAAAATACACGGGGAGGAAGCCCATAGTGTTCTAAGCATTACGGAACCTATGCCAGGTACATGGACTGTGCGACGCATGGGCTGTAAATAGATCTTTAGAACACAGGTTTACTTATTATTCTGCTCCACATCAGAAACATGTACGGTTGGATTATTTTTTCATTTCATCTATGGTGTTGCATAAGAGTACAACTGAACGATTTCCAAGATTCCCATTGGATCATAGCCCATTAGTATTAGAATTGGATGGTGGGGGTCCTCTTGAAAGAACTCCCACCTAGACATTTGAGAGGGCTCTATTACTAGATGAGACCTATGTAGGACACATGAAGTAGTGGATCCCAGAATTTTTACGGAGGAATGTGGGTACTGCCTCACTGGGTATAGTTTGGGACACTCTAAAGGCAGGTTTCTGGGGAGAAACAATCCAATTCTCGATTGGAAAGAGGAAAAAGGAAAAGGATTGTCTGCGGCTTAACCAACAAAGTTTGGCTCAGGCAGAAGAAAGTTTGGTTATCGCTCTGCAACAGAAGAATGGGTTGGAAGAAGCCCAGGCGGAAGTAGCTCTTGCTAAGGCAGTGATTGGGGAAAGGCTACTAAAGAAAGCATTGGATAAATCAACAGCTTATCGTGAGGAAATGTATGAGTGTAGCGAAAGGGTGGGTCACTTACTAGCAGTAAGAACGAGGCAAGAACTTACATGCACCGAAATCAAGTCGGTGAGAGATTCCACATTAGGGCTGGTATCTGAAACAAACAAAATTCGAGCAGCTTTTGATAAGTTTTATCAGGCTTCGCACACAGAAGACTTGGGGGTGCAGGGGGGGTCAATGTGAGGATCTATCACTTAATTACTTGGATTCCTCTGTGACTGAGGTATTATCACAGGAAGAGAGGGAGTTACTAGACTATCCATTGAACTGGGAGGAGATTCTAGAAGCAATGTAAATGGTCCTGATCTAATCCCCACAGAATTCTACAAGGTCTTTGGGGAGCAGCTAAAAGAAATTATGACGACTCTATTTTCACAGACCTCGGAAGGAGTGGCTCCGCCGAACTCCTGGGCTCTTGCAAAGATTATAGTTTTCCCAAAGAAAAATAAACCGGTGCATGAGCTGGGTTCTTACCGCCCTATAACCGTAATCAACGGGGATGTTAAAATATATTCCAAAGCTCTAGCCTCGCGTCTGTCACAGGTTATTCATAGGATTGTTTCCATGGAGCAGCATGGCTTCGTCCCCGATAGGGGCACAATAGAACACATCAAAAGGGTTATTACTTTGTTTGATGTCAGACAAGTGTCAGGAGACCCTATGGCGGCAATTTTGCTTGACGCCGAAAAAGCTTTCGATAGGGTCTCCTAGCAGTTTCTCTGGACAACAATTCAGATGAAAGGGATAGGGACTACTTTTATTGGAGCAGTCAGAGCTCTGTACAATGACCCTGAGGCTAGAGTTTTTATAAATGGGAAAATGACGGAGCCCTTTAAAATTACGAGAGGGACACGACAAGGGTGTCCTTGCTCACCACTCCTTTTTGCATTGTATATTGATCCTTTTTTGAAACACCTGGAACTGGCCCTGCATATTCCTCCTGTAATTCGGTTTGAGTATGAGAGTAAGGTGTTGGCTTATGCTGACGATATAGCTTTAGTTATCTTTCACCCTGAACAGGCTATTGGGGCAATAGAAGAAGAAGCTCGGAGATATGGTGCATTATCAGGATAAGCCCTGAACAGGGATAAGACCCAGATTGTTATTAATGAATTTGTATCCTTTGATGATTACAGGGTAGTTAAAAAGGCAGTATATTTAGGGATTACGATTAGCTCTGATCTTGATGAGGTGGTAAATGAAAACCTTGGGCTGTGTGCAGAAGAGACCAAAAAGGCGCTGAAAAAGATGGATCACCTACATTTACCACTGATTGGAAGAAGCAATCTAATTAAAATGGTATTTTTCCCTAAAATACTATACTTTTTGAGGGCATATTCGAGACCAAGAAGATCGAGTACATTTTTATCATTACCCAGGGAACGTGGTGGACTGGCCCTTCCTAATCTTAAATTATACTGGTGGGCTGCCTCATTGGTACAATATACAGTACTTTTGAGGGTAGATACCATCGGTGGGGACAATGTACTCCACCCCATTGGAACTATTGATTGGTACCGAAGCCTGGGGTGCTTATGGCACCAGCTAGATTATGGCTACCACAAAAGGGTACGTTTTAAGAAATTGCTTACGGCTTATAAGATATGGGCATCTATACGTCATCTATTAGGTCTGGGGAGGTTGAATTACTATACCCCCTTGTGGTGCAATAGGAACCTGCCGGATATTTTTAATGACCTTTACTTTAAGAATTGGATAAAGGTTGGAATGAAGCAAATAGGCTGTTTTAATTCATCCAGTGGTATAAAAACATACGATGAACTAAGATTGAAATTTGGTCTTACTCATAGGGAATTTTTTTAATATCTTCAAATTAGAGATTATTTACAGAAGAACGTGGAGTGGAGAGATTTGGGAAGAACGAACTAGTGGATAAAATAATACAGCCTAGCCCCTCCTAGTATTGGAAGTTTGTAAAGACTGCTTACGAATATATGAAAGATTACTTGGAAAGGTGCTCTACTAAGTGGCAAGAGAAACTAGATATTACTGATGCAACCTTTCAAAGTGCTTTTTAAGCACCCAATTGACCTTAATACCCGTAAACCTCCAAACACAGTATTATAAGACCTGCTTTGAGATGTATTATACAACGTATCAGATAGCCAAATGGAGTGAGGGGAAAGGAGTGCATTGTCCACATTGTGCGCTATATAAAGCATACTTAGTTCATATGTTTGCCACATGTAAAGAGCTTGGGTCGTTAATCAAAGAGATTAATGAATTTCTAAAAAAGAGACTACAATTGCATGTTGATGTAACCCCCCATTTATACTATTGGGCATAACCAATCTGAAAGTAGAGGATGGAGGTGCCCTATTAAGCATAGCAATGGCTGTGTACAGATTATGCATTGCATCAGCCTGGCTGGATCCAGCCCCTCCCTTGTTTCAACAATGGCTAGCCCGATTGTTGGTTACATATAACCTAGAGAAAGCTATATATATGCTTAAGGGGCATAGGGCGAGGAAGAAGGGGAAAAGAATTTGGAAGTATCTAGCCAATTGGGT
Organism: Calotriton arnoldi; assembly: GCA_963921515.1. Lineage (NCBI taxonomy): Eukaryota > Metazoa > Chordata > Amphibia > Caudata > Salamandridae > Calotriton > Calotriton arnoldi. Next base: position 619,050 of record CAWUFW010001643.1, on the reverse strand, counting down.
TGAGCATTCGGATACCTAAGTTGTACCAGTATTTTGTGCTCTTATTCTGCTGCTGGTTAATTGGAGTTTGAAACTAGAATTAAGTGTGTGTGGTGATTACCCCCAGTAGCATGGTATTTGTAATATGCATCGCACTTTTGCACTTTGAACTTACTGCTAAAAGATGAACTGGAATAAGAGGTGAAATGAGAGCAATGCACATGCACTTTGTGGATCTATTATGCTGCTATTTAACCCCTTCCATGCGCACGCCGGCCGGGAGCCGTCGTGCGCAACGGTGCTCGTGTGCGCACGACGGCTCCCGGCCGTTATGGCACATGGCCCGGAAATCCCTCTGGTGCAGGCACCAGAGGAGTTTCTATTTCTCCCCTGTAGCCTTGGGAGCTGGGGAAGAGCTTCCCCAGCTCCCGAGGGCCCCCCCCCCCTGGTTCGTTTCAGTGAAATGACGATCAGCGCGCACGTCGCGCTGAAGTCATTTCACTGAAACAAAACTGAAATGAGCCTTTAGGCTCATTTCAGTTTCACTCTACGTGCTCAGGGGCTATCTCAGCCCCCTGAGCACGTGAGAAGAGCAGGAGAGGTATCATTGGAAGGGGAGAATCTCCCTTTCCAGTAGTATCCCTCCCAGTGGATCCCTGTTGGGGATCGCCTCAGGAGGGCGATCCCCAAGCAGAGATCAACCACTAGACACCAGGGAGGGAGCGGCCCCTTGGACAAGGGCCTTTGCTCCCCCCAAATAAATTTGGCCATATTCAGTCTTTCTGCCCCCCCTGGGGGGCAGATGGGGGCAGTAGCCCCCAATCTGCCCCCTCAAGGGGCAGAAAGCCCACTGGACGCCAGGGATTTTTGTTTGTGTAATTTCGATGAGGGTGGGGGCTGCCCAAAATGGGCACGCCAATGCCCCCACCCCCTGCCACAACTACAGCCTTTCTGCCCCCCCTGGAGGGCAGATGGGGGCAGTAGTCCCCAATCTGCCACCCCGGGGGGGTAGAAAGCCCACTAGACACCAGGGATTTTTTTGGGGGTAATTTTAATTGGGTGGGGCTGCCCAAATCGAGCAAGCCAATGCCCCCACCCCCTGCCACAATTACAGCCTTTCTGCCCCCCTGGGAGCATGTGGAGCTGTAGCCCCAATCTGCCCCTCCCGGGAAGAGGCAAAAGCCCACTAGACGCCAGGATTTGTTTTTGCCAATTTGAATCAGGGGTGGGGGCTGCCCAAAACGGACATGCCAATGCCCCCACCCCCCGCCCGCAAACATTCCAGTCTTTCTGCCCCCCCCGGGGGGCAGAAAGCCCACTAGAAACCAGGGATTTTTTTTTTGTATTCATGTAGGGGTGGGGGCTGCCCAAAATGGGCATGACAATACCCCCATCTCCCCCACCAGAGAAATTCCAGTCTTTCTGCCCCCCCGGGGGGGGCAGAAAGCCCACTAGGCGCCAGCGATTACACTGGCTTTTTTTATGCGTCGGGGTGGGGGCTGCCCAGAATGGGCATACCAATGCCCCCACCCCCCAAAAAATAGCCACAGTCTTTCTGCCCCCATATTGGGGCAACCCCCCCCCCCGATCCCTCCCAGGGCGGCAGAAAGCCCACTAGGCACAGGCTTTTTTTTAGCAATGTGCCTACCTATGGATTTTGGGCCCTAGCGCAGCTGGCACATAGGGAAACCTATCAAACCTGTACAATTTTGAAAACTAGACACCAAGTGGAATCCAGGATGGGGTGACTTGTCTGGCTCTCACCAGGTTCTGTTACCCAGAATCCCTTGCAAACCTCAAACTTTGTAAAAAAAAGCACATTTTCCCCACATTTATGTGGTGGAATGTTCTGGAATCTGCTTGGATCCACAAAATTCCACCCAGCACGCGTTCCCCTAAGTCTTCCAAAAAAATGGTACCTCACTTGTGTGGGTAGGCCTAGTGCCCGTGACAGGAAACGGCCCAAAACGCAACATGGACACATCACATTTTCACAGTGAAAACGGACCCTTTTTTTGCAAAGTGCCTACCTGTAGATTTTGAACCCTAGCTCTGCCGGCACCTAGAGAAACATAGCAAACCTATACATTTTTGAAAACTAGACACCCAGGGGAATCCAGGATGGGGTGACTTGTCTGGCTCTCACCAGCTTCTGTTACCCAGAATCCCTTGCAAACCTCAAAATGTGTCCCAAAAAACAAGTTTTCCTCACATTTCTGTGGTGGAAAGTTCTGGAATCTGCGTGGATCCACAAAAAATTCCACCCAGCCCGCATTTCCCAAAGTCTCCCGAGAAAAATGGTACCTCACTTGTGTGGGTGGGTCAAGTACCTGCGACAGGCAAGGGCCGAAAGCGTATTGAGGCGACATCAAAATTGCCTATCACAAAGCGACCTGGTTTTGCAAGGGGGTCACCTGGGTTTTTGGCCCCGTGCTCGAATCACGCCACCTAGGAAACCTGCAAACCCACACATTTCTGAAAACTAGTACCTGGGGATTCCAGGGAGGTATGGCTTGCGTGGATCCCCCAATTTCTTCTTACCCAGAATCCCCTGCAAACCTCAAATTAGCTGAAAAAAATCACTTTTTCCACACATTTTTGTGTGGGAAAGTTGTGGCATCACCGAGCTGACACAAATTTCCTACCACCCAGCGTTCCCCCGGGTCTCCCGATAAAAATGATGCCTCACTCGTGTGGGAGGCCCAAGTACCCGCGACAGGCAAGGGCCCAAAACGTATTGAGGCGACATCAAAATTGCCTATCCAAAAACTACCTGGTTTTGCAAGGGGGGTCACCTGGGTTTTTGGCCCCGTGCTCGACGGCCACCTAGGGAAACCTACCAAGCCCACACATTTCTGAAAACTAGACACCCGGGAGATTCCAGGGACGTATGGCTTGCGTGGATCCCCCAACATTTTCTTACCCAGAATCCCCTGCAAACCTCAAATTTAGCTGAAAAAACCCACTTTTTCCACAGTTTATTGTGTGGGAAAGTTGTGGCATCACTGGGCTAACACAAATTTCCTACCACCCAGCGTTCCCCCAGGTCTCCCGATAAAAATGATGCCTCACTCGTGTGGGAGGCCCAAGTACCCGCGACAGGCAAGGGCCCAAAACGTATTGAGGCGACATCAAAATTGCCTATCCAAAAGCTACCTGGTTTTGCAAGGGGGTCACCTGGGTTTTGGCCCCGTGCTCGACGGCCACCTAGGGAAACCTACCAAGCCCACACATTTCTGAAAACTAGACACCCGGGAGATTCCAGGGACGTATGGCTTGCGTGGATCCCCCAACATTTTCTTACCAGAATCCCTGCAAACCTCAAATTTAGCTGAAAAAAATCACTTTTTCCACAGTTTTTGTGTGGGAAAGTTGTGGCATCACCGGGCTAACACAAATTTCCTACTGCCAGCGTTTCCCCAGGTCTCCCGATAAAAATGATGCCTCACTCGTGTGGGAGGCCTAAGTACCCACGACAGGCAAGGGCCCAAAACGTATTGAGGCGACATCAAAATTGCCTATCACAAAATGACCTGGTTTTGCAAGGGGGGTCACCTGGGTTTTTGGCCCTGTGCTCGGTGGCCACCTAGGGAAACCTACCAAACCCACATATTTCTGAAAACTAGACACCCGGGGAATTCCAGGGAGGTATGGCTTGCGTGGATCCCCCAACATTTTCTTACCCATAAGCCCCTGCAAACCTCACATTTAGCTGAAAAAATCACTTTTTCCACACATTTCTGTGTGGGAAAGTTGTGGCATCACTGGGCTGACACAAATTTCCTACCACCCAGCGTTCCCCCAGGTCTCCCGATAAAAACGGTGCCTCACTCGTGTGGGAATCCCAAGTACCCGCGACAGGCGAGGGCCCAAAACATATTGAGGCGACATCAAAATTGCCTATCACAAAGCGACCTGGTTTTGCAGGAGGTCACCTGGGTTTTGGCCCGTGCTCAGCGGCCACCTAGGAAAACCTACCAAACCCACACATTTCTGAAAACTAGACACCCGGGGATTCCAGGGAGGTATAGCTTGTGTGGATCCCCCAACGTTTTCTTACCCAGAATCCCCTGCAAACCTCAAATTTAGCTGATCAAATCACTTTTTCACACATTTTTGTGTGGGAAAGTTGTGGCATCACCGGGTTGACACAAATTTCCTACCACCCAGAATTCCCCCAGGTCTCCCGATAAAAATGGTGCCTCACTCGTGTGGGAGGCCCAAGTACCCGCGACAGGCAAGGGCCCAAAACATTTTTTGATAGGCAATTTTGATGTCGCCTCAATATGTTTTGGGCCCTTGCCTGTCGCGGGTACTTGGGCCTCCCACACGAGTGAGGCACCATTTTTATCGGGAGACCTGGGGGACGCTGGGTGGTAGGAAGTTGTGTCAGCCAGTGATGCCACAACTTTCCCACACAAAAATGTGTGGAAAAAGTGATTTTTCAGCTAAATTTGAGGTTTGCAAGGGATTCTGGGTAAGACGTTGGGAGATCCACGCAAGCCATACCTCCCTGGAATCCCAGGGTGTCTAGTTTTCAGAAATGTGCGGGGTTGGTAGGTTTCCTAGGTGGCCGCCGGCTGCGGCCAAAACCCAGGTGACCCCCTGCAAAACCAGGTCATTTTGTGATAGGCGAGCTGATGTTGCCTCAATGCGTTTTGGGCCCTTGCCTGTCGCGAGGTACTAGGCCTCCCACACGAGTGATGCACCATTTTTATCAGGAGACCTGGGAGAGCGCTGGGTGGTAGAGAATTTGTGTCAGCCACGATGATGCCACAACTTTCCCACGCAAAATGTGTGAAAAAGTGATTTTTTTCAGCTAAATTTGAGGTTTGCAGGGGATTCTGGGTAGGAAAACGTGGGGATCCACGCAGCCATACCTCCTGGAATCCCGGAGTCTAGTTTCCAGAAAAGTGTGGGTTTGGTAGGATTTCCCTAGGTGGCTGCCAAGCACGGGGCCAAAACCCAGGTGACCCCCTTTCAAAACCAGGTCGGTTTGTGATAGGCAATTTTGATGTCAAGCCTCAATATGTTTTGGGCCCTTGCCTGTCACGAGTACTGGGCCTCCCACGCGAGTGAGGCACCATTTTATCGGGAGACCTGGGGAATGCTGGGTGGTAGGAAATTTGTGTCAGCCCGGTGATGCCACAACTTTCCCACGCAAATATGTGGAAGAGTGATTTTTCAGCTAAATATGAGGTTTGCAGGGATTCTGGAGTAAGACGTTGGGGATCCACGCAAGCCATACCTCCTGGAATCCCCAGGTGTCTAGTTTTCAAAATGTGCGGGTTTGTGGTAGGTTTCCCTAGGTGGCCGCCGAGCACAGGGCCAAAGCCCAGGTGACCTCCTTGCAAAACCAGGTCGTTTTGTGATAGGCAATTTTGATGTTGCCTCAATGCGTTTTGGGCCCTTGCCTGTCGTGAGCACTGGGTCTCCCACGCAGTGAGCACCATTTTATCGGGAGACCTGGGAACGCTGGGTGGTAGGAAATTTGTGTCAGCCCGATGATGCCACAACTTTCCACACAAAAATGTGTGAAAAAGTGATTTTTTTCAGCTAAATTTGAGGTTTGCAGGGGATTCTGGTAGGAAAACGTTGGGGATCCATGCAAGCCATACCTCCTGGAATCCCCAGGTGTCTGGTTTTCAGAAAGTGTGGGTTTGTAGGTTTCCTAGGTGGCTGCCAAGCTGCGGGCCAAAGCCCAGGTGACTCACTTGCAAAACCAGATCGTTTGTGATAGGCAATTTTGATGTAAGCCTCAATATGTTTTGGGCCCTCGCCTGTCGCGGGTACTTGGGATTCCCACACGAGTGAGGCACCGTTTTATCGGGAGACCTGAGGAGCGCTGAGTGTAGGAAATTTGTGTCAGCCAGTGATGCTACAGCTTCCCACACAGAAATGTGTGGAAAAAGTGATTTTTCAGCTAAATGTGAGGTTTGCAGGGGCTTATGGGTAAGAAAATGTTGGGGGATCCACGCAAGCCATACCTCCCTTGGATCCCCGTGGTGTCTAATTTTCAGAAATGTGTGGGTTTGGTAGGTTTCCCTAGGTGGCCGCCGAGCACGGGCCAAAATAGGCAATTTTGATGTTGCCTCAATGCGTTTTGGGCCCTTGCCTGTCGCGGGTACTTGGGCCTCCCACATGAGTGATGCACCATTTTTATCGGGAGACCCGGGGGCACGCTGGTTGGGAGGAAATTTGTGTCAGCCCAGTGATGCCACATCTTTTCCATGCAAAAATGTGTTTTCTTGGAAGACTTTGGGGAACGCGGGGTAGGTGGAATTTTGTGGATCCACGCAGATTCCAGAACTTTCCACCACAGAAATGTGAGGAAAATGTGTTTTTTGACAATTGTTTAGGTTTGCAAGGGATTCTGGGTACCAGAACCTGGTGAGAGCCAGTCAAGTCACCCCATCCTGGATTCCCCTGGGTGTCTAGTTCTCAAAAATGTATAGGTTTGCTAGGTTTCCCTAGGTGCCGGCAGAGCTAGGGTTCAAAAACTACAGCTAGGCACTTTGCAAAAAAAGGGTCATTTTTCACTGTGAAAATATGGTGTGTCCACGTTGCGTTTTGGGCCGTTTCCTGTCACGGGCCCTAGGCCTACCCACACAAGTGAGGTACCATTTTTTCTCGGGAGACTTAGGGTAACACAGAATTGTAGAGCAACTGTTATTACCTATTGACTTTCGATGCATTTCTGCCTTCCAAATGAAAGACAATGTGTAAAAAAGAAGTCATTTAGAAAAATGACCTATAATTCTCATGCTAGTATGGGTACTCCCAATTTCGGAAATGTGCAAATATCTACTGTTTCTAAACTCTATATTTTGTTCCCATTTCAGAAATGCATAGGTGTCTTTCATACCAATTTTACCATGTATACATTTTCCCAAAATAATTGCTATATACCCGGTAGATAATAAAAAACCATTGCAAGACGCTGCTCAGTTATTGGCTCTGGGTTCGTCGGGTTCTTGGTGAACCTACAAGTCCTATATATCCCACAACCAGAGATGTCCAGCAAATGTAACGGTATATTGCTTTCATACAGCTGTCATAATTAGAAGAAGTTACAGGTGAAAATGTTGACACAAATGGCTGTTTTGTTCAACGAATTTTCAATTTTTCCTATATTTCACTGTTAGTTTCTATGAAGAAACCTTGAAGGATCTACACAAATGACCCCTTGCTGAATTCAGAATTTTGTGTACTTTTCTAAAATGTATAGCTCTCCAGGATCCATTATTGCTTTCATACCCATTTCTACCATTAACTGGAAGGAGGTTGAAAGCACAAAAAATAGCAAAAATAGGCTATGTCCCAGAAAAATGCCAAAACTGTGTAAAAAATTTTGGTTTTCTGACAAAAGTCTGCTTGTCCCTGAAATCTGGGAAGATGGTGATTTCAGCACCACAACCCCTTTTTTGATACCATTTGCAGGGAAAAAAACCAGACGCTTTCATCTGGAGCCCTTTTTTCCCATTTTTTCCCCCAAAAACAAATTTAGCTGTATTTTTGCTAATTTCTGGGTCCCCTCCAGGGGAATCCACAAACCATGGGTACCTTTAGAATCCCCATGATGTAGGAAAAAAAGGACGCAAATTTGGCGTGGATACCTTATGTGGTCAAAAAGTTACAGGGGCCTAAGCGCAAACTACCCCAAATAGCCCGAAAAAGGCTTAGCACGGGGGGGAAAAGGCCTAGCAGCGAAGGGGTTAATGGGATTATCAAACCAGAACTAAGCATATGTGGCTGTCAGCCCCATCAGTTTCGCATTTGTTGCACATTTCGCACCATTACACTTTAAACCTGTCATTAAAAGATGAATGGAATGAGACATGTTTTTTAGCAAAGGTTTAATGACAGCTATGTATTAAGAACTCACAGTGCCTTTCTTTCCACTGTTGATATTTATCCACACCGCCTTCGAAAATGTTTGTGATGTATTAAACAGTGGCAGCTCGCCGAGGGAGTGCTGCGGGGTGGTGGGGCGGGGTGGGGGCAGGGTGGGGGGGGTAGCGGATTCGGACATACGACGGACAGAACTCCGAGTAAGGCTTACTCTGAGTCTTGTCCGTCGTATGTCCAAGTACACCATCCCCCACCCTGCCCCTTCCCTGCCCCACCCCACCACCCGCAGCACTCCTCGGCGCAGCCACCACAGGTATTAAAATGTAGAGGATGGGTGGGGGAGCGGGTGGGCACAGGGCTTGGAGTAAAAATGTGGGGGGAAGAAAAACTGTTTTCTTTGTCTCTCACTCAATAAATTTTTTTTTTTTTAAAAGAACAACCCTATGTCTCAAACAGTTGTTATTTTTTATCTGGAAATCCTTTTTTTTTTTTAATTTATCGAATTCGCCAATCTGCAAACCAAAGGCACACATTTAATGTAAAAGAGCACATTTAATATTTCTATTAAGGAGTTCTGAATGGATCTCACAGTGGGCATAACAGAGTCTAAATGGATATAATTTTTAGGTGCATAAGTGTCTCAATGCATATCTTAGTGGCTGTAACAGTGTCTGTATGAGTATATCAGTAGGTGTGAGACTCTCTGTGTCAGTATCTGAGTGGCTTTGAAAGTATCTATATCTGGGTGTGAGAGTCTCTGTATGGGTTTGTGAATGGGTGTAACAGTGTCTGTAGAATATCTGAATGGGTGTGAGAGCCTCTGTATGGGTTTGTGGACGGGTGCGACAGAGTCTGTATGTGGGTAAGAGTGGGTGTGAGAAGGTCTGAATGGGTATGTGAGTGGGTGTGAAAGTCTCTGTATTGATGTAAGTGTGGGTGTGAGAGTCTCTATGGGTTTGTGAATGGGTGTAACAGTGTTGCATAGGTGTAAGAGTGGATGTGAGAAGGTCTGTATGGTTATGTGAGTGGGTGTGAGTCTCTGTATGGATGTAAGTGTGGGTGTGAGATTCTTTGTATGGGTTTGTGAATGGGTCTAACAGTGTCTGTAGGATATCTGAATGGGTGTGACAGTGTTTGTATGGGTATGTGAGTGGGCATAAAAGTGTCTATATAGGTGTAAGTGTGAGTGTGAGAGTATCTGTATGGGTCTGTGAATGGGTGTGACAGTGTCTGCATGGGTGTAAGAGTGAGTGTGAGAGTGTCTGTAAGGGTATGTGAGTGGGTGTGACAGTATCTGTATGGGTATGTCAGTAGGTGTGAGAGTAACAGCGAGTGTAAAAATATATAAGTATTTTATTTCAGCCACGCTAAATCTGCAGAACCCCCACAGAGTTACACGGGGCCGTGCTGTGCCCTGTGTGGGATATGCGGATCGAACGAGTGGCCAAAAGGCCCAAAATGTTTTTCACATTTCTGACCTCCAGACACATGCTCAGCCCTCTTTTATAACATGTGCATGGGGTCAGGAAACCTCTCAACTGACCCCTTCATTCAAATTGCAAATAAATATTCAGCCCCAGGGATTGTTTCCCCGACAAACAAAATGGCAGCCGCAACTTTTCTGTGAAGGTGAGACCAGCCAATCAGGAGTTTGCTGTGGAGCATGAATCTGCGGATCCCCGTGGTGGATCCACGGAGGCTCCGCGTCCCTCTATATACAAATTTGTTTTCCACTTAATATCGCTAAAAATAGTGAGCGGATTTACACCAAATCACAAAAAGCGTGATCTGTGGAACAAAATCTACCTTTCTGCTAAATCTGGTAAAATTCTATTCAGCAGTTCAGGCTGTAGTCATGTTCAAAACTCCTATGGGAATTAACATGGGAAAAAAACGCATTTTGGGAACCCCACTTTTTCTTTGCTCACACTAGGCGGGTGACCCCGAAACGTTCCAGACAGACGCTGAAGTGATTGTCAAATTTTTGGGGAAAATTTCATGAAGATTTGTCAACCGGCGCCAAAGTTATAGGTAACTAAATTACAGTTTTTTAATAGAAATCAAGTCCTAATTATAACTACCTACCGGCAACGGCACAGTAGGTTTTGCGTATATATATATATATATATATATATATATATATATATATTCACTGAAAAAACCATAGGTTTTAGGGACAGTTATAGTTAGTTGGACATTGCACTCGTACAAAACCCGTGAAATTCCCCCGTTATAGTTAGTTCAGCTAACTATAACTCACGCCCCGCAATGCACTGCTGATGACGTCACATATTACATCACTGATGACATGGTCAGTGACATCACTGATGACATCACTGATGACATCTCAAATGACATCACTGATGACATCATCCAGTGACTGTGTGTTTCTGTAAAGTTTAAATATTTTTAATATATATAGGGAAAGGCGTATTGAAGAATGAGTGGGTGTATAAGTGTCTGTATGGATGATTTAGTAGGTGCGTGACAAACTCTATAAGTGAGTGATTAAAGGTATCTTACTGAATGCATGGGTTAGTGACTAAACTGGGTGAATGTCTGTATCCGTCTGTCTATTGCTGTGTAAGTGGCTGCATGGGTTTGTGAATAGCTACATGAGCGTCTATATGAGTTATTGATTGGTTGTCTGAGTATCTGTATGGGTGCCTGAGTGTTTGTGTGGGTGGGGTGTGTGTGACTCTGTGCATAGATGTGTGAGTGGGTGATTCACTGGGTGGATGGTTTCAAGAGTGCATCTGTGATAGACTATATGATGGGTAAGTGCGTGTAAGAGTGTGTTAGTGATTGAATGTATATCTCAGTGGTACATGTGTGAGTAACTACATATGTGAAAGGCAGTATATATGTGTGTTGGAGTATATAAATGGCTATAAGTGATAGTGTGTGATTGTGAGAGTGGCTGTATGGATGAGTGTGTACTTGTATCAGTGATTGTATAAGAGCGTAAGAATGTGCTAGTATTTGTATGAGTAAGTGAGCTGGTGTGTGTATAACTGTATAGGTGAGTAAATGGCAGTGTGTTTAATTATTTGCATGACTGACTAGGTGTGTGAGTACCTCTATGGATGAGTGGCGGTGTTTGAGTGTCTATATAGGAGTATGAGTGCATATGATAGTCCTGTACTGAGTGACCGTAAGTATGAGTGACTGTACGGGTGAGTGAGTGGATGTGTGTGTAGACCTAAGAATCAGTGAGTGGGTATGTAGTTATTGGTGTTGGAGTGTCTATGGTTTTGCGAATGGCAGTCTGTAATTTAGAGTGAGTGTATCAAAGGTTATATTAGGGTGTGAGGAGGTGCATCAGATTATCACGTGGATGATGTCTTCAGTGATGTCATCAGTGATGTCATTTGAGATGTCATCAGTGGTGTCATCAGTGATGTCACTGACCATGTCATGAGTGATGTAATATGTGACGTCATCAGCAGTGCATTGCGGGCGCGAGTTATAGTTAGCTGAACTAACTATAACGGGGGAATTTCACGGGTTTTGTACGAGTGCAATGTCCAACTAACTATAACTGTCCCTAAAACCTATGGTTTTTTCAGTGAATTTGTAAGGTTTTTTAAATGCTAATTTCTAACTATAACGTGCCTGAAACCTATGGTTTTTTCAGTGAATTTCAAAGGTTTTTTAAATGCTAATTCCTAACTATAACATGTCTGAAACCTATGGTTTTTTTCAGTGAATTTCAAAGGTTTTGTAAATGACAATTTTTAAATGTATTAATTGTTATATTTATTTTTTGATACTGATTTACTACATTTTTTTAAACTATTTATTTTTACATATTTTATTTTTTAAATTACATTGTAATTACATTATACATTACATTACAAAATATACTTTCTCAGAATGAATTACTTTAGTTTAAATACTTTGCAAATAGGCAATAGACTTTTAAGTACAGTAGTTACAGTTGTTGCAATGGGCAACACAATTTCAAACACAATGCAACATTGAGCTCAATGTGAATTTCTAGTTAAATGCAATTAGTTACTTTATGGATTACTTTTCTAACCACAGGACTGGATCCTAGATTCAGTACTGGGACATCTCCTGTAAACAGTTGAGTAAAAGCGTTTTGGTTACAGTAGTGATGTTTAAGGAATTTAAAAGTTGACACTTAGAAACTTTTTCACATAGAATCACCAATGTTATCCTATGGGAGGAAATTCACTTAGCAGGTAAGTAGTGTTATCGTTACTTTTTCTTACTCAGTGGTGGATCCTGGATCCAGCACTGGTGCATCTCCTGTAAGCAGTTGAAAGAATGCGTTTAAGTCATACAGGCGATTTTTAAGGAATATTTGTAGTTTGTGAAAATCGACACTTTGAAACTTTTCTGCTGAAAACCAGACAATGGATTCCAATGGAAGGAAATACAAGTTACTGGTAAGTACGGTTAGAATTACTTTTCAGGGTCAGTGCTGGGCTAAAAGATGCAGCACTGGGTTCTCTCCTGATAACAGGTGAGTAAATCGGAATTCGTAGTTCGGCTGATTTTAGAGGAATATTATAAAGTTCCAAAACTCCACACAGAAGAATTTCGAAGTGAAACCAGTCAATGTTAGCCTATGGAAGGAAATTCAAGTTACTGGTAAGTACGGTTAAAATTACTTTTCAGGATCAGTACTGGGCTCAAAGATGCAGCACTGAGGTCTCTCCTGATAACCGGTGAGTAAATCGGAATTCGTAGTTCGGCTGATTTTAGAGGAATATTTGTATGTTTCAAAAATCGACACTTGGAAACTTTTTCAGCAAAAAGCAGGCAATGATATCCTTTGGAAGGAAATTCAAGTTACTGGTAAGTACGGTTAAAATTACTTTTCAGGATCAGTACTGGGCTCAAAAGTGCAGCACTGAGGTCTCTCCTGATAACAGGTGAGTAAATCGGAATTCGTAGTTCGGCTGATTTTAGAGGAATATTTGTATGTTTCAAAACTCGACACTTAGAAACTTTTTCAGCAAAAAGCAGGCAATGATATCCTATGGAAGGAAATTCAAGTTACTGGTAAGTACGGTTAAAATTACTTTTCAGGATCAGTACTGGGCTCAAAGATGCAGCACTGAGGTCTCTCCTGATAACAGGTGAGTAAATCGGAATTCGTAGTTCGGCTGATTTTAGAGGAATATTTGCACAATGGTGAAGGAAGGGGGTGGGGCCTGGAGTGACATGTCTGCAAACACGCCCTGTGGTGCGTTTTAAGTTGGAGAATTCATTCCTCCTCAATCCCGAGGGTCCCTAGGGGCCAACTGGCCCACCAGATACCTCCAGTATGTGCCAGAGAGCTGCGTTGCAGAAAGGTGGTCAGAGGCCACGCCCCTTTTTACAACACTCTGCAACGCAGCTCCGTGGCGCTTACTGGAGGTACCTGGTGGGCTAGTTGGCCCCCAGGGACCCTCAGGATTGAAGAGGATTTAATTCCCCATCTTAAAACGCGCCACGGGGCCTGTTTGCACACATGTCACCTGAAGCCACGCCCCCTCCCTTCACCACTGTGCAAACGCGCCCCGTGGCGCGTTTTAAGGGGGATTAAGTCCCCTTGAATACTGAGGGTCCCTGGAGTCCAACTAGCCCACCATGTACCTCCAAAAAGCGCCACAGAGCTGCGTTGCAGAGAGGTGTAAAAAGGGGCGTGTCCTCTGTACACCTCTCTGCAACGCAGCCCCCTGGTGCATACCGGAGGTTCCTGGTGGGCTAGTTGGCCCCCAGGGACCCCCAGTATTCAAGGGGAATTACTTCCCCTTCTTAAAACGCGCCAGGGGCGCGTTTGCAGTTTGCTGCAGGGAGGGGGGGGGGCCTCCGGCACGATGCCGGTCGTTTTTTTTTTTGCTTTTTTCTGTCCAGGGGGTCCTTGTGGGACCCCCTGAGCAGACCTAGGGGGTCAGGGTGTTTCTACCCTGCCCCCTTTGTGCGTTTTGCGCACTTGTTTCTTGTGTTTTTTTTTTTTAATCGGCGGGATCCGCGCACCCTAAGCGCATCCCGCCGATTTAAAAAAAAAAATGCTTTTTTCTGCCCAGGGGGTCCTTGTGGGACCCCCTGAGCAGACCTAGGGGGTCAGGGTGTCTCTACCCTGCCCCCTTTTTGCGTTTTGCGCACTTGTTTTATTGCTTTCTTGTTCCTCGGTTCTACCGTGGAACAAGATGGCTGCCAACACTTCCTGGTTTGGAGTGTTGACAGCCAATTAGTATGCAGCTCGTGGTCGGGAGGGTGCGCGGATCCACCGCAGCCATAGATATCGAAACTTTTATTTTGGATTTTCTCAGCAACTACTGAACGGATTTACACCATTTTTAAAAAGGGTGCTTTCTGAACCAAGCACTACCTTTTTGCCAAATTTGGTGTAATTCCGTTCAGCAGTTTTTGCTGTAGCCTTGCATAAAGTTTCCTATGGGAAATTGATTTTTTCACTCTTATTTTTTGAATTTCTCCGCAACTACTGAACAGATTTACACCATTTAAAAAAAAGGTCGCTTTCTGAACTAAGCGCTACCTTTTTGCCAAATTTGGTGTAATTCCGTTCAGCAGTTCGGGCTGTAGCCGTGGCTAAAATTTCCTTTGGGAATTAACATGGAGAAAACACGTTTTGGGACCCCCCTTTTTTCTCGGCCCCCGCTTGATGAATCACCCCGAAACTTTCAAGACAGGAGCGGACCGGAGCGCCCCACTAGTTTTGAAAATTTCGCGATGATTTGTCAAACGGCGCCAAAGTTATTGGGAATAGAATGTTACGGATTTCCTATGGATAATAGGTCCTAACTATAACTATCTACTGGCGACCGCCAGTAGATAATATATATATATATATGTATGCTCTCGACAGATGCGGCACTCAGCCGATCCACTTCCTGCGATGCCGGTGCCTGCGGCGGCGGTAGCAGCCGTCAATTTTTTTTTAAATTGTGATGATTTCCGGAGAATCCAGAAAAGTACTGGTGGCACACCAGAGGACGGCACAATAAACTTTTATTGTGCACACAAAACGCGTTTCTTGAGAAAGACTTCGCCGAAAAGCGTTGTTTGTGTGCACAATAAAAGTTTATTGTGCAAGTCCTCTGGTGTGCCGCTGATTCTTTTCTGGATTCTCCGGAAATCATCACAATTAAAAAATTATAATACTATATATATATATATATATATATATATATATATATATATATATATATATATATATATATGACTACATATATAAGTACATATATTTATACATATATATATATATTCACTGAAAAAACCATAGGTTTTAGGGACAGTTATAGTTAGTTGGACATTTCACTCGTACAAAACCATAGCAATTCCCCCGTTATAGTTAGTTCAGCTAACTATAACTCGCGCCCCCGCAATGCACTGCTGATGACGTCACATATTACATCACTCATGACATGGTCAGTGACATCACTGATGACATCACTGATGACATCTCAAATGACATCACTGATGACATCACTGATGACATCATCCAGTGACTGTGTGTTTCTGTAAAGTTTAAATATGTTTAATATATATAGGGAAAGGCGTATTGAAGAATGAGTGGGTGTATAAGTGTCTGAATGGATGATTTAGTACGTGAGTGACTGACTCTACAAGTGAGTGATTAAATGTATCTTACTGAATGCATGGGTTAGTGACAAAACTGTGTGAATTTCTGTATCCGTCTGTCTGTTGGTTTGTAAGCGGCTGCATGGACTTTGCTGAATAGCTGCATGAGTGTCTACATGGGTTATTGATTGGTTGTCTGAGTATCTGTATGGGTGCCTGAGTGTTTGTGTGGGTGGGGGTGTGTGACTCTGTGCATAGATGTGTGAGTTGATGATTCACTGGGTGCATGGTTTCAAGAGTGCATCTGTGATGGACTGTATGGGTGGGTGAGTGTGTGTATGGGTGTGTTAGTGATTGAATGTATATCTCAGTGGTACATGTGTGAGTAACTACATATGTGAAAGGCAGTATATATGTGTGTTGGAGTATATAAATGGCTATAAGTGATAGTGTGTGATTGTGAGAGTGGCTGTATGGATGAGTGTGTACTTGTATCAGTGATTGTATAAGAGCGTAAGAATGTGCTAGTATTTGTATGAGTAAGTGAGCTGGTGTGTGTATAACTGTATAGGTGAGTAAATGGCAGTGTGTTTAATTATTTGCATGACTGACTAGGTGTGTGAGTACCTCTATGGATGAGTGGCGGTGTTTGAGTGTCTATATAGGAGTATGAGTGCATATGATAGTCCTGTACTGAGTGACCGTAAGTATGAGTGACTGTACGGGTGAGTGAGTGGATGTGTGTGTAGACCTAAGAATCAGTGAGTGGGTATGTAGTTATTGGTGTTGGAGTGTCTATGGTTTTGCGAATGGCAGTCTGTAATTTAGAGTGAGTGTATCAAAGGTTATATTAGGGTGTGAGGAGGTGCATCAGATTATCACGTGGATGATGTCTTCAGTGATGTCATCAGTGATGTCATTTGAGATGTCATCAGTGGTGTCATCAGTGATGTCACTGACCATGTCATGAGTGATGTAATATGTGACGTCATCAGCAGTGCATTGCGGGGCGCGAGTTATAGTTAGCTGAACTAACTATAACGGGGAATTTCACGGGTTTTGTACGAGTGCAATGTCCAACTAACTATAACTGTCCCTAAAACCTATGGTTTTTTCAGTGAATTTGTAAGGTTTTTTAAATGCTAATTTCTAACTATAACGTGCCTGAAACCTATGGTTTTTTCAGTGAATTTCAAAGGTTTTTTAAATGCTAATTCCTAACTATAACATGTCTGAAACCTATGGTTTTTTCAGTGAATTTCAAAGGTTTTGTAAATGACAATTTTTAAATGTATTAATTGTTATATTTATTTTTTTGATACTGATTTACTACATTTTTTTAAACTATTTATTTTTACATATTTTATTTTTAAATTACATTGTAATTACATTATACATTACATTACAAAATATACTTTCTCAGAATGAATTACTTTAGTTTAAATACTTTGCAAATAGGCAATAGACTTTTAAGTACAGTAGTTACAGTTGTTGCAATGGGCAACACAATTTCAAACACAATGCAACATTGAGCTCAATGTGAATTTCTAGTTAAATGCAATTAGTTACTTTATGGATTACTTTTCTAACCACAGGACTGGATCCTAGATTCAGTACTGGGACATCTCCTGTAAACAGTTGAGTAAAAGCGTTTTGGTTACAGTAGTGATGTTTAAGGAATTTTAAAAGTTGACACTTAGAAACTTTTTCACATAGAATCACCAATGTTATCCTATGGGAGGAAATTCACTTAGCAGGTAAGTAGTGTTATCGTTACTTTTTCTTACTCAGTGGTGGATACTGGATCCAGCACTGGTGCATCTCCTGTAAGCAGTTGAAAGAATGCGTTTAAGTCATACAGGCGATTTTTAAGGAATATTTGTAGTTTGTGAAAATCGACACTTTGAAACTTTTCTGCTGAAAACCAGACAATGGATTCCAATGGAAGGAAATACAAGTTACTGGTAAGTACGGTTAGAATTACTTTTCAGGGTCAGTGCTGGGCTAAAAGATGCAGCACTGGGTTCTCTCCTGATAACAGGTGAGTAAATCGGAATTCGTTGTTCGGCTGATTTTAGAGGAATATTATAAAGTTCCAAAACTCCACACAGAAGAATTTCGAAGTGAAACCAGTCAATGTTAGCCTATGGAAGGAAATTCAAGTTACTGGTAAGTACGGTTAAAATTACTTTTCAGGATCAGTACTGGGCTCAAAGATGCAGCACTGAGGTCTCTCCTGATAACCGGTGAGTAAATCGGAATTCGTAGTTCGGCTGATTTTAGAGTCATATTTGTATGTTTCAAAAATCGACACTTGGAAACTTTTTCAGCAAAAAGCAGGCAATGATATCCTATGGAAGGAAATTCAAGTTACTGGTAAGTACGGTTAAAATTACTTTTCAGGATCAGTACTGGGCTCAAAGATGCAGCAATGAGGTCTCTCCTGATAACAGGTGAGTAAATCGGAATTCGTAGTTCGGCTGATTTTAGAGGAATATTTGTATGTTTCAAAAATCGACACTTAGAAACTTTTTCAGCAAAAAGCAGGCAATGATATCCTATGGAAGGAAATTCAAGTTACTGGTAAGTACGGTTAAAATTACTTTTCAGGATCAGTACTGGGCTCAAAGATGCAGCACTGAGGTCTCTCCTGATAACAGGTGAGTAAATCAGAATTCGTAGTTCGGCTGATTTTAGAGGAATATTTGCACAATGGTGAAGGAAGGGGGTGGGGCCTGGAGTGACATGTCTGCAAACACGCCCTGTGGCACGTTTTAAGTTGGAGAATTAATTCCTCCTCAATCCCGAGGGTCCCTAGGGGCCAACTGGCCCACCAGATACCTCCAGTATGTGCCAGAGAGCTGCGTTGCAGAAAGGTGTTCAGAGGCCACGCCCCTTTTTACAACACTCTGCAACGCAGCTCCGTGGCGCTTACTGGAGGTACCTGGTGGGCTAGTTGGCCCCCAGGGACCCTCAGGATTGAAGAGAATTTAATTCCCCATCTTAAAACGCGCCACGGCGCCTGTTTGCACACATGTCACCTGAAGCCACGCCCCCTCCCTTCACCACTGTGCAAACGCGCCCCGTGGCGCGTTTTAAGGGGGATTAAGTCCCCATGAATACTGAGGGTCCCTGGAGTCCAACTAGCCCACCATGTACCTCCAAAAGCGCCACAGAGCTGCGTTGCAGAGAGTTGTAAAAGGGGCGTGGCCTCTGTACACCTCTCTGCAACGCAGCCCCTGGTGCATACCGGAGGTTCCTGGTGGGCTAGTTGGCCCCCAGGGACCCCAGTATTCAAGGGGAATTACTTCCCTTCTTAAAACACGCCAGGGGCGCGTTTGCAGACTGCTGCAGGGAGGGCGGGGCCTCCGGCACGATGCCGGTCTTTTTTTGTTCTTTTTCTGCCCAGGGGTCTTTGTGGGACCCCTGAGCAGACCTAGGGGATCAGGGTGTTTCTACCCTGCCCCCTTTGTGCGTTTTGCACACTTGTTTCTTGTGTTTTTGTTTTTTTAATCGGCGGGATCCGCGCACCCTAAGCGCATCCCGCCGATTTATCCACAAAACGCTTTTTCTGCCCACGGGGTCCTTGTGGGACCCCCTGAGCAGACCTAGGGGGTCAGGGTGTTTCTACCCTGCCCCCTTTTTGCGTTTTGCGCA